>JAENPR010000643.1:0-356713 GCA_018135685.1 Themeda triandra | reverse complement strand
TTGTTGGGGTACTGAAAATGAAATGGCACATAAAGAACAAGAACCCTAGATCCCAGATTTGACTAACAAATCACACAAGACTCACCGAGTTCCTAGCACACTTGAAGTACAAGCGACCGTGGTTTTCCCCTTCCTTCCTCGTGCGCCCCTCCACGACTCGAGCTAACCCACAGTCCGGGCAAGGGATGAGGGGAAACCGCTAAGCTCACCGATGGGATCGGCCGATGGACTGAATGGGGAGGGTGCTCCGCCCCCTTGAAGCCTGCTCTGGAACGTCCACCTCCGAGGACTCCGCTGTACGACATGCTTGGACGGCCCGGACGGAGAGGGAATGCGGCGGCGGCGGTCGGCGTCCGGAGCGGGGTGGAGGAAGAGGACAGCGAGCAACGGGGGAGCAACTGAGCCGGCTAAAAAGGCCCAGAGAGCTAACAAAGGGAGGCCAGGGGCATTCGAGGTCATTTTGGCACCCTGGCAAGAGCTGTTATTAGAACCGGTTGAACCAGCTGTTGGATTGTCTTGGACAGGTTAAATCGGTGTATGTGTATATACCATGTACTATGAACCGGTGTATGTGTATATATATATATATATGATTTACTTAATAATTAACATTGAAGCTTCAATAATTGATAGATGGGACCAAATAATTTAATAATAGGTCACCAGATTGGTTTGTGATATGTTCTATGTAGGGAAAATTTGGCTTAGTGAAAAAGAATTGCTTATTGAACATGATCACCTCTCCTGTTATATGGTCCACATGGAGACTTAGAAATGAATTTTGTTTTCAGAAAATACAATGGAGGAGTATGGAAATGCTTCTCGGCAAAGTATATATAGCTGGTACTCCGTACATTTGCAAAGCTGGATGTATGTCCGGAAGACAAGAGACATATGGTGAGGGACATATGATCTCCCAGATCAGAGCCATTGGCAGTACCATGTTGTGGCTGCCAGATGTGCCAATGCCGGATCCGCTATGAACTTAGGCCTTGTTTAGATTGCAAATTTTTGCAATTCGGACACTATAACATTTTTGTTTGTATTTGACAAATATTGTCTAATCATGGATTAATTAGTCTCAAAATATTCATCTCATGATTTATAGCTTAAACTATGCAATTAGTTATTTTTTACATATATTTAATGCAACATTTATGGGTCCAAAGATTGGTGTGATGGAGGAGAGAGAGAGAGAGAGAGAGAGAGAGAGAGAGAACCTATAACTTTGTTCCAATCTAAAACAAGGCCTTAAGTTGGGTCTAAAAAGGTTGCGTTTTGTCAGGCTGATAGATGTTCAGTCAGTCGCTCAGATGTGGACTTTGTCCTTTTTTAGTTGTTGAGGGTTTTATTATAATTTGAGGTAGCATTGAACTCCTTGTAAGTACAGTAGCTAGCGGTTAACTGTTGCTACGTTGGCGGCAATCGCCTTCTATATAAAAAAAAAACTTTGACCCTTTGTGCTTGACTTTTTAATTAGAGTGATGCCTGCTAGCCAATCTTAATTTCATGTTGTATTTTAACATGTGTGCTCTCATTTCTATCTCTATGCCCGACACCTTCTTTTTTCTTGAAAGTCCCTTATAACAGGACGGTGATCTGTTTCCCACATTGCCGTTTCACCGTAGATAATCTTTAACTATAAATAATGATTATAAAAAATCCTTGTTAAATTGATCACCCGTCTATCATTTTTGTACAGCTACACAAAAAACATTCAAATTTCAAAATATCATTTTTTTGTGGGTGTGTTCCCGTTGCAATGCCGCTAATACCTAATATAAATAAAAAAGATAACTAAATAAATACATATAATTATTGCTCGTGCAGTCATGCTCTAGTATATTGCAGCCTATAAATAAAGCCAATGTCATGGCAGCCGGCCCATTGCATGAGCCCACTATATAGCTCAAATCAAATATTGCCTCGTGCTTGATCGTAAGACCGAAACTAATGATCAATCAAGATGCATTGGTTATTGGAATATAATGCTCTCATATCAGCCACCGATCACCCTGTGTCTCTCCGGGCATCGACAAACCTATAGCGATTAACTCATGACAACTATATAAGAAATGAAGTACATGATCGATTATTCACACACTAAGAAATTTAAATAGCATCAAACATACGTCGAGATCAAATTGTTCTGAAAAATTTGAGGGCCTTTAAAATGGAGAAGTCCCAAGCCAGTGCCTGCCCGCGAGCACGCGGGTGGACGAGCACACGACCGGGCACCCGCGCGAGACCATGCCATTAATTAGCTGCGGTCCCAGGACCAGCCGTGCTGTCTCTGCGAGTCTTATGCGAGTCCCCAGGTCTTCCAGTCTTCTGCGCTCTCCCCATGTCTTCCCGGGCCCCTCCCTCTCGCTCTCTCCTCTCTCCCCCAGTCCCCCTCCCTCTGGAGCGAGACTGATCTACAAATATGTATAGCTGCCAGCTGCTGATCGATCCGACGACATGGCGCGTTATATTGTTACCTAAAAAGATATTCCAATCTTGATGTTTGGATGATATTTCCAGTCTTGATGCCATATCCTAGTCGAAAAAGATGCCATATATCCACATTAAGTATTTTCCAGTGACATTAATTAAACACTGTCCATCACTGATTTCACTTCCTCATTTCATAGCACATGCTGACATTTTTCTCATAAAAGAGGCCAGCCCGGCTCTTCCAACAGGGACCCCAACTCAGCCGCCCTACTTTTCTTAGGACTCCTCTTTTGGGTAGTTTTTTATTTTCATAAAGCCACATAGTTTTTTATTTACATAAAGCCACATAGTTCCTATTTTAGACACATTTGCTACCAATCAATAGGTGCCACTTTGTTTTGTTATATATGAATCAATGGGTATCTGACAGCCAAGGTAAAAAATATGATAGTACGTAGTCAGTGGTGGCAGGAGGCAAAGATTAATGTGATCGTAGGTGTGGGTAGATTTAGGTTTTATTCCCCAATGAACTCTAGAAATTTGACAATCTGGGAAGTGAAGGGTGTCAGATTTTAAAAACTGATTTCTGAATTCTGATTAACTAAAAATTCAGTAAAAATCATATATCCTATATTGTGGGATGCAGAGAGGGAGATAATATCGCTGGGAGAGAAAATCATATATCCTATATTGTGGGATGCAGAGAGGAGATAATAATGCGCTGGGGAGAGAACACGCTGCTATTGAGATAATGTAATTGTAAAATTAGAGGTCGGAAGTTGTAGGCTTTCATGCTCGCCAATGAGCTCTAGAACTTGGACAATCTGGGGAAGTGAAATAGAAACATGACTTCTGATTTTACAGTGAGAAGAGTGGCGAGTGAATGGCGCGCTGCCTCGAGGAGCTCAGGCAGGGGTATACCCCTAACTCGAGGAGTGATGGCACGGCTGGCGCGTCGACACGCGCGCCCGGCCAGCATCGCGGGAAGGAAAACCTCCCATGTCCGTCGGTCGTGAGACCGAGTGGAGCCCTTCTCGTTTTTTGAATTATAAAAATCGAATTAAAACCACTTTCTTCCCTATCCTATAACTCCCAATCTAGGCCGATTTTGGAAAAACGCCCATGAGAGAAAATGATCCTCTCAATGAGTAGATCATTTCACCTTTAACAAGTTTGGTCAAATTTCTAACCGTTTTTGAAATACAAATTTCCAAAGAAAATGACTTAGAAAATCAGTTAATTAGAAAAATCCAGCCCCTATGCTGATCTTTACCCTCAAAATATATTACTTCCACTGATTTTCAAGCAAAATGGTCTTTAGGAGTTTTGACCCTCATAAAATTCTCTAACTAAAAGCTTTAGACCCCAAGACCATTTGGAGTTTCAGGAAACACTTTCTGATGACTCTAAGCAGCACATTTCCAGAAATTGACTAAGTCAAAAGCATGATTAAATTAGCTATGGTCATGAGCATGACCTCTAATCAAATTTAGGCTATTCGCATATCTAGGTGAAACTTAGTGAGCATCACATCAAGCACTTGGTATTAACAATCATTAGCACCCAAACTATGGTGATGGAGTGGTGGTGGCGTGGAGCGGTGCACGGAGAGCTCGAGGTGGGGGAGAGAGTGGGGCGAGTGAATGGCGACGCTGCCTCGGAGAGCTCGAGGCCAGGGGTATACCCTCGCTCGAGCTCGGCGATAGCACGGTGGCGCGTCGACACGCGCCCGGCCCACGCATCGCCGGGAAGGAAAACCTCCATGTCCGTCGGTCGTGAGACCGGCAGTGGGAAGCCCTTCTTTTTGAGTTATAAAAATCGAATTAAAACCTCTTTCTTCCCTATCCTATAACTCCCAATCTAGGATGACCTATGGAAAAATGCCATTAGAGAAAATGATCCTCTCAATGAGTAGATCATTTTGACCTTTAACAAGTTTGGTCAAATTCCCAACCGTTTTTGAAATACAAATTTTCAAAGAAAATGACTTGGAAAAATCAGTTAATTCGAAAATCAGCCCCTATGCTGATCTTTACCCTCAAAAATATATTACTTCCACTCATTTTCAAGCAAATGGTCTTTAGGAGTTTTGACCCTCATAAAATTCTCTAACTAAAAGCTTTAGACCCCAAGACCATTTGGAGTTTCCGGGTAACACTTTCTGACGACTCTAAGAAGCACATTCCCAGAAATTGACTAAGTCAAAGCATGATTAAATTAGCTATGGTCATGAGCATGACCTCTAATCCCAAATTTAGGCTATTCACATGTCTAGGTGAAACTTAGTGAGCATCACATCAAGCATTTGGTATTAACAATCATTAGCACCCAAACTATGGTGATGGAGCGGTGGTGGCGATGGACGGTGCACGGAGAGCTCGAGGTGGGGAGGAGAGTGGGGGCAGTGAATGGAATCTTGCCCTCAGAGAGCCTCGAGGGCCCACTTGGTATACCCCTCGCTCGGCGCGCGGCACGATAGAGCGCGTCGACACGCGCCCCGGCCACGCATCGCCCCGAGGAAGGAAAGCCTCCCATGTCGATCGGTGGTGAGACTAACAGGTGGGACCCTTCTCTTTTTTTTTTGAATTATAAAATAATCGAACTAAAACCTATTTTTTTCCCTATCCTATAACTCCCAATCTAGGACAACTATGGAAAAATGTCCAAAAGAGAAAATGATCCTCTCAATGAGTAGATCATTTCACCTTAACAAGTTTGGTCAAATTCCCAACCGTTTTTGAAATACAAATTTCCAAAAAAATGACTTCGAAAATCAGTTAATTAGAAAATCGGCCCCTACGCTGATCTTTACCCTCAAAAATATATTACTTCCACTCATTTTCAAGCAAAGTGGTCTTTAGGAGTTTTGACCCTCATAAAATTCTCTAACTAAAAGCTTTAGACCCCAAGACCATTTGGAGTTTCCGGGAAACACTGACGACTCTACGCAGCACATTCCAGAAATTGACTAAGTCAAAAGCATGATTAAATTAGCTATGGTCATGAGCATGACCTCTAATCAAACTTAGGCTATTCGCATGTCTAGGTGAAGCTTAGTGAGCATCACATCAAGCACTTGGTATTAACAATCATTAGCACCCAAAACTATGGTGATGGAGCGGTGGTGGCGATGGAGCGGTGCACGGAGAGCTCGAGGTGGGGAGGAGAGAGTGGGGCGAGTGAATGGCGGCGCCTCGGAGAGCTCGAGGCGGGTATACGCCCTCGCTCGATGGCACGGTGGCGGCGGCACGCGCCCGGCCACGCATCGCCGGGAAGGAAAACCTCCCATGTCCGTCGGTGGTGAGACCGACAGGTGGGGCCCTTCTCTTTTTTTGAATTATAAAAATCGAATTAAAACCTCTTTCTTCCCTTTCCTATAACTCCCAATCTAGGATGACTATGGAAAAATGCTCAACAGAGAAAATGATCCTCTCAATGAGTAGATCATTTCACCTTTAACAAGTTTGGTCAAATTCCCAACCGTTTTTGAAATACAAATTTCCAAATAAAATGACTTGGAAAATCAGTTAATTAGAAAATCAGCCCCTATGCTGATCTTTACCCTCAAAAATATATTACTTCCACTCATTTTCAAGCAAAGGGGTCTTTAGGAGTTTTGACCCCTATAAAATTCTCTAACTAAAAGCTTTAGACCCCAAGACCATTTGGAGTTTCCGGAAACACTTTTTGACGACTCTAAGCAGCACATTTCAGAAATTGACTAAGTCAAAAGCATGATTAAATTAGCTATGCTCATGCGTATGACCTCTAATCAAATTTAGGCTATTCGCATGTCTAGGTGAAACTTAGTGAGCATCACATCAATCACTTGGTATTAACAATCATTAGCACCCAAACTAGAATTATCAAACAATTTTACTAATTAATACAAATGCTCATGATGAAATGCAAAGTGAATGTGCATTGGGATTTTTGGAAAGTGTAAAAAAATCCCAGATGTGACAATACCTATACCTAGCTCTCATCTATTTCAATTAATTGGTACCTGAATATCATTTGAATTGAAAATGATATCCGTACCTAGCTCTCTATCTATTTCAATTAGTTATATCTAAAACAATATCTTTATCTAACTTTTAATCATTTTTACTTTAAAATATTTCAATCAATAGTACAACATTTGTTTTGTTGAGACTATATTCGTGTAAGTATATAATTAAACCCTTCACTATATCTGCTGACAGTTAATGAGGTCTAAATCTAAGCATATCTGCATAGGATCATTCTATCAAATGCTCAACGATCAATGATCATCATTTCCCTACCACGCCTCCATTCTTAGACCGGCCAGTTCGGAGCCGGACGCAGCTGCCACGGTCTACGTACGCCGCGGCGAGGCGACCGAGGACACGGCACTCTGCGTCTCCTCAAAAGTGACGACGGCAGCGCGCGGTGCAGCAAGGCGCCGCTGCCACGCCGCCTGCCAGCCGTGTAGCGGACGCAGCGGAGACACCTCAATAAGGCGAGTCATATCACGGCTTAATTGGCAAGCGGCCGAGCGGGCGCATAGGCGTGCATAGGCGCGTAGGTCCGAGCCGTGCAATCTTCCTGCCCATCTTCAAGCGGGCGCATAGGCCCTGGTCAAAAAAAAAAAGCGGGCGCATAGGCGCATATCAATCCTTCAATCGGGCGTCACGGCTCATAGGCGTATCAATCCTTCAAGCGGGCGTCACGGCTCGGACCTGACCGCGCCTTGAAGGATTGCTCGCTTCTGCCCATCTATCATATCGCCGATCCCCTCCCCTTCTTCCTCAACGGACCCCGCGACTTCACTTCCACCTCGAAGCCCCGCGCGCAGCCTCCCCTCGGCGACGCTACGAGAGCCCCCATTCCCCCATCTCCACCACCTCCGCCTCCCGGCGGCGCGAACAAGGGCGACGCCGGCCGCGCGGGCTCCGCCCGCCGCGGCGTCGGCGGAACCCGGGCTTCACTCCATCGCCTCGCTCTCTTCAACTCTTCGGTACGCACTCCCGTGCGGCAACACCGCGCAACCACCCCTCGCCACGCCCGTCGAAAACCCTAAGCAAGCACCCGGCACGCAGCAACAGCCCCCACCTCCGCCACCGCGCGACTCATTTCTCCGCCAGCCCCTGCTCCTTCCATCCCCTCTCCGCCACCGCGCGATTTTCTTTCTCGGCGGGCGGGTGAAGTCGGGTAGGGTTCGGCGATTCTCGCGCGGCGGGCGGCGGAGTGAGGCGATGGTTTCCGCGCTATCCGACGTGGGGAATGCCGGGTTCGGGTTCCAGCAGCCCTCGTGCGGCGCCCGCGAGTCCGTCGGGCGGAGGTGCTCGGCCCGGCTCCGAGTACGGTTGCCGCCTGAGGAGGAGGTAGCGAGGAAAGAAGCGAGAGCTGCAGCAGAGATGTTTGGAGCGGAGCGAGATGGAGCTCGAGCAGAAGATGAGGCAGGTTCGCGCAATAACTTGTATATGCAACGATGCGCTCGAGCTCGAAAAGAAGCAGATGGCGCTCAAACAGATCGGCGGGAGTTGCGGGCAAGGATGTTGCTTTGCAGGGATTGGAAGGCAAGTTAAAGAGCGAGCCACTTGATGCTGTTCTTGTCCTCTGGATCGTCACGCTGACCGGCTTGTTGTTGATGATTGCTAAATGCGTGAAGTAGATGACTAGTTTGGATAGGTGACTAGTTTAGGTCGAATTTAGTATGTTGCTTGATCGTATTTCAATCTTTTCCTCCTTTGGTGCAAGATTAGTACTTGCCTGGTTTGGATCAAGCTAGTTCAGGTTGGGGTGGGGCTTTTGTATGTGCTGGTGTCCCTAGGTGCAGTAGATGCCATGGAACATGTGTCCCTGTTATTTTGGTGGTCTGGTTAGGGATTGGATCATGGCATGCTGGCAACAAGAACTGATGGTATTTGTGGATCTAAAATGAAAACTCTCTTGTCGTGTGAACTTGAGTTGAGTTGACTTGGAATGTGCATAATTGTTGTCTATGGGGAGATATCATTAGGGTTTGTGCATTTTGAGTTGAATCTCTAATGGATAGAAACAAAATGGAAAAAATATTAATATATTTTGCTTTGTTGTAAAAAAATAGCATTTTGCTTTCAAAATGGCACCGACAGATCAGATGGCCAATATGCATATACTAGAATGGACATGATCCATGTTCAAGCCACATGGTTATATTTCCAGACACCATGAAATCTAGAACTTGCAATAATTCCACCAAATCTGCTTTCTGGTCTTCTATAATGCAAGTTAAAAATATTTTGATCAATAATTGCACCATTCAAGTCCAAAAAGGAAATTCTAGCATTTGGTCCACTCCTTGGTGCTCTGTTTGGAAAGAAATTCTTGACCACATTAATCTCCCTTTGACTGTTCAGAACTTTCCCCAAAACATTTCTGATTTATGGATTCCAGGGACTGTCCATTGGAACATTGAGCTTATTAACCAAATTTTTGATACTAGTGCTGCCTCGGCTATCAATAATGTCATTGTTGTACCCTCTAACAATAATGATGCAGTGAAATGAAAACCATCTCCCAAAGGTAACTGCTCGACAAAAGAAGATTTCAAGCTTCTGAACTCTGAAATGCAGGTTCAGCTACCATCTAATGGAGCAAGAAGTGTTGCCCATCAGGTAGTAAGCTAGCACTACCCTTGCCGGAACACTAGATGGAGGAGTCCTGTCTATGGACATTCGGTGACATGAAGCAAGTCCAAGTCCAAGTCGGTTGCTAGAAATCAAAATACTACGGCTCATCTCTTAGCTACCCAGGCTTTCAGGATTTCTGAAGAAGAACGCCACATTTTCTCTACATCTTGTAGGAATATGAGTCATGGAAACAGCTGCCCAATGATCATGGCACTGCAATCTGTAATGATAAACTTTTGTACTCCTATTGCAGCTAGTTGCTGCTAATAATAAAAGTTTATTGTCAAAAAAAAAGAAGAGTCAAAACAGGGTAGTAATCTGTGAGAACAGTGCCCGAAAGTCCTTTGTTGGCGTGCCCACACCTGCTGGGAGGCCAAATCAAATGCCTTGAACTTGGCCTTTTCATACTGCAGATCCTATTATCAGAGAAGAAAAAACATAAAATCAGAATGGCTGTCTCACCATGCTGTCCAATGGACCCATGGCTATACACAACTTTAACCAGGTCCTCTTAGACAGAACTGCATAGATGGTGCTTCAGAGCACATATACCTGGACACAAACCTCAGCCACATCGGCTCTAGGAATAGACTTTGTGTCAGTCTGGAGAAGTTCATCGTCTTTCCCCACAATTAACTCTCTCACTCCTCCATCCTTGTCTGGCCTAAAATTTGAGGCCCAGAAGAAAACAGAGATTATGTAACAGAGAAGGAAATGAGATTGAATATTTTCTATGTATTAGCGTCATGCGGTTTCCAGGCTACAAATGTACTAGATCATTGTACACAAAGTATTTTTTCAGTTGTCCAAAAACAAGGATCAGCACATTGTCCCTTAAGAGTCCAGGTAAATACCTCTTTACTTCTTTATATGCACAGAACAAAGAGAGTAATAATCTACTGAATAATGCCGACGAGTTACTGTAGATTCGCCCCTGCATCTACAATTTTTACAGTTTTACAGTATAACGCGATGCTTGTCTGTGTAGCAATGAACTTCTCATAGACACCTGTGCTACTTGGTGGGTGAGTGGCAGAGGTACCAGCATTCAAACTCTCCTCCCTCCATCGCGCGAACGACCTTCACGCAACCCGGTGAGCCTCCACAGCCCCAAGATCAATCCTTTGCCAGCTTGTGACCAACCTCCGCCTGGCAGCCAGAGCCATTCCCTCTGGCGAGGCCGGTCCAGCTACACAGCGCGCGCACGGGCTCGGCGGCCGGTCATCGTCGTCCGTCTCCTGTCGCCGCGAAGCACAAGCTGTAGCGGACCGATCTACGCCAGGGCCGTCCCTGAGGGCGTGCAAGGTGAGCGACGCCAATTATCCAGTACTTTACTAATCGCAGCATGCTCATGCGGGCGTATTTGATTGATTGCTTCATTGGTCCAACAGCACTGTCAATTAGTCCAATCGAAAACTATTTTCCGGCTGACCTCACGGATGGTTGTCTCTCTGACTCTGCATTCCCAGTTCTCAAACTTCTTGGGCAAAGGCCTTTTCAGTTCATTCAGAATCACAACGATTGAGCTAATTATTGTAGCGAGTATTTCCTCCAAAAATATTATAGCGAGTAACATGTCAATCTCTAAATTTTGTTCTTTTGATAATTTTGATCTATTCAAACACTAAAAGAATACTAAAAAGAATGATGCTATTCACGCAAACATTATACAACGTTGGTACCACTCTTGACCTATCTTATTGTAATGTAATAAAATGTATGATACATTTTATAGTTCTAATTTTTTTCTAGACTAATAGGCCTTGATTTTTAGTTTCGCACAAGGCCTCATATTTCCCCGGGACTGCCCTGACTCCGCCACCAGCCCCCCGTCGCGTCGCGCCGCGCCGCAACAACCTCGGCGTCACAGCCCCGGCCACGACGTCCGCGCGCACCGCCCTGTCTCCACCCGGACTCCACGACGTCGAGCCATCCACCACCGCACGTGCGGCACCTAGGCGCCAGCGGCTAGGGACATCAGCCAACGACGTGAGGTGTGATAAGGCCACCGACTTGCCAATCCACTTCAGCTCAGCTCCGTCCACCGACGGCGCGCCACATCCTCGCTCCTCGGTCCGGCTTTCTGGCTCAGCTCATCGGGTAGTGCCAAATTTGCTAACAATAATAGCTTTGCAATTAACTTTTATGTGAGTATTGTCAAATTCATCGACTGCTGATGGAATCCGGCCGTGTACTTAATTCTATATCTGTCTCTGCAGCCGGGTGTGCCCTCGTGCTAATCGATCTATAGCTTCTCGCTCTCGGTAGTGCTTCGCCATCTTATCTCGATCGGCTTCGCTGCCAAGGGGCCGAGGTGAGCTCAGCATCAAATATATTGCAACTAATTAATTAACTTGCATTCTTAACTTAGCTAGTTTCAAACCATATCATGGCAGAACAATGCTGATGAATTGTGCCAAAACTCTTGCATAGTAACAATTTTTTGATATGATTGATGACTTATTCTTCTATTTTCAATTTTCTTTTGTAGACTATGGAGGATCGAAGACGGTGGATGTATGCTGTGAAACGTACTTCTGATGACTATTTAAATGGGACTAAATCTTTCATAGAAGCTGCAAAGACAGATATGCTGACTAGTAACAAGTCATCTATGTGGTGTCCATGTGTTGACTGTAAGAATCAAAAGCTATTCATCGATCCGTTGACAGTCTACGACCATCTAATATGTCGTGGATTCATGGATGACTACATATGTTGGAACAAACATGGAGAAGGTGTCAATGTCCAAAATCAGTCACAGTCTGGTCGGCGTGATGGTGAGGAAGGACTTCATGAGAATGATGCCGATGAGGAACTAAGTGATGATGTTGTAGCGAGAGATTCTTGCAAGCCCTGTCCCTACGGTTGAAAATCTAGATGAGATGGTGCGTGATGCCCTTGGCTTTGATGGGTACACTCCTAAAGAGTTCAAGAAGCTGGAAATACTGCTGAAAGATATGAAGACACCACTCATGCAAGTTGCAATAAGAGCTACACGAGGTTGTCGCACACACTAAAGCTTCTCCAACCGAAGGCAGCAAATCATTGGACGACGGTAGCTTCAAAGATTTACTAGAAGCGCTTATTGATATGTTTCCCGATGGGAATCAAATGCCCAAGACTACATATGAGGCCAAGAAGATTGTTTGTCCGATGGGATTGAAGTTTGAGAAAATTGATGCTTGCAAGAATAACTTGTTTCTGTTCCGCGGTGAAGAGTGTAAAGAGCTCAAGAAATGCCCTAAGTGTGGAGCCTCTCGTTACAAGAGATCAAATGAGGGTGATGGCGACGAGGAGACGCGCAGTAAAGTTCCTAGGAAGGTTGCTTGGTACTTCCCTATAATTCCTCGCCTCAAACGTCTCTTTGCAAGCTCCAAGGATGCGTAACGTGTTAACTTGGCACTCGGACAAGCGGAAAGTTGATGGTTATTTACGACACCCAGAGATGGTCTTCAATGGCGAGTTCTTCGATAGAAAGCATAAAAGTTTTTCTAATGAGCCACGAAATCTTCGCATAGCATTGAGCACGAGATGGCATGAACCCATTTGGTAACATGAATAACAAATATAGTGTTTGGCCTGTGTTCTTAACTATCTACAACCTTCCCCATGGTTGTGTAACAAGAGGAGGTACATGATGATGTCGGTTTGATCTCTGGTCCGTCTCAACCAGGCATTAACATCGATGTGTATCTCGAGGCCGGTTATTGATGATTTGTTGAAACTCGGAAAGAGGAGGGTGTGAGGGTGTACGATGGGTTCGGGAAAGAATTTTTCAACTTGCGTGCCATGCTCTTCACCACTATTACGATATTCCGGGGCATCGCAGCGTTTCGGACGGTGCAAAGGAGAAAAAGACTGCTTTCATTGCTTAGATGACACGAGTGTTTGGCTGAATAACTCGGGGAAGAGGTTTATGTAAGGCACCGACGTTTCCTTCCTCATTCTCATGCATATCGGGAAATGAAACATCGGTTTGATGGCACGAGGGAGACAGGATGCACCCAAGGCATTTCAATGGACAACATGTGTATGACCGAGATGGTAAAGGATACAACACCTACACGGAGAGCACCGTTGTTGGAAACCGAAAGCGAAAGCGCAATGCAAAAGCTAAGAGTGAGGTTAAGAAAAGGTGGAAGAAAGTGTCAATCCTATGGGAATTGCCTTCTTGGAAAGACTTAGTGGTCCGCCATAGCATCGATCTCATGCATGTGAAAAAGAATGTTTGTGCGAGTTTGCTTGGGACACTCATGAATGATAAATGGAAAAACAAGGACCATGCAAAAGCAAGAGCGGACCTAGAGGAATTGGACATAAGGCCCGAGCTCTACCTGGATAGTAGCTCAACCACGTTTATCTCGCAAACCTAACCCGAGAAGAAAAGCATGAATTGTGTGACTTCATTCGTAGTGTCAAAGTTCCCTCTGGATATGCTTCCAACATCCGAATGCTCGTGCATCCAAGAGAAAACAAAATGCTTTCCATGAAGGCTCATGATTGTGATGTCATGCTCACAACCATGCTTGCAGTAGGTGTCCGGAACATATTGCCAGAAAAAACCGAAAGGCAATCATGAGCCTCTGCTTCTTCTTTAACTTGATCTCTCAAAAGGTCATTGATAAACAATCACCGGACGATGTTGAAAAGAACTTGTGTGAGGTGATGTGTCTCCTTGAGGCTTACTTCCCGCCGTCTTTCTTTGACACGTCCGTCCATCTCATTATACATTTGGTTAAGGAGATCAAGTATCTTGGACCGATGTTCCTCCACCACATGTACCCGTATGAGAGATTTATGAGTACTTTGAATAGGTATGCCAAGAGTCGGGTTCATCCTGAGGGAAGCATGGCACAATGCTATTCTACTGAGGAGGTGGTCGATTGGTGCCTTAGTTACATTGACCCCATTAATCTAATTGGCATCTCCAAGTCTCGCCATGAGGGAAGGCTAGCAGGGAGAGGGTGTCTTGGGGAGAAGCAAATTACTCCAAATCCAGATGACCTTGACAAAGCCCACTTTCTAGTGTTACAACACACAATAGGAGTGGAACCTTACATTGGAGAGCATAAGGAGATGTTGAGGCAACGAAATCCGCATCGGAGTGAAGATTGGATTGCGCGCACATATGAGAGAGTTCAACAATTGGTTTAAAGACCGACTATCTAGCTCAAGCTCTTGCCCGAGACAAAAGGCTTCGG
Organism: Themeda triandra; assembly: GCA_018135685.1. Lineage (NCBI taxonomy): Eukaryota > Viridiplantae > Streptophyta > Magnoliopsida > Poales > Poaceae > Themeda > Themeda triandra. The sequence continues at coordinate 342,435 of JAENPR010000643.1, read as the reverse complement.
CAGTGGCATCGCCCTTTCTTCACAATCACAACTTATCAAGGCTATGACATAAATGGCTACACCTTTTACACCATTGAGCAAGATCGAAAAGCATGTACCGGAACGGTGCTATTCGTGTGGATGCATTTGACACCAATATGCGAGAGACAGCGTATTACGGTCAAATTGAAGAGATATGGGAACTCACATATCTGGCGAAGAAAAGGTGGCCGTTTTTCGTTGTCGATGGGTTCGAGGAAGTGCGGTACGAAAAGACACGTATGGCTTCACTTGCGTTGACCTTGAACAAGTTGGGTTTAGGGAAGAGCCATTTGTACTAGCAAGGCATGTTTCCCAAGTCTTTTATGTGCGTGACACTACAAACAAGAGACGACAAGTGGTTCTCCCTAGTAAAAAGCGGCCTTTCGGAGTTCAAAATCAAGTGGGCGAGGAAGAGTTCAATCATTCAGGTGAAATCCCTCCTTTCAATTCTTCCATCATCCCCGTGATTTTAGGGAGTGAGCGAACACCATACCTAAGAGACGGTCATAAGGAGGATGCCCCCATGGCAAAAAGACGCCGAAAACGGCAAGCACGAGAAAATAATGTCATGTGAGTTTTGCAATTTCTGCTCCAATTTCTAAGCTGCTCCATACTGTTATAGAAGTTATAAAATATGCTAACTTTTCTTAGTCTTCACCTAAGCATCTTAAGCTAGAACAACGACAATGTTCAATCTGTTCTCAAGCGGGGTTGATAAAGTTCAAAATGCGATGATCTGTCACTTGAACTTGATGATGAAGTGAAAGATATGTAGATCATTCGTCGAGATGGACGATGGTGAAGCAAAATATATCTAGACCATTCCCCATGTGCACCATATTGTCAACAATTATAGTTAGATGGGCTGCTTGAAGTTTAGATTAAACTGTGATTTTCTTTCATTTAGCTGTCTTTTGTCATTTTTAGTTTGCCCAATGCAACTTTGTAATGTTCCACTGGATGTATGGAATTGTGTTATATGAATTTCTAGGTGGATGGGATATTTTCAACGACTACCAGTTTGTTGGGTTCATATTTCTGAGTTGATGAGTCTCATTGTGTGCTAAAGCCCTGTGCCATGCTTTTTTATGTTATGAAATCCATTTGTAATGTGTTGTCTCCTATTGTTGTGTATCTTGTGACCTGGGCAACCGGGTCGCTTGTGGTATTCAAAAAATGTTTGGAGTTTCCAGAGCTTGGAGACCTTGGCACTGGGTTTGTCTTCGGTGCCCAAAACATGTTCTTGGGAATCATTCTTACAGGCATTTGTTTCACTGATTCCTTGGCACTGAAATATGACTTTTCTGCTCTCAGTCTTATCTCCTGGAACTGTCGTGGAGATGGAGTGACCGAGAGGGTGGTTCCTTCCCTCCATAATCCTAAGGTGATGGACTACTTGAGAACACTACTTTACCAACTAAGGCTGAAAACGTGGACATTTTTTGGTGCCAAAAAGTGGGATTAAAGAATTATTTGCAAGAGCGCCACTTGCTGGGACATGATTCCATTTTCTACCAACTGGTGAGGCCAGTCTTCACTGTAAAACATTTTTTGTGGGTTCTCCGAGGTTTTTGGATTATCTCTTATCTAACTGTTACAATAAGTTCTTTTGCACACTGAAGCACCTATATCAAAGTCTATTTTTTTCTTAGCAGGTTTCATACAGTTTATTGGCTAAAGTATGTCCTGTGTTCGGTTGCTCATGGTTTTGTCAAGTTTGGGTTCATGGCCTTATGCCAGGTGAAGTTTCTGTTCTGCAATTTTCAGAGCACAAATGCTAACCTGCAGCAACTAAGGGATTTCTAATGTTGTCCTTCTGTGCAAACAGATTCCAAGTTTACCAGAAGAAGCTTCCAGCTTGCAAGCCGATTCTTACTCTAAATAGTACAAATCTCTGGGTGTCATCAGCTATCCTACACCAAACTCCAAAATGCTGCGAGATGCGAAGTATAGCCAATATCCTTTCTGCTTGGTTTGAAATATAAGCTCTGTCATTTTGTTTATGTTGGTTGTTTTCCTTGCTGCAGGTTGTCGAGATTGTAAATCAGTACTTGTATGATGACAGGTTCCATGCTGGTGCGACCGACAAGCTTGCTTACATCCGGAGCAATTGTATACCAAAATCCTGCACAAAGGAAGTAATTGAATTACCTGCATGTATTCTTCGAATCTCAAATTTTGGGAATGGAAAAACTATAATAGAAACAAGCTGCAGCAAAAGGATATCTGGACAGACAAGGAGAACTTTCAGGTTTCGAAAGGTGCTCAAGTCAATAGTCATGTTGAAATCAAGGGGATTTGATATTGACGAAGCAAAGCAAATGTGGATTGATATTCTTCAGTGGCAGTGGGATGGCGATACGATTGTGGAGGTTAGTTTCGAGCTTAGCCATAAGATAACTTTTTAATTTTGATTGTACATACATTTCTTCTTAGTGTGTAACCATTGTTTCCATATTTTATTTGGATTGTTTGCAGAAAGTAATGAATGGTGCCAAAATTAGCAACTGGGCATGTGCTAATTTGTGTTAATTTCTGTAAAGATTTATCAAAGAAAGCTATTGAGGAGCTTTGCTTTAAGCTGGCTGAAATGTCTCGCATTACGGAGATGTAATATGCCTTTTCATCACCCTTTTTCACCGTCTTCATGTCCAAATTATCTTGTCTAACATTTTTCATTTCAATTTCAGGAATTTTCCAATTTGAAGCTTCCAATAATGCTTGCACATCGAGATCAAGTTTGAACACATGACAATTCGTGCAAATGAATGTTTTGGCAGCTTCCTTGTAAGACATGATTAAGGACTTCGGTTGAATGTAACTTAGATGGCTAATATGAGAAATGACTTTATTATGCCTTCTTATGCAAAAGTGTTTCTCAGATTGTATACATGCTCAAATACAATTGTGTAAAAAACTACAGGAAAAAAATATTGATTGTTTTCATGTGCATTCTAAAGATAAAGCCGTAGTGTTAGCACGGGCATTATACTAGTGAGATTAAGCCTAGCAAATATACTACAGAAAATCTAATTGCTGGTGGCTTTACCATCACCACTACTGCTAGTCACCTGCAAAGTGTATAGCTTCAACTATTTCCGCAAAGAGAAAAAGAAGCATGTCTAGTGAGGGGGAAAGTGACACCGGACATGGCTGTGTGCACCGCCACTGTGATGGCTGTGCACAGCCCTTAGTGTGGCTGGGCCACCGCCCCTTTTTACAGAGAGCTCCCAGGGCGCTTGGGCCTGTGACAGGGCACCGCCACCATGGTGGCCGTGCCACCGCCACTTTCCACCCGAGAGCCGGTTTTCTGGACTTGGTCACCGCCACATGGTGGCTGTGCCACCGCCCATGGGGGTGGCCGTGACAAGATCAACGGCTCCGCGTTTCTTGTCACGTTAATGCTTATTTAAAAAAAAATCTCCGTCACGTGGGACCGTCGCGCCCGCATCCCTTTCTCCCCGAAACGTCACCGCACGCACGCTTCTTTCCAAAATCGCGCCGCACTTCCGCTCGCCACCTTCTGGCCAAGGCGCCGCCCCGTGCGTTTGCCAGCGCGTCCCAAACCCGCCGCCGGCCGCCGCACTCTCCGGCATGCTCGGCGACGCCGCGCCCACGCTCGAGCGCGCCCGCCCGCGCCGCTCACGATCCTAACCCTAGCCGCCACGGCTTCGCCGTCGGCCGCCGCGCGCCTTGTGTCTCCGCCACCGCACCACCGCGCGTCTCGCTCTTAGCCGCGTGCGCTGCCGTCTCCGCGCGTCCGCGCGGCGTCGTGGTCGCCACCTCCCCGGCCGTGGAGCTCTGCCGCCGCCGACGGGAATGCTCCACCGACTCGCCGTCAACCCGTCTTCCTCGGCGATTTGACTTCCTAGCGATCCGTCCGTGGCGTTCCCTTTGCCTCGTTTCGTGCTCTATAGACGTCAACTCGGCCGGCAGCAGGTTCCATCCTTGGTGAGCACTACTCCTGCACGCTGCTGCTCGCTAAAATGCCCAACATGCAAACTCACCGGCGCTCATTCTCTTCTACCAATCCTTCTTTGCAGCTGACGTGCGGTGCCCATTGAATTCTTCCTTCGCTTGTTTGGTGCTGGGGTTTCTTGTCAGATTGTCGTGTAGCAAGCCATTGGGCTCCATTTTCTTATCTGAAAATTGCTTTTGCTTCTCAGGAATTCTCGCATCCTCTAGTCATATATGCTTATATATATTTCTCTCCATTCTATCGTCATTTGCGGTGTGTTGGTGGTTGAGGCTGTTGGGCGTTGAGGGTTTCTTGATTTTGTTTGGCAGCGACAAGAACCCGAAGGCCAAGCCTCTTGATTGTCGCTGGCAGATGGCAGTGATGACCTAGGGGCAGTTTGTGTGGACAATATCTCTTATTAGTAGGCAGTTTTTTCCTCGGTTGGACTTGGGCAGAGATGACATAGCAAGGGGGAGTTTTTTTCTGTTAGCAGTTTGACTTGACAAAGTGATTTCTGGGTAGTATTTCTTGCAGTCCTTATCGGTGATTGCTATGGCTCGTATCAAGTGTACGGGTCCTCGACGTCCTCAAGGTGGAGGTGGTGATGGTACGGACCCTCCGCGTGTGCCAAATGACGAAGCAAGACAGCGGTAATCATACGAGGCCAAGAAGCGAAAGAGGCAGCATCGATGCCGAACATGCTGCTTGTAGCAGCGCCTACCACGGCGGAGGTGTGCGAGGTGGTAGAGTGAATCGCTTCAGATTCGTGAGTCAGATCACAGCCCCAGACACCGCTCTGTCGGTCATCTCGTGTACGCACCTCTGTACACCCAACGCCGAGTCGGCGTGCGCAGTGCGGGAGCGACGGGATGAGGAGCCGAGGAGGAGCTTCCTCCTCCTGCGAACGACGCTTTAGGAGCGCGTGATGAGCAGGAGATCAAGCAGTTCGGAGGACCCCGCCGTTAGAGCTTCGCGGGGGCTACATCTAGCGAAGTCGTCATTTTAGGGGGTGTTGTCATGGAGGATTGGTTCCCGGAGGAGCGAGATGAGCTAGCTTCACAACTTTTCAGCACGATTGTACAAGAGTCGCTCTTACCTAGCACGTCTACTTGAGAGGTGTGCTTTCAGCCCTCACGGGTTCTAGACTTGGCATATGCGAGGAGAGCGACGAGGTACTCGTGAGATTTCACGAGTGCATCTCGCACTTACCGGGCCGGAAAATCTTCCTCGTGCGGATCAGGATTATATATGGAAAATTGGATCGGGGGTTTTTATGCCCACGGTTTGGGTTGATCCGGCTCATGATTTCTTCCGGGTTCAAGGTTTGAGGGTGAGACCTATCGGATTTTTCTCATGAAATTCGTGCTGTATGGCCTTCCCGAGTCATCTATGAAACTACACGGTAAATGCTATGGTACAGTTGCCCTCCTAGACGCCCTCACGGTGGGGACGGCCCTCGACGGTATGACGCCTATCTTTGGTCCACAGTTGTTGAGGGGTCTCGGCGTGGTCCGAGGAACATGACACGTCTTGCTCGGTTCTTGAAGTAGCAATGAGAAAGACACTACTTCCCACGAGTTGGCAATAGACGCGGGCCACGACACACCCGCAAAGAATGGTTGCTTGGAGCACTTGTCTCTCACACGAGTTTGATGTTGTGGATTTTCTGTTCTCGTGAGATCGAGGACACGTGATGGATGGCGGGCGGCGACCGCGACTTCCCATGCACACTACCCGTGTCACATTTTTGTGAGGTTGATCAAGTTCCCACAGTATGCCATGACCCGTGAGAGACTCATCCAAGACGGCTTTGGGATATACAGCCCGTACCACTTGGGGATGATGCAAGACATAGAGATCCCGACTCGACTTTGCTGGAGCGCGGCCCGGAGACGAGAGAATCCTCGGGATGATCAAAATGTTTGTGATGATCTTTATGATGATGAGGATGACGACGACGAGCCGCCGATTTTGGACCTCCACCACAAACTTGTGCTCATGACGCCGGGCGAGTAGCTCCCATTCGCTCCTGCAGTTCCTCCGGCGACGAGATCCTGCCGGTTTGCGGCTGCCGGAGAAAATGATAGATGAGACGCCGACAGCGCCCGAACGACGGTTGGCCGCAGAGCGACAGCCGCCTAGCCGCCGGGCTGGCACGTAGAGAGACCGAGGCTCGTGCGAGCGGTTTAGGATCAGCGAGCGGATGCTCACTATGTTCGAGTATACGGGCTCGGCAAGACACGTTCAGAACGGCAGGTGCTTGAGAGACTTCCAGCGATGGCGGCTGCTCCCTTCAAGTTTCTTTGGCTCGGCTATACGGTCCCATTGCCTCGTAGTCGAGCTTTTTAGCATGCATGGTGGTGATTCGCGGGTTGCCCATGTCTCAGCCTCTCCCGGTTTACAGCTCTGAGACCACGTCGGTGATCGTGGCGACCTCTTTAGCTCCATTGTCTCGGCCACTTTCGCGATCGAGTCGGGAGAGCATGCTCGGCCCGGTCTGCCGGGTCTGTGTTGCGGATTGATCCACCACATGCGTGCACCGGTGAGACACTTCACTTCTCGGTTGGTTCCACCGACCTTCAGCGAGGCAGCCCCCCGGTCTCGAAGAGTCAACCTCCGCCCGTCTACCGCCGAGACTACGATGCCCGGTGTCGCGTTGCGTTGGCTAGTGTGGCAGCTCCCGGTTGATCCCGAGTTCCACCTAAAGAGCGTGTCGGTCGTCTGCCGGCTTCGACAGAGTCTCGGTGTCGACGAGGTCGCTTTTGCTTCATGGTTTGAGATCCCGGACACGACACTATTGCGACCGCCCCTCCACGTGTCTCTTAGGTGAGAAGCAATTCTTTATCAAGGGGAAAGTTGATTCCTAAATCATCTAATGTTGTCCTTAAAAATTGTTAATTTCTGCAGCTCTCCGGGAAGCGACTTTTACGGCGAGGGAGCAAGTGGTGGTGGCTCAAGTGCATGAACACTTATGATGTGGGTTTGAAAATTTGGAAAGTTGAGGAGCTCATGTCATCTCGAGCTTGAGGAAGGGCAAACTAGTTGGTAGAATGAGATCTGATGAGATAGCACATTTTTAATATGTTAACCTTTATGGTTTACGCTTCCATTAAACTTTCTTTGCTTGAACCGTGTCACCAAACGTTCATAGTTATCCGGGCTTTTATGTAACTGCCTTTTTTCCCACATTGCCGTACTTGGTCTTTGACTATCTGTGCTAATGCAGTATGAATCTTGAAATGTTAGGACCCATTTTGTGTGGTTATTTAACTCGTGAAATGTTTCCTTGCTACAAAATGGTAGCAGTTCAGTTCTAGACCTTCAGTAAGCAAGTTTTAGAAGTAACTTGGACAGAAGTTGTGGTTCTAGAGATGTTATTCTGCTAGCCACAGGAATCAACTAAACAAAGTATGCATTTTGATTTCGACTCTTTTGTTCTTTGTGGGGAGTCGACATCTTTGCCACTTGAGCATTGTTGAAACTTCTGCGGTGGTTGTTTTCTTTTGAACAACTTGTACCTTGCATGTTTCATGTCGAGATTATATTGATAGGGCTAAATAAATGGTTGGTTTATAAGTGCCGTTTGTGTATACTGAAAAAAAAGAATGTGTTTGAGCTTCCGGTTTCCGAGGAGCGAGTATATTCTTGTGATGATTTGCGAGTGAGTGTCTTGGATAGAGTGGTGGTTCTTTCTAGCCTATAAAAAATTTCTACAAACTCACTTAGTCAAAAATTGGATACACAAACGGCCATCAAAATATTGTTAGCCTATGTTGTTGCAAGCCTCATCCAAACATCACATGATCACTGGCTTTCAGTAAGAGCTACCACTAGTGATCAAGAGTTTGGGATTTTTTCTGCACAAGGAGTGGTGCACCACAAAGGGTCAATTTAACTACTAGTATAGAAATTGTGGTTCCCGACCGAACGTGTGTAAAAACTAGGTGCAAATCTCAAAGTTTGTGAGGTTAAACTTTGTTCACGGGATGAAATGAAATCAACAAGATGAGCAATCAATCACAATCGGCAACACACAATCGATGACAACCAATCCACCGGAGACAAGGATGAACACAATTATTTTGTTCACCCCGGTGTTCACTTGGGCACCGCCAAGCTACGTCACCGGTTGTGTCGACCAACACCTAGATGGTTCCTCGGTGTGACCCTCAAGTCACTAGCCCCTCAAGGCTCGCCCATGAAGGCACCGCAGACACCACTCTCAAGCGAGGTACTCAATGACACGCGCAATCCACTAGGATGCTCTTCGTGATCCCCACAAGGTGAGCTCAAACCTCTCACAAACAACCGGAGGTGGCCAAGAACAATCACCTTCTCTTGCCAACGCCTCCAACAATCTCCAAGGCCGGCTAGGAGCGGTACTCTCCAAGAGTAACAAGAAATCCACCGGCTAAACCACCCACAAGTGCCACTAGATGCCCTCAAGCAATGCAATGCACTAGGTGATCTCTCAATCTCACTAGGATTCACAATCAAGCAAGAGAGATGAGAGGGAGAGTGTTTTTCGCCACAAAGATGAATGAATGAGTTGGGAAGTCAAGAGATGGCCAAGCCCCGGCCACCATCTATTTATAGGCCAACCTCAAACATCCAACCGTTACCCCCTCGGGGGCCTGAACAACAAGCGCCGGACGCGTCCGCCGCAGACCGCCGGACGCGTCCGGCGCTACCCCCCGTGCGCGCCCGCGAGCCGACCGTTGGAGCTCCGTTCAATCTCTTGCCGCCATGTGTGCGTCCGGCGCGTCCGGCGCGCGTCGCGTCCCGGTCCAGCAGGCCGGCCGAAACTCGGTGCTTTCGGTCCGCGTCCGCCTCCCGCCGGACGCACGGCCCGCGTTCGCGCCTTCGGCCCCGCCGTAGCGTCATGCCAAGAATCAGCACGCGCCGGACGCTGCACGCAACCTTGCCGCGTTCGGCGCTCGCGTCCGCCGTCCGTCCGGGGCGCAGTAGACACAAGCCGTGCTCACCCACAATGCGCCGGACGTCGTCGCCTCCGCAGGCCGCTTTCGCCGTGTCGTCGATCCACTTCTCCAACATGCTACTCAACAAGTATACCAACTTGAACAACGGAGATAGCATGATTTCAACTAAATTTTGCATCCGCGCAATAGAAAATATGCTTCCAATTTTCTGAAAGCTGCTGACCCGCCGCAGCTCGGGAGGGAGCAGGGGACCCAAGCCCAACTCAACCCTACAAACCACAAATGCGCGAACATTCGCCACCTTTGTAAATGTGCCAACACCACCAAGTGTACATCTCCATGTGCTTGTGTGTTAGCTTTTCACAATCATTTCCCAAAGGTTAGGTTAGCTCACTAGGCTCTACATGCAATGCACTTCATGAATTCACCTAGTGGCACCCGTGCGTCGAATAGCCGATAAGACTTCCCTTCTTAATAGTGCGGCTATCGATCCTAAACCACTCACACCCTCTATGGTGTCTTTGAGTGCAAAACAAAATGGCCCTAACGGTTATACCTTTGCCTGAGCCCATTTTGTTCCTCCAAATGATATGAACACTTCACACCATCATGTGACCGTCTCGATCCATCGATCTTGACTTCACTTGCCCTTCACCGTGCACGGTCCATCGGCACCTAGTCTTGCCCAAGCTTCACCATCGCATGGTCCTTCACTCCGAAGCCTCGACTAGCCCTTCACCTACAACACCGGTCCATGGAGCCAAGCATCGTCTTGATCTTCATCTTTGATCACATGACACGTGTCATGCTTCATATTCAATATGCTCATCATGTGGACAACCTTTCTCTAAATCAACCACTTAGATAAACAAGGTTAGTCCTAGGTTTCATCAATTAGCCAAAACCAAACTAGGGACTTTCAATCTCCCCTTTTTGGTAATTGATGACAACCTCAACAAAGATGATTTTATAATAAAGATTTTTGAACTTGTCATACTTGTCCAATCATTAAGCTCACAAGAGAAATTTGGACAACTATAGCAAGTTCGGTTTTGGTAGTATGCTCCCCTACATATGTGCATAGAGTTTGATTTGAAGCTTTGCACATATGCATGGATAAGAGTGTGGGGAGAGTAATTCTACCAAAATGATGCTAAGGTGTAAGAAATGGACCTTTGAAGCGTGATACCAATCGAGTTGCACTTTACACCATCCTTAGCACCATGAAGTAACTAGACATCCATCAAAACTCAAGAATCCCGTGAGATCAACATTATAAGCAAAGTTCTTGAACCACTTGTAAAGCAAGGGGAGTCTAGTTACAACCTATGCATGCTAGTAGATCATTTCATCAATCAAGTTCTATACTAGCATTGCACCACACAAGCAAGGAGACACTACTTGTATAAAACTTTAAAACTAGGTGCCATGAGCAAGTCATATGAGAATGCACAAACAAATGCAACAACTTTGTTCATGAGCTTGCTCCCCCTTCTTGTGTGCATCAAAATTTTATTTACCCCTTTATCATGTTCAATCATCTTTTCTCTCCCCCTTTGTCAACAATTGCCCAAAAATGGGATCAAATTGTGGAGAGAAAATGACTTTGATGGAGTAAACAAAACTTTAGTCAAATTTGGTTCAATCTAGACCACTTGCCAAAGATATTTAATTCGGTTTGAACCAAAGACAAGCTTCTTCACACCTCATGACAAGGGTTATCTTGCCTATGTTGAATTAAACACTTGTAGCAAATATTCTAGATTCAACACTAGGATTGCAAGCCCATAAACATGTCATATGTCACCACTAGATCAAGCAAAACATAGAAGCAATAGTGGTAAACATCAAACACATTTGATTTATCATGAATGCTCCAAATGCACCTTGTATGTCTACATGTGCTACCACAAGTATAATCCTAAGAATGAATGACATGTCACACAATGGTACCTTGCATTGTCGAAGGAGAGGCATGTCAAGTAGTGGTGGGGTGCATTCAACACATGTTTGAGAAGTCAAGAATGTTCAACTCATTCCTTAGCTTGCAAAACCTTCTTTCATCAAGTGGCTTGGTGAGGATGTCGGCAAGTTGATCATCGGTACCCACACTTTCAATGGAAATGTCACCCTTTTGTTGATGATCTCTAATGAAATGATGTCTTATGTCAATGTGCTTTGTTCTTCCATGTTGAACCGGGTTTTGTGTCATCTTGATTGCACTCTCATTATCACAAAATAATGGCACATTCTTGAAATTGATGCCATAATCCTTCAAAGTTGACTTCATCCAAAGCAATTGTGCACAACAACTCCCCGCACTAACATATTCGCTTCTGGCGGTAGAGATTGCCACACTATTTTGTTTCTTTGAGGACCATGATACAAGTGATCTTCCAAGAAGTTGACATGTACCACTTGTGCTCTTTCTATTGATCTTGCAACCACCATAGTCGGAGTCCGAATATCCAATCAATTCAAACTTTGACCCCTTAGGATACCACAATCCAACATCTCTTGTTTGCTTCAAGTACCTCAATATTCTCTTTGCGGCCGTGAGATGACTCTCTCTAGGTGAGGCTTGATATCTAGCACACATGCAAACACTAAACATGACATCCGGTCTTGATGCGGTGACATAGAGTAGGCTTCCAATCAATGACCGATAATCCTTTTGATTCACCATATTGCCATCATGATCACTATCAAGATTTCCATTGGTGCCCATTGGAGTTGAGATTGGCTTTGCATCTTGCATTCCAAACTTCTTCAACATGTCCCTTATGTATTTCCCTTGACTCACAAATGTCCCATTCTTCAATTGCTTGACTTGAAGACCAAGGAAATAGCTAAGTTCACCAATCATGGACATCTCAAACTCATTTGCCATCATTTCACCAAATTCTTCACAATATGCTTGATTGGTTGATCCAAAGATGATATCATCAACATATATTTGCACAATGAAGAGATCATTACCAATCTTCTTGGTGAATAGAGTGGTATCAACCTTGCCCATAATGAACCCCTTAGAGTGAAGAAAAGTCTTCAATCTCTCATACCATGCTCTAGGTGCTTGCTTCAAGCCATACAAAGCTTTCTTCAACTTGTACACATGGTTGGGCTTCTTCTCATCTTCAAAACCGGGAGGTTGCTCAACATATACTAGCTCATTGATGATCCCATTGAGAAATGCACTCTTGACATCCATTTGATATAACTTGATATTGTGGGCACATGCATAAGCTAATAGAATCCTTATTGCCTCCAATCTTGCCACGTTAGCATATGTTTCATCATAGTCAAGACCTTCAACTTGAGTATAGCCTTGTGCAACTAGTCTTGCTTTGTTTCTAATCACAACACCATCTTGATCTTGCTTGTTCTTGAAAACCCATTTGGTTCCAATGACATTGTGATCCTCCGGCCTCTCAACTAACTCCCACACATCATTTCTTGTGAAGTTGTTAAGCTCTTCTTGCATTGCCATGATCCAATCGGCATCATCCAAGGCTTCCTCAATTTTCTTTGGCTCTTTGGTTGACACAAATGATGCATACTCACAAATCATAGCCACTCTTGATCTTGTTTGCACACCACTTCTAATATCACCAATGACACTATCAATTGGATGATCTCTTGCAACATGTTGTGGTTGTAGCACTTGCACTTGATTGCTTGAGCTTGGTTGATCACTTGACTTGTCTTCATTTGATGAACTAGCACCATGATCTTGCACTTGAGCATTGCTAGCTTGCCTCAATGGAGAATTCAGCACTTCATCTTTATCATCTTGTACATCAACCACTTGCTTTGCTCTTATGTCACCAATGTCCATGTTCTTCATAGCTTCAACCAATTGAGTTCCACCAACATCTTCTAGATTCTCATCTTCATCTTGTGACCCATTGGTTTCATCAAATTGCACATCATGGACTTCCTCTAATACCACTTGAATTGTTCCAAACTCTATAAGCCTTGCTTGTAGTTGAATAACCGAGTAGGAACCCTTCATCACATCTCTTTTCAAACTTTCCCAATCTAGTGCCCTTTCTCAAGATGTAGCATTTGCAACCAAACACTCTAAAATAGCCAATGTTGGGCTTTCTTCCATGAAGTAACTCATATGGGGTCTTCTCTAGTAAAGTATGACAATAGAGCCTATTGATGTAGTAGCATGCCGTGTTGATTGCTTCATCCCAAAATGATTGACTAACATTGTACTCATGAAGCATTGATCTAGCCATATCAAGCAATGTTCTATTCTTTCTCTCAACTAGGCCATTTGATTGTGGAGTGTATTTGGCCGAGAATTGATGACCAATGCCATAGTGATCACACAATTCTTCCATTCTTGTATTCTTGAATTCACTTCCATTGTCACTTCTCACTTTCTTGATTCTCATGTCAAACTCATTGTGAACTCTAGTGAGAAAGGTCTTGAAGGTGTCATACACTTCACTCTTGTCACTAAGAAAGAATACCCATGTGAATCTTGTGAAGTCATCCACTATGACAAACCCATACTTGTTGCCACCAATACTTGTGTATGTGGTTGGGCCAAATAGATCCATGTGCAACAACTCAAATGCCTTGCATGTGCTCATTATGCCCTTCTTTGGATGTGAGTTTCCAACTTGCTTCCCGGCTTGACATGCACTACACAACTTGTCCTTCTCAAATACAACATCTTTCAAGCCTTCAACAAGATTGTGTTGTGTGAGCTTCTTCAATTGTTTCATGCCAACATGTCCAAGCCTTCTATGCCAAAGCCAACCCAAACTTGATTTTGATATCAAACATGTTGTCAAAGAAGCTTCACTAGTGTTGAAATCAACAAGATAGAGATTCTCGTATCTAAAGCCTTTGAACACCAAGTTGGAGCCATCAAGAGAAACTACCTCAACATCATTTGCCCCAAAAATGCACTTGTAGCCTCGATCACAAATTTGTGCCACGGAGAGAAGATTGAAATCCAAGCTTTCAACTAACATCACATTGGAGATACTCATGTCATTTGATATTGTAATCTTGCCTAAACCAACAACCTTGCCTTTCTTGTTATTACCAAAAGTAATTGACTCAATGCCACTATCATTCTTCTCAATTGAATCAAACATTCTTGATGTGCCGTCATGTGTTGAGAACAACCACTATCAATAATCCAATGCCTTCCTCCGGCTTTATAATTCACCTACAAGCAAATCAATGAAGCTTAGGTACCCATTTTTGCTTGGGTCCTTGTAGGTTAGTGACTAAGCTCTTTGGTACCCAAATTGCCTTCTTCTTTGGGCCAACAATGGGTGTACCAACAAACTTAGCTTGTACACCTTTCACACCCTTGGTAAGCACATAACAAGAATCAAAAGGTATAGCATTGTCAAGTTTCTTGTTTTGTTGCTTCTTGTTGCAATTTTGCTCTAGGTGCCCAACTTGCTTGCATCTATAGCAAAACCGACCATTGCTCTTCACAAAGCTAGGCTTTGGAGTTGCAAAGGCCGACTTGCCCTTCTTGGGGATATAGCCCAATCCCTCTTTGTTAAGAGAGAACCTTTGGCTACCCAAGCACTTTAGCAAGCGGGCCTCACCACCATAGGCTTTGCCTAAGGCATGAGTGAGCTCATCCACCTCCTTCTTGAGAGTCTCATTCTCAACCATTAGTGTAGCATCACAAGTGAAACCATCACTAGTAGTGGAGATAGAGTCGGTGGTGGTGGTGGATGATGTGCTACAAGAAGGGTTAGCATTTGTCATGATGATTGGTTGATAAAATGACTCATCAATGATGTCACAAGTAAGACCTATATCACATGATGCAATCACCACTTTCTTTGCTTGTTGCTCAAGTAGAAGTGAGTGAGCTTCTTTAAGCTTAGAATGAGCATCACCAAGCTTCTCATGGTCTACCACTAGACTCTCATGAGTGGTCATAAGCTCACCTAGGGCTTTCTCAAGTATTTCTACTTTCATTGAAAGCTTCTTGCACTCCTTTTCCTTGGCAATAGCTATATCTCTAGTTTCTTGCATCAAGTCATATAATTGATCCTTAGTCGGTTCATCATCATCATCAACATTATCAACATCGTGAGCATATTCCATCTCACTATCATCATCACTATCATCATATTGTACCTTTGTTTCCTTGGCCATGAAGCATGATGGTGATGTGGAGAATAATGAAGACTTCTTATTGATGGCGATGGAAGCCATTGCCTTGTTGCTTGTATCTTCATCTTCATCATCATTGTCACTCTCCCAAGTGACCACAAATGCACCATTCTTGCCCTTCTTGAGTGTCATCTTGGCCTCATGCTTCTTCTTCTCAAACTTGCCCTTGTTGTAGTTCTTCTTCTTCTCATATGGGCATTCGGCTTGTAGATGCTCGGTGCTATCACAATTGAAGCACTTTCTTGGTTGCTCTTGCTTCTTGAAGTTGTTTCTCTTGAAGCCTCTTCTCTTGATGAACATGTGTCCCATCTTCTTCACCACAAGAGCAAGTGCCTCATCATCAATCTCAAAGTCACCATCTTCCTCATTGGTTTCTTCTTCTTCAAAGATTGGTGCTTTGCCCTTGGAGGATGTAGCTTGGAATGCCACGGTCTTCTTCTTCTTCTTTCTTCCACCTTCTCATCATCTTGATCAAATTTGTCATATGTCAAGACTTCCCCAAGCAAATCATTTGGCTTCTTGTTTTCAAGCCCATCTCTTTGTAGCATTAGCTTCAACATCTTGAAGCTCTTCGGCAAGCAAATCAAGAACTTGTGACAAAAATCTTCATCTTTTGTCTTGTGCCCCAAACTCTTGAGATCATTTACAATCACTTGCAAGCGATGAAACATTTCAATGATTGTTTCATCCTCCTTCTTCTTGAAGTTCTCGAACTCACTCTTGAGTCCATATAGCTTGGCACTCTTCACAACCTTGGTGCCCTCATAGGTCTCACCCAACCTAGTCCACACTTCACTTGCAAGCTCCAAATCCTTGATTCCCTCAAACACCTTTGTATCAATGCCATTGTATAGGGTGTTGAGAGCCATTCTATTGCATGTGATGTTGGCTTTGTCTTCATCGGTGAGATGATCATTATCAAGTATGGCATAATCATGCAATGTAACTTGCAACACTCTCTCTTGTATCGAACCAAGATACATGATCATCTTTCTCTTCCAATGGTCAAATGAGCTAACTCCATCAAACATAGGCGGTTTGCCCCCAACATGGTTAAACACAATTTGAGCCATCTTAACACCGTAGGATGTCAAGCCTTGCACTAAAACGGTGACCTCGGCTCCGATACCACTTGAAAGGTCCTAGATGGCTAGAGGGGGTGAATAGCCTATAAAAATTTCTACAAACTCACTAAGCAAACTTCGTTAGATACACAAACGGCGGAAAGCAAGTTATGCTTAGCCTACTAGGTGTTGCAAGCCTCCTATCCAAACAATTCTAGTAGGTGATCACTAGTACACACAAGAGCTACCACTAGTGATCAAGAGTTCTACCCACGGGATTTAGTCTACACAAGGAGTGGTTCCCGACCGACCACACAAGCAATTCTACCCACGGGATTTAGTCTACACAAGTTGTGGTTCCCACCGACCACGCAAGCAATTCTATTTTGCAAGAATGTAAACAAAGTAATACAAGAGAGGATGAGACTTGTTATACCGACGCGTCGAGTCGAGGTTGCCAATCACCAAGAGAGTGAGCAATCAATCACAATCGGCAACACACAATCGATGACAACCAATCACCGGGAGACAAGGATGAACACAATTATTTTTGTTCACCCGGTGTTCACTTGGGCACCGCCAAGCTACGTCACCGGTTGTGTCGACCAACACCTAGATGGTTCCTCGGTGTGACCCTCAAGTCACTAGCCCCTCAAGGCTCGCCCCGCAAGGCACCGCAAGACACCACTCTCAAGCGAGGTACTCAATGACACGCGCAATCCACTAGGATGCTCTTCGTGATCCCCACAAGGTGAGCTCAAACCTCTCACAAACAACCGGAGGTGGCCAAGAACAATCACCTTCTCTTGCCAACGCCTCCAACAATCTCCAAGCCGGCTAGGAGCGGTACTCTCCAAGAGTAACAAGAAATCCACCGGCTAAACCACCCACAAGTGCCACTAGATGCCCTCAAGCAATGCAATGCACTAGGTGATCTCTCAATCTCACTAGGATTCACAATCAAGCAAGAGAGATGAGAGGGAGAGTGTTTTTCGCTCACAAAGATGAATGAATGAGTTGGGAAGTCAAGAGAGATGGCCAAGCCCCGGCCACCATCTATTTATAGGCCAACCTCAAACATCCAACCGTTACCCCCTCGGGGCTCGAACAACAAGCGCCGGACGCGTCCGCCGGACCGCCGGACGCGTCCGCGCTACCCCCCGTGCGCGCCCGCGAGCCGACCGTTGGAGCTCCGTTCAATCTGCTGCCGCCACGTGTGCGTCCGGCGCCCGCGTCCGGCAGACCGGCCGAAACTCAGAAGTTTCTGGTCCGCGTCCGCCGTCCGCCGGACGCACGGCCCGCGTTCGGCGCCTTCAGCCCGACCAGTAGCGTCATGCCAAGAATCAGCACGCGCCGGACGCTGCACAGTAACCTTGCCGCGTCCGACGCCTGCGTCCGCCGTCCGTCCGGCGCAGACACAAGCCCGTGCTCACCCACAATGCGCCGGACGCGTCCGGCGCCTCCTGCAGAAGCTGCCTTTCGCCGTGTCGTCGATCCAACTTCTCCAACATGCTACTCAACAAGTATACCAACTTGAACAACGGAGATAGCATGATTTCAACCAAATTTTGCATCCGGCGCAATAGAAAATATGCTTCCAATTTTCTCGAAAGCGCCGAATCTCGCCGCAAGCTCGGCGGGAGGGAGAGAGGGACCCAAGCCCAACTCAACCCTACAAACCACAAACATTCATTCGCCACCTTTGTAAATGTGCCAACACCACCAAGTGTACATCTCCATGTGCTTGTGTGTTAGCTTTTCACAATCATTTCCCAAAGGTTAGGTTAGCTCACTAGGCTCTACATGCAATGCACTTCATGAATTCACCTAGTGGCACCCGTGCGTCGAATAGCCGATAAGACTTCCCTTCTTAATAGTGCGGCTATCGATCCTAAACCACTCACACCCTCTATGGTGTCTTGAGTGCAAAACAAAATGGCCCTAACGGTTATACCTTTGCCTTGAGCCCATTTTGTTCCTCCAAATGATATGAACACTTCACACCATCATGTGACCGTCTCGATCCATCGATCTTGACTTCACTTGCCCTTCACCGTGCATCGGTCCATCGGCACCTAGTCTTGCCCGAGCTTCACCATCGCATGGTCCTTCACTCCGAAGCCTCGACTAGCCCTTCACCTACAACACCGGTCCATGGAGCCAAGCATCGTCTTGATCTTCATCTTTGATCACATGACACGTGTCATGCTTCATATTCAATATGCTCATCATGTGGACAACCTTTCTCTAAATCAACCACTTAGATAAACAAGGTTAGTCCTAGGTTTCATCAATTAGCCAAAACCAAACTAGGGACTTTCAATAGAGCACATTGCATAGAGAGATTGGACACTCATCCATCTTCATCTTTCAGGATTTTAATCCTTCTCTTAGCCATGCTATTCTTGATCGTTGTCGTTCCATAGCTTCCTCTTGAGCCAGGACTTCAGATAATTTCTCTATGACCTCTCTCCCTTTCTCTCAGTCCCCTGTAAAGGGTTCCACTCCGTTCTAGCTCTAGTTCAGCTCTTAGCTCTTTCACCTGCTGTCGAACCGAACCAAAGACTTCTTTGTCCCAGGTTTTCAGCGAATTCTGCAGCACTGACAGAGTGTTAGACACTGATTCCAAGTCCGGTGTCCCGATACCAGGATCCCAGGCCTGATTCACAAAGTCCACATAATCACCATGTCATTGCCACATGTTTTCATATCGGAATGGCCTAGGCTTCCTCCGATTTCGACGTTGTGTTCCCGGCACCCTCTGCCGGACCTCCACCAGCAGACCACAATGATCAGACTCTGCCAGAGGTATATGATGTACCTCCGAGTCCCCAAAGAGCTCCGTGAATTTATTATCACCAAGTGCACGATCAATGCGCACCTTGACATTCCCGTCCTCCTCCCGTCTATTATCCCATGTATAGGGCGTACCATGGTAGCCCAAATCCACAAGGGGCAATCACTCACCGCATCCCGGAAGGCGCGATTTGCCATTGCTCACGCTCATTGACCCCCATGTGTTCCTCCACTCCCAACACCTCGTTAAAGTCTCCAAGACACAGCCATGGTTCAACTGCCTGCGCCCTCAAAAACCTCAACAGGTACCAACTTTCTCGTCATTGTTCTCTTCACGGCTCCCCATAGAAGCCCGTTAATCGCCATTGCGTGACTCGCAATCTGTCACACGACAATAGGACGTCGATGTGCGACTTGGACTTGCTCAGTTCCGCAACAACCACATCTTGCCTCCACAAGAGCACCAGACCACCACTAAGCCCCTCGGACTTGACCACTATGGCGTTTGGAAAACCCAGAGTGCGCTTCAAGCCCAAAGCCTTCTCCTCCCCCATCCTTGTCTCCATCAAGAATACCACCTCAGGATTCTTCTCCACCACGACATGGTGGAGCTCTTGAACCGCCTCGGCCGCCCATAGCCCGGCGGTTCACACTTAAGATATTCATTGTGCCCGACGGGGCCTGCGCTCCGTAGTTGTCGCCGATCCTGCATTGTTGTTGCTCGAGGCACGCTTTTTCCTCTTTAGAGTCTCGATCATGCTCTCTCCCCCGCACTCTGAGCCGACATCGAACTCATTAACACGGGAGGTCACCAGACCGACGGGCACCAGAGCACTTGAGGCACCTGCCGGTATGTTTAGGTCAGGGGTCCGACCAGCTTTGGAGCCTACCTTCGACTTCCTCTTGCGTGCCTGCACACGCTGGTCATCTTCCCCATCTTGCATATTCAGATGTCGATTCGCCGCCGCGCCTTTGTCAGGCACCTTGGCTGCCTCTTTCTCCTCAGCTGGCTTCAGCGGTGACAAAACCTCTTGATCATCAGAGTCACCCATCCTGCTCGAAACACGGGACCCCAACTTTGAGTCGCCCTCCTGCGATCGCCCCTGTGGTCGCAGAGGACGTGAAGCTGACGACGAACCTGAGCCAAAAGTCTCAGCAGCAGCCCTAGCAAAAGATTGAATCTTGCGACGTCGTTCTTCCGGGGCTCTCAGCTGCACATCGTAGGGTAGCTTCCCCTCCTCATTCCGTTTAGCCGGTGTCAGACACTCCAGATCAGAGTGCCCCAGTCGTCCACAAGAGAAGCAAATGTAAGGAAGCCTCTCATACTGCACCTTAAACCATTTCAGTTCCTCACCCTTCTTCAAACGTAGCAGAATACCCCGACGAAAGGGCTTGTCAATCTCTATGGCTACCCTTGCACTAAGGAACGCCCCACTGGCCTTCCTATCTGTGTCGACATCCATAGAAATGACCTTCCCCAACATGTCCATCACCCGTGAACCTTTCTCTCTATTCATCCATCCTAGAGGAAGGTCCAAAATCCTGACCCACATCTCGAACTTGTCAAAAACAATATTCGATGCGCTGAGTGATCCATCATATTCCTGCATTAGCACCGCGTATCTTTTCACCATCCATGGCGCGCCCGCCAGCACTCGGGTCATGTCCCTTGCACTCCCGAACTCCGCCACAAACTTGTTCTCCGACTTTTCCCCGATTGACCTGATCTTTAGTCCCACCGGATTCCCCCAGGCCGGCTTCATCGCCGTCCGGATCGTCTCGGCGTGGATCGGAACCGGTGAAAGAATTTTCCCAACCAACGCCCATTCAGCAGGCGCCATGGAACTCTCCTTCTCCTCATCACTGAGGTCTAGCACCGCCTCTTCCTCCTCCGTGAGATGAAGCTTGTGGAACATGTCTTCGAAATTAGGGTTTGGGCCGCCGTCCTTCCCTTTTGCATCGCTGTCTCCCGATCCCGACATGGCGATCACCGGGTGGAGGCGAAAAACACTGCGTGCGTTGCACAAGGAGATGCACAACCACGAAAACGAACCCGACTAGGCAGACCTAAGCGGAAAAACCCTAGCGGTAATGGTGCGTCGACGGCGCCTTCCGGCTAACCGACAATATGGCGTTGGCCGGAACCACCCGGGATGGATGGAGCCGGGGCGTGGACACCGGTGGCCGAGTGGCCAGCGGCGTTGCTGATCGAGGTCGCCGGAGCGGCGACCTAGATCGACGTCGAGTTCGGAATCGCCTCCCTGATCGCCTCAGCCCTCGATCCGGAAATCACGGAGCGTGACATCCTGATTTAGGCATCAGTTGTGCACGTCACACTCAAGTGCTTTCATAGCTAATGCGCTCATTAATTAATTTCAGTTTCTTTTTTTCATTGTAGAGCCTGCCACTCGGCTGATGCAATAACCATAGGAATTTTCAACATGACTTTATATGCAAGCATTCATTTTTTTTGACTGTCCTTACATGCAAGCATTGGGTAAACAACTATGCCTGATCGAAGAGTTTGATCTACTGATGATGCGACAACTATAGGAATGGGCAACTCTAAATGTACTAGTTTGGAGAACAACCATGCTTGCTTTTTTTTAAAAAAAAAAGGAATTGCAACTGAATTCATATTTTATTTTTGATGATTGGAGTGACAATTCGCCCCTCGTGGTTACCTTTTAATCCTTCTTTAAGAGGCCCATCTTCAAAAATGGCCTGATTTTTGGGGCGGGCCTTTTAGACTATCTCGCACTCTTCATACTCTAAATCCATCATTTTAAAAAAATACTATATTCTGATCATTAAGATTCTCTCCTCTATATTATTTTCTCCGCACTCATCCATCTTCTATATCTCTACTCTATATTATGGGAATCATGTGTCAGATTCTTTTTTTCATTTCTTTCCCATTCTCTCTGTCCTCCCTCCCTCCCCATTCTCTGCACACATGGCGCAGCAGCACCGGCTCGGATCATGATGTGGAGCTGCTGCCATGGGCGGGGCCTGGAGCTACAGCGGCAGCAGCGCCGCCTCGTCTTTGTTCTTAAGAAACAAAAATTAGTTTATATACTTCGTCCATTTTAAATCATAAATCGGTTTAGTTTTGTTCCAAGTCAAACTCTCTAATTTGACTAAGTTCGTGTAGAAATGCACAAACATGTTATATATGTTAATATCTTTTATGTAAATTTGATTTTTTGTAGAAGATGTAAATTTGATAAAAATTAACAATTATTCCCCTTTCGCTTTGGGCTATTTTGGTGGGCCGTAGCATGCCATCCGAGTCCGGCTCGCGACTCCCGCCCACGGAGGACGGGGAAGATACACACGACACACCACAACGCCGTGCGAGGCAGCCCCAAACCCTAGTCGACGGATTCCCAAACCCTTCCAATGGAGCCACCCGCCATCCCTCCCGGCGGAGGACCGCATCAACACCCTCCCCGGCGAGCTTGTACACACTATCCTCGTCCACCTGCGCAGCGCGCAGCGTGCTCTCCCGCGCCGGCGAGGCATCTAGGCCCACGTGCCGAACTCGTCCTCGACGGCTGCCCTGCTCCTCCAATGCCGCCCTCGGCCCTCCTCGACTCCATCGACGCCGCCTTCAACTCCTTCGCCGCAACTACGCTCCACAACCTCAAGATCGACCGGTGTGACGTCGCCACACACAGTGTCTCTCCATGGCTCCGCTTAGCCTCCCAGCGCATCATTGGCAAGCTACGCCTCCATCTCGATCTCAAGGAAGATGTCCGAAGGTTCAAGGATATCAAGGAGGAGCTTGCGCTGCCCATCTGTGAGAGAGCTACCGAGAATGACCTTGGATTCCGAGCAGAATTTTTTCTCCGGCCGCCGCCGACCGACTCCACGGCCCTGACCGATGTGATGATATCACACGACCAAATGGATGGTGGCGAGCTGAGGCAGTGGGGTATTAACGCACCAAAGAAAAAAAAAAAAAAAATATTGATTATAATCAGTTTTTGATCTTATGCATATCCCACAGTAAAAATACGTCTGCAATACAAGCGTGATCCTCTTGCATTTGCTCTAACTCTCCAGTTGATCTCCAAAGCCCACTACACTACATAGAAATCCAAAACAGGAGAAATAACTATGAATCTGAAACTGAGTCTACTAATATGCAACTAACAATCCTATTAATAAACAACATATTGAGTAGCAAAAAACACTCAGAACCAGACATGTTAAGCTACACACCCGATATTGTCAGAATCTGAAAGTAAACATTAAGTAGAAACAGGAGACAACAGAATCTGGATTTCGGAGGTGCCAAATAAAACAGCTATCCAGTAGAAACAGGAGCCATCAAAAAATCTGGAGGTGAAAAATAAAACAGCTAACGAAACTTGCCAACCAATTTAACTCAGGCAATATTAACCGTTGTAACAAAAACAACCATACTAAACACAGATTTAAGTTCAAAGATCACAACTTATTCATGATTAAACCATACTGGTGCACAAAGAAAGTTTTGAAGTACAGCACATACGGACACTACTGGTCCATGAAAGTCAGCCACAACGCAAACCACAGAGATGTATTTCGAAGAAGTCACCCTTCACAATGGATACAAAAGGCACCAGACGACCCAGGCACATGTGCAGCTTTGACGACTGATGGCTTACTGCACGTTAAATTGGACTTTGATGTTTGGGTGACACATGCTGCGAATCCTTTGGACGACCTCCACGATCTCCAAAGAATCAGGGCCAGAGGGCACTGTAAAGTCTACCCTTTTAAGGATTACCGTGTTGCATCTAGAGAGCAACAACTCCACAAATTGGGCTTGTTCGGCTGAACATGTAGAACATGTAGAGAAACTGATTCCTATCTCTTCAAGCGAATTAAAGGTGATGTCATCCAACCTGTAATTCTCTGGCAGATGACAAGGACAATCTGGCATAGTACAGGATGACATCTGAAAAATAAGAAAAAAATGTTAGCAAACAGGACATGTGTAGAAACAAGTGCAATATAGTGCTATTCACCCTTTGGGGAGGGGAGCATTAGACTTAGTTCATCTCAACAGGCATGTATATGATATATGCATTTGTAAACATTTCAGTTTTACCAGCCATGTCATACCCACATGTATGTGATATGTTTCATTTGTTTCATTTTTTTTAAAAAAAATCTCAGTTAGTTAGTGTTCTGACACTGTGTTCAGCTGCTAAATAAATTTTCTTTTAGCGTGTATCGATGGAGAAATGTGGTGGTGTCATCTAATTAATTTATCATATACAACTATAATTTATAATAACTAGTGACATCTAAACTAATTAATTTATATGTATCTTCATGTAAAAGCAACCTGATAGTACATGAAAAAACCTTGCTAAAGTGATAAATATTAGTCCCAAGACATATGGCTAAGTTCCTTGATAGCAAAGGTTCACATGATTAAAAATTCAAACCATTGCTATAAAAATTGGAAGTTACCTCCGACAGAATACACAAATTAAGATGCAATTTGAACCTCCGGATACAATTGCACCTCCTAAGAAGATGCAACATCATTGGCCCAACAGCATTAGTATGGTGATGCGTCATTACAACAACATCAAGGGTTTCACATATGGAAAGCTTGTCCATTTCCTTCAGGAAGGTTGTATATCCTGCTATTCCCTGTCATGGGCGCAAAAATCATTGAGGCCAACGATAAGATGGAATCAGCAAAATAATAGTAGTTCCGTATGCAAAATTTTCAATGCTTCAGCTCTCTTGCTCAGAATGTAATAAGGTTGTTCCTATTGATTGTTAAATTACAAGAATACGAATTAGGGCACTTCCAACAATATTAGAGAGCTCATAGTATATTATATTCAATAAGGAGAAAGAATGATAAGGCAGCCCTTCATGACGAGGACAGAGTTTCCTATGATTCATATGTCTATGCTTACACATTATTTCTGTACTAGAATGTTACGTTATTCTATTTTTATCTTTTTAAGCTCATATGAGCTGGCAAGTTGACTCTATTGTTGAGGGTGCCCTTATAGTAACATTAATTAACTCAAGTGTGCAGAACAGCTATCACAGTTCTTAAGGATGGGTAAGCAATGGCTGCAAGGGGATGAAGTACATGGTTTCCACTTTTTAGTTTTTACTAATATATGTCATGTCTGAAATTTGACTAACTTTATAAGAATTGTACAATCTTTTCCAAGGTTTCCAGATGTACCATACAAAACAATAATCTCTACTTCAGTGTGAAATAATAATGCACATAAACAACCATACCTCCTTGAGTGTGAGAGAAACTCTCAAGTCACTGACAGTATCAAATCTCTCCATCAGCCGTGCGGACGAATAAGGCGAATGTGAGATGCATAGTGAGCGAAGGTGGTGCCCTGCCACAACAAACTGGTGTCTGTCAGGATCAAAGGTGTCGCGCCAAACAACCTTCTCCAGCTTCGGGGCGACGACAATGCAAGCCTCAGGTGCACATTTCACATAAATCTCCTGCAGCATTGGCGCTGTAACCTCTAGCTTGCATTTGCCTCTGAGGAAGGAGCACGTGAAACACTCCAGAGTTTCGGAGTATATGGAGACCTCGCGGACTGGTTCGATCTTGAACACAACAAGACTGAGCTTCCGCAGGCGCGGACACTGCGGAGAAGACACGACACGCCCCAGCTCGCCGCCATCCATTTGGCCACAATCTATACTCAGATCGGTCAGCGACGAGAAGGAACCGGTCGGTGGCGGCCGGAGAAAAACCCCCGCGATTTGAAGGTTGATCTTAGTAGCTCTCTTGTAGATGGGTAGCACGAGATCGTCCATGTTGTCCGCGTACCTGGAGAGGCGACGGTGACGGAGAAGTAGCTTGCCAGCGACGCGCTGGGAGGCGAAGCGGAGCCATGGAGTGATACGGTGAGCGGGGAGGTCGCCTCCCATGTCGATCTTGAGGCTGCGGAACGTGGGTGCGGCGGGGAGTTTGAGGGCGGCGTCGATGGAGTCGAGGAAGGCCGAGGGCGTCGTCGCAGGAGCAGTGGTGTCGTCGAAGACAAGTTTCGGCATCGGCATCTGGGCCCAGACGTCTGGCCAGCGGCTGGACAGGACGGTGGTGCGCGCGGCGTCCGCGGCGGATGGCAGTCGGGTGAGGATGGTTTGCAGGAGCTCGTCGGGGAGGGCGCTGATGCGGTCCACCTCGCCGCCGCGGCGGATGGCCGGCGGCTCCATGGGAAGGACAGCGGATGATTGCGAATCCATCGACTAGGGTTTGGAGCTGCCTGCACGGCTATGTTGTGTGTGCCTCGGCGGGGGAGGGGAGGGGGAGGGGGAGGGGGAGGGGGAGGCGTGGGGCGGGCCTGCGCCGCCGGCGGGGAGGATGGGACGGCCGGCGTCGGCGTCGCCGTCGGAGTGCTCGCGGCCGATCCGTTTTGGACTCCCGACGGGAGAGAAATGGCCGCTCCGTTTTGGATGCCTCTATAGTGGAGTACGTATCTTCCATCCGACGGACCTGCCACGGCCCAACAAAAATGGCCCAAAACACTCAATTCCCTGTGAACGCTCTCTGCAAAACCCGAGTTTCGTCCCGCTCGTATATTATATACTAGTTTAGACAATACTTTTCTCCGAAGTAATTATAGTTCATCTGCTAACAGGATACTTGTCATCAAAATCAAAAGGAGTAAAAAAGAAACAATGGATGGCGAATTTCACTCCGGAACAAGATATGAATTCAGTTCGAATTCTAATCTTTTTAAAGCACCATGGTTGTTTTCCAATGTGGTTATTACGTAAGTTAACTTGGCCATGGCTGCAGCAGTCGTTGCCAGATCTCCCTGGTGAAGGTGCAGGAGAGCAGGAGGTGGTCAGTGTGCTCTGGCTCCCGGGCGCAGTCATCGTCGTCCGGGAGGCCATGGCGTTTGCGTCGCTCCGCCGTCCATAGCCGGCTGTGCAGTGCTAGCCAGGAGAAAACTTCACATTCGGAGGGCACGGAACGGACCAAAGCTCCTTCGCCCCTAGCATCAGCACTCGTCCGACAACGAATGCCCGATATGCCGAGGCACTAGAGTAGCTGCCGTCAGGGGTCCAATGCCACACCATCCAGTCATCCACGGCTGGGTCAAGGTGCACATCCCCTATCAGCATCCAAAGCCGAAGGAACTGAATACTAGGACAGTGGTTGTGTCCATATACATAGACGAATCTATGAATTTAGGCAATTTAGTGCAATGCTACAACATCATGAATAGTGGAACAGAGGGAGTATCTATTTGACCTAAAACATAACTTTTGCTTTTGATCCTTCAACGTAACACAGTTGACGCGTCCGGTCGGAGGTTATGCAGATATACTAATTCGTATGAATCAGACAGGCTTCATCAACAATGACATCAAACACCTTCGCTCCAAGCACCACAATCACCTTTCATTGCCGGCCAACACATGAGATATGCACCTTTGCAATCCTGAGCCAGCGAGGAATCCCCATTCCCTCTACATGTTCCTCACCGAGCAGAAGGATGTTGTGGCCGCTGGTGTTCCGACACTCACATGCCACATGATCCTACATCGAGGACCTCTTAATCGAGGGAGAAGGCGGTCAAGGCACTACAGACCGCAACGAAACTTGACGACATGGAGCTTTGCAGGACCCTAGCCGCAATTGCAGCGGGTTTAGGGACAGGCGAGATGGAGGTCCCATGATATTCCTCATGCCCTGTATGTTTATTCAAGCGGAAGTTAGCCATGTTGTTTTTCCAATGGGTTGCATATGTGTTATCTGGATGATGCAAGCAGGTTGTAGGTGTCGACAAACAGTATTTGACAGTAGACTGGGGGAGCTAGAAGATGCACATTGTTTGGTTTCAGAGGCTGAGTTGTTATGGTCTCTTGTTGTACTCTTAGAATGTGAGTAGTCCATTTAGCCCTCCCTGCCCAGTTTGACAGTCTGTCAAACCTGGGAAGCCGTTTGCGCATGTGATTCTCTACTCTTCTTATTAACATATGCCGGCTATGTTCCGGATCTTTAAAAAAAAAAGAGACTTCTTGCTATGATCTCTATCTTAAAGGTTTGACGCAAGATCCATCACGCAGTTTCTGTGAAAAAAACACAGGTAATTACAAAGCAAAACAAAGAAGTTAGAACATTGCAAGAAATAGAATTTCCGATGCATAGAACACTCGTTCCAACTTGAATTTATTCTCCCAAGATTAGGTTATCACAATTTTTTCTGTCCTAGATTGTGGCATTATTCAAATTTTCTCTCGCATCCAAGAAGGGCGAATAGAAAGACATCTTAAAAATTAGTAGACCTACACCTACTAAAGAAAAAAAAAACGTGAAATAAACTAGTGAACAATAAAATACCCTGACCTTCAAGTTCTTCAAATCCTAGGACCTTTTTTTCTGCTACATGTTGAATGGTCAGAACACTAAAGTGATAACAATTTTGTCATTTGATCCAGCAAGTTATAATATATATATTCAATTATATCACAATGGGTACGAACTGACTATGGAGCATGAGATGAGTAGTTACATGGCTTTATTGAAGATTTCACCTAGAATCTCTCATTTCACTGCATACTGGTGGGCTTAAATAATATTGGTACACTAGTCACTGAGTCATGGGGCTAAAACGGCAAAATCACTGGGATGGAAGGTATATATATATATTAGATCATACCTTACCAATAAGTGGTGAAATTAAAGATCAGTAGTAAATGAAGTTGTACGCATTGTGGACGGGCACGGATACTGTGGTGTCAACTGTCCATGAGTACATTATTAAAAAAATATAATTCATCTCTTCTGCACTTGCAAGCCATGTCTTCTGAAAACTTGTCATCAAAAGCGTTAAAAGAAACGAAGAAAAGAGGCTTCCATTCCAAAACAAAGTATGAGGTCAGATGAAAATCTGAATTTCCTGAAGCGTTATTATTGTTCTAGGCGGAAAGCCTAGAACCCCGAATACACAATATGACGAAAGACACGCGAATAACACACGATGGTAAAAACCAATGTATTACTCAAGAATCAGTCCCTTTACACGGTTGCCATCCGGGCGTATTTATAGTCGCCCGTAGGCATTTACAAGACGGTTTTGCCCTTAGAGTTCGTTCCCTAAAGCCCTATGCCGGTCCGGCGAGGGGCTAAATGCTTGTCAAGCTTGCAGACTAAGCCTTGTCTCCCGGATGGCCGACCGTCTAAGCCCCACTTGTCATCAGCGCTCACGCTGCTTTCCCCGGTGCTGCTCCTTTGGGGGTTGTGGACCCGTCATCCATCTCGCTCACGCCTTAGACAAACGTTAGAGCGCCCCAAATGCGACAATTCGGGCGGATAGATTCGGCATCACCGCCGAATCCTGCCGTCGGGCACGCGCTCGCCCTTGTCCCGGGCAAAAAAGATCGGGTCGAGGCTTTAGCCGGGTTTGGTTGGGGATTCGGGCCGTACGCCGAATCACATGGGCCTTTCGGCCTGCGCCAGGTGCCCAGGCTTCGGCTATCCCCCAACAGTAGCCCCTCGGCGGCTGCCGAATCCCAGCCGCTGCGGGATTCGGCAGGCGCCGACTTGGACTAGGATGCCGAAAGGACTGGGATGCCGAAAGGCCCCCGGCTGTGCTGTTTCATGCGCGGCAAATGAGCTGTCCAAATTCGGCGCACGAGCCGAATTGCCTAACGCCGTCCCGATTTGCACACGGGAAGCCTGTCCTCGTTCCAAGTGTGCAAACCGTTTTTTTGTTTTGTTTTAGTAGGCGTGAACCGTCACCTCGGGAAGCGCAACCGACGCGACGCGTTTCGTCGCGTAACGGCCGCCCCCCGCGCCTATAAAAAGCCCCCCCCCCGCGGCCGGCGTCATTTTCACGCCTCCTCTCGCTCGCTCGTGTGAAAATTCTCGAGAGAGCATTCGGGCGTGAACACCGAAAGGCATTCGGCGGCTTCGCGGATTCGGTGAGTTTCCTTTGGCTTCTTTCGGTGCACTCGCAGCTTCTGGGTTCGGGGTTTTTTATTTTGCTTCGGCAGTGCTTCAAAAGCATCTTACAATTCCCTTTTTGTTTTACTTTATAGTTTCGGCGAGACTTCGCACGCTCGCCCACGCCGACCTCTAACAATGGCGAGTTCGTCGGCAACTGATAGCCAAAACCCTAAACTCACCGACCCTGGCTACGGCACCGAATCCGGCGACCCCAGCAGCACTGGATCCGGCGGCTCATCCGAAACTAGCTCAGAGTCGTCAACCGAATCAGTCGCAGCCCCCGATCCCCGTGCTGGGATTGCGGCCGGGAAACGAGTTGCCCCTTGCGCGCAGTTGCGCCTATTGAGATAGAGGGTGATTCGGGGTCGGAGTCGGAAGGGGAGAATGATATGGACGAGGACGTCGAATGCTTTGAAGCTGGGGAGCTGGACACCCTTAGCGTGGCTCCTCGGCAACGAGCTGGAATTGCCGATGCTGATTCGGGTCCCGTTGCGAAACGTGTCAAGCTGGTGGGGTGGTCTTGTTTGCTGGGGGAGTCTGACGTGGATGACGCGAAACTAGACAGCTATGTGAGGGACGGCTATCTGACGGTTGCCGAGAAGGCCAAGTGCCGTGCGCCCCCAAAAGGAGAGAAGTACCCAGACCCCCGAGACCACGAGGCCTTGGTGTTTCGAGACTACTTCAGAGCCGGCCTCCACTTTCCTTTGGAGGAGGAGTTTGTGGTTTCGGTTCTTGATCGCTTCAAGCTGCAGCTTCACCATCTTACCCCGAATGCCATCTCAAGGCTTAGTGTCCACGCGATGTGCATGAAGATGATGGGGAGCCCCCTTAGCGTCCCTTTGTTCGTAGAGTTTCACGAATCACACCACCACGGGAAGTATACATCTGACAAAGATTACCGAATGGAGATTGGTTCCTACAATTTCATTCCCGCTAAGAAGAAAGCCGGTGAATGTATGGTCCCCTACTTTAAGAGCAAGTGGGACAACTAGAAGAAACACTGGTTCTACATTCGCGTCTGTGAAGATTCGGCGGTGGCCGAGGCGAAACAGAGGGGATTGCCGAAAGCTCATGGGCTGGTTTCGCTGATGACTCCCATGATCGGGCTTACCCAAGGCGAACTCCGTGCTGGGGATGAGGTGGACGGCGACGCTGCCGAAACTTATCGGGCCGAATCGTCGACCGTCGACGCCGACTTAGTGGAAGAGATGTTGTCCTTGGGCCAGTGGCCGCTCAGCCGGGACATGAGCTTCGCTTGCTTCTCCTCTGCCAAGGGCTACAAGGGTCCGGCTTTGGTGCTCAAACGGCCGACTGGGTTTTCCACAGATTCGGCGTTCTTGGTGGATGTTGAACGCCGAGCCAATCAGCTGTGTGATCGTTATGGTGACAAAGAGCACGAAGCAAAACTGCGCAAACTTGGGCAAAAAGGCCGCTTAAACCGCTTGTGGGAGTCGATGAGCCTCGAATATTCCGACCGCTCCGCGCCTGTAAAGAGAGCTGTTTCGGCGGCGAGCCGAATGTTGGAGCCGGCACGTCCGCGACCGCTCATTCGGCGGCGAGCCGAATACCGGCGCCGGCACGTCCGCGGCTGCTCACGCATCAGGCGCGGCCGGACTTGGCCGTGGACGCGGGCGTGGGCGGGCTGGCGGCCAAGGCGCCGGCCGTCATTCGGCGTCTGCCCGAAGCACCGCTCAAGCTGAAATCCGCGCCCGAAGGGAAAGGGCCCAGTGCACTCCACCCACCGAGGCCGAAGACATCCGGGTAGGTCGCCAAATGGCTAAGCCCGCCTGGCCGAAGCCACTGAAACGAAGCCGCCAGCCGGCACTTCGGGTTGCTGAATCCTCCGAGGAATTAGCCGGGCACACGGTACCGGATCCGCGCGCGTGCTGCTAGCTTTGTTTGCTTTGTTACGCCTTGATTTCGCAGATTTTTTCTTTCTGCTTTTGTGTTAGCCGAGTTTGACTCTAACTTGCACCCTTATTCTCGCTTTTTGGTGCAGGAATTCGGGTGCTCTTACGAAAGGAGTGACAGCATGTCGCGGAAGATCCTGAGCCCCTGCGATGTAGACGTGAACTCCCTTCTGGCCGTAAGCGGGCTGGATTTCGGCGGCCAAAAGAAGCGGAAGTCACGCAGTGACAACCACCCGCTGGCTCCGGCTATGCTGCCGAAACCCCCAATCGCCGACGCCAAAACCAGCCGCCGGGAAGAAGTGGCGAGGGAGGTTAGCGGCCATGGTGTGGCACAGAGCGGCTCGCAAGATGACCGGCGCCTTGGTAAGTCCCGTTTCTACCTGGAGACGACCCGAATGACACCCGAGATGGCCGAGAGTGTCCTATTCGGCCATGGGTTTGTCCCAATGGATGTAGACTGAATTCGGTATGGTGAAATGAGGGTTTATTCGGGGTCGTCTTCTCTGGAGGAGGGGAATTCTGAGCAGGCAAAAACTTACCAAATTGCTCATGCTTTAGGGGTCAGGTCAGACTGCCGCTTGTGGCGAATGTTGACCCCCGCCAATCCGACGTCTTGCCGCCTCCGGAGGGGGCGGCCTTTGCTCACGAGTGCAGCGGCGCGTTCAACGCCACCGAAACCGAGCAGGGCCTGCTGGCCACCGCTCACGGCGAGCTGCTCTCCGCCATAAATTTTCACTCCATTTCGGTAAGCCTCGAAATCCATAATTTCTTCTGGTCAGATTAGGGTAACGCACCGAATGACTCTATGTTTCGCGTTTGCAGACTGCCGTGCTCATGGATGCCTTGGCGAAGCAGGAGCAGGGTACCTTGGCTCATGCCAAAAAGCAAGTCAAGGAACTCGGGGAGAAATTAACTGTCACCGAGAACCTGCTAGCTAAGGAGGTGGCCGAGAAGGAAAGGTTGCTTGGTGAGAAGCAAAAGCGTTGGACGAAGCGACCGGAAGCCGAGAAGTATCGGACCACCCACCAAAACCTAGGCGCGGCGGTTGAAGAGACCATAGCCCTTGTGCAATGGATGACTTCGGGGGTCGGGGAGGAATTTCCTATCCCGGCTTTGGGAACATCCACCTTGGAAAAGATTCGGTTGCTTAATAGGGGGCTCGATGCTCTTGAGGGACTTATGGAGCTTGGGCATGAATATGCTGCCTTTGAGAGCGTTCGTGCCCTTTGCAAGTCCCTTAAGGACGCCGAATGCGACCACTATGCCCGGGTGAAGGCTGCCGAAGACGCCAATGCCTATTGGGCCTATGACGCCGATGCCGACAAGGCCGCAAGGAAATGGTTCTTTGATGGGTTTTGGGGTTCCGGCGGCCGGGACCTGAGCCTTCTGTGCGCTGCTCTTACCTTTGCCAAGGTATGAAACTGTCTATCGGTGCGCACACCGAATTTTCAATACCCGAATCCTCTGACCGGGCACCCTTTCTAACTTGTGCTTTTTGCAGGATGAGGACGAGGCGAAAGCGATCAAGGCCAAGGTCACGGCCTATATTCAGGCCCGTGATGAAAGGGAGGGGTCATCCAACATGGGCACCCCCATGCGCGAAGTGACAAAACTCCCCGCTCGGCCCCTAGCGACGCCGCTCGCTACTACCTCGACCTTCCCCGGTCCGGCCCCGCACCGAATGCACCGTGCACCGCGCCGAATCCCCGCCTCGGGACAAGCTCCACCTCCCCCGACTCCTGGCACCCATGAAGAGGAGAATGCCCCCGCAGTTTGATCGCGGGTTGTAATAGAACTGCTACCTTGGTCCTTTTGCTTGAGACCGCGCGGATGGCGCGTTAAAACTTTGTGTTTGTTCTGTGAACTTGATGTTATTCGGCGTGTGCTGCCGAATACACAGTGGATGTAAAACTTGTTGTTCTCCTTAGGTTTAGACATCTTAAGTGTTTTACAAGTTTGTTATTTTGAACGCATTTCGGCTTCGATGCATTTTGACGTGTTTTACTTGTCTGTTTTACTTTAGTTGGGCTCAGAATAGGTGACGCGTTCTTGTTTCGGCTGTGACACCGGATCGCTTTTGAAAACGCCACCCTCCCGACTTGTTAAAGTTGAGAGAGTGGCGCACACCTGTTTCGGCGTTGACGCCGAATTAGCTTTGAAAACGCCTTCCCACCCCGACTTGTTAAAGTCGAAAGAGTGGCGCATTCCTGTTTCAGCTTTGACGCCGAATTAGTTTTGAAAACGCCGTCCCGCCGACTTGTTAAAGTCGAAAAGGTTGGGCATTCCTGTTTCGATTTTGATGCCGAATTAGTTTTGAAAACGCCGTCCCCCCCCCAACTTGTTAAAGTCGAAAAGGTTGCGCATTCCTGTTTCGACTTTGACGCCGAATTAGTTTTGAAAACGCCGTCCCCCCTGTTGACACTAGATACGCACACAAAAGAATCAAAGAGAAATAATCCGCAAGCGCACGGATATCGGTGAGCACTTCACCCAGGAGATAAGTCCTGAGTATCGTATTTGTTTTTATCCGCTAGGAGAAAACGTGCAATAGACTAACCCGATCTTTACTACTACCCCGGGCCGCTAGTCAAGTGAGAATTAAGCGATATAGAGAGAACTCCTTCGCGCCTTCTTCTAACCTATGGCAAGCTTTGAGACTACTGTTCTAAGGGGGTACCTGAGGAAAAGACACCGCAAAGGATGCTAAACCGGGCACAAAGGACCTACCTTACCTACCAACGGGAAGTGGATTACAAAGGTAATAAAGGGATTGTCACTTCCCTCACTACTACCACGGTTCCGGCGGAATAGGGAGCATCTACAAGTGAACCTAGCCTAAGCACCATGCTTATGCTAACGAACGATTACTCTATTCCCAACGCGAAGCGAATAAAGTAAACTTGTAAACCAAAGAACAATAATAACAACGAACTTACTAGTATTAGAAGTTGAATTGCCGAATGATCCTGAAACCAAGCCTCGGGTTAGGAGACTTGATCTCGCAGGTACACTGGAGAGGAGACACCGACAGGCCGGGCTTCCTCCAAATCTACCTCCACTCTATACTCTCTCAATCTCTCTTGATACTAATACCCTATAGAGATAGATCCATTCGAGGGACCCTTCTCTATCTAACCCTCTCTCTCTGGATTGAAGTCTTGAATGAACTGGAGAATGAATTAGGGTTTTACCCAGGGGCCAGGGGCTCTGCTTATATAGTCCCCTAGGATGAACCACAGCCCTCGGATCAAACCGACCAAAATGGACGATAATTATTCATCTTCAAAGTCGGTGGAGGCAGGATCCGCGAGACTCCACCTGATTGGTGGAGCTGGGGAGTCGGCCGACTCCCCCCTTGGGGCGGCCGACTCTGGCCAATGCCAGGTGGGCCCCAGGATTCAGGTGTCGCCTTCTGGAGTCTTCTAGATTATACTTTTTCATCTGTTCGGTATTTCTCTTTATGTAAACCTGACATGTGGGCCATCTTGGGTAGTTTTCACTTTGTCACCCCGTAAATAGATATTCACCAAAACTCATGGAATTCTCGTCGTGGTAACCCTATATTTATCAAGTATTTATAAATAGGTCCATTTGTATGCTAAGTTGACGGTTGATTTTATGAATTAACGACCGTCAACACCCCCGACTTGTTAAAGTCGAAAAGGTTGCGCATTCTTTGTTTCGGCTTTGACGCCGAATTAGTTTTTTACTTGGGGAATTTTTGACAAGGAGACACAAGATTTATTCTCTTGATTACAATGCCGCGGTCACAACTTTTCATTTTTACAATGTTAAGCTAGGACCCCAAGCGTTTCCGGTGCAGCCTTTAGTTTGAGTGCCGGATGTGGCCCTGCAGTTTGTTGCTGGCGCCCGGAGGTGGACTGCTGCGGACGTCGAACGGCTCGCGCGTTGTCAAGTGATAGGTCATGATTTGGCGGCACGCGCTGCCATGGAGCTAGGGGAACTAGCGACGAATGCCTATTGGCTTTCGGCTGGCGAAACCTCTGTTGTTGAAGGTGACGACCAGAATGCGACCCCCGGCGACCGTTTTATTGAGGTCGGGAGTAGGGTCCCGAACCGTCATTGATGAAGCGCTTCTTTGTACCATCATCCGAATTTGACATGATGGATGCCGAATGTGCTGCCCACAGTTTCTTGGTGCTGCGGAACAGAACGCGGCAGCGAGCGCGTCCCTTTTACTGGTTAGTGAGGGCCTAGCGCGCCCCGAAGGGGCTTTGCCAGGAACACTGAAACCAGATGCAGTTGGTGATGGTTTGGAAGTGGCCTTTCTCCCAGCTCCCCGAATCCACCTTCTCCGGGTGCTTCCTATTCCTAAATGGTTGGCAACCAGGTCTCTCGCTCTGGTGGTGCCTTGCTTTGCGGCTGAGAGTTGTCATAACTTTGTGACTTATGGGAAATCTTAGGGTGAGGGTCACACTTATATAGGCTTTTTTACACCCTAGGGGGTTGTAGATGCATTGACCTAACTGTGCATTAATAGATTGACAAATATCTTTGTCATTATTGCGCCTGATTGGCTGCTTTTATTCTTGGTGCACTCTGCTCGCTTTGCTGAGCTGGAGAACACCGGTGAACCCCCTGTGTTTTAGGGAGTTTACCTGCAGCCATTTTTGGCTGAAGAGGTTGCTTGCAACCTAAGAGATAATGCCGAATATATGGCCGGGCTCGTCAGCTCGGCCATTTTAGCTGCAAACATTTCATGCAGCAACAACTTTGTGCTAAATAAAACATCGAATGCAAAGGAAATTATTACAAGGGATGCCTCGTTAAAAAACCTCAGTGAGGAAAAAGAGTGCAGAGCTCGGAATGTCTTTAGGGGTCATAACCGAATGCGGTAATAAAAATAAGAGTAAAAACGATGATTACAACTCCTTTTTCCAGAGCACGAAATCATGGGTAGAAGCGACGCAGGTTGTCCGTGTTCCAGGTGTGAGTTGATTCGGAGCCATCTTCGGTCACCAGGGTGAAGACGCCCGTCTTGACCATCCTTGCGATGATGTATGGTCCATACCATTGGGGCTGCAACTTGCCCTGCTTGTCTGGTTGCCTGATGAGCACCATGTCCCCCGGAGTGAAACTCCTCCTGAGGACCTTCTTGTCTCTCCAGCTTTTAGTTTCGGCGTGGTAGACGTCGAGGTTCTGCGCAGCTTGGTTCTTTCGGTTGTCGAAGACCTCGATTTCCACCATTCTCTGGATTGGATTCGTTGGCGAGATTTCGGTTCGGAAGGAGCCGAGCTTCACCTCTTCAGGGGTTATGGCTTCCTCGCCGAATAACAACCTGAACGGCATGAATCCTGTTGCTCTGGTTCTAGAAATGTTGTGGCCCCAGACAGCTGTCACCAGCTCCTGAGCCCATCTTCCTTTCTTTGCATCTTCAAGTGCTTTAGAAATGGTGCCGAAGATGTCGCCATTGGCTCTCTCGACTGCTCCATTGGACGCGGGGTGATTCACGACACGAAGGACAGCTTGATTCCGAGCTCTTCACAGAATGTTCTGAACTGAGTTGAGTCGAACTGCTTGCTGTTGTCGACGGTGATATAGGCGGGCATGCCGAATCTGCAAATAATTCTCTGCCACACAAAGTTGGTTAGTGTACCTGAGGTTATCTTAGCCAAGGGCTTGGCCTTGACCCACTTGGTGAAGTATTCGAGAGCCACCGCGGCGTATTTCAGATTCCCTGGAGCCGGTGGAAGTGCTCCCACTATGTCGAACCCCCATCGCTGCAGTGGCCAGGTGGGGTACACCGGCTTTGTGGGGTTCACCGGAGCATTCTGGTTCTTCGCGAACATTTGACAGCCCCTGCATGGCCTTGCTATGTTTTTGGCGTCTTCAACAGCAGTTGGCCAGTAGAAACCCTGCCTCATGGCCCTGTGGGTGATTTCGTGCGGTCCTCTGTGAGCGCCGCATGAACCCGAATGTATCTCGGTTAACAGCTGAATTCCCTCGTTTTGGCTGATGCATTTGAGTAGCGGGGCGACTACCCCTTCCTTGTGTAGGCTTTCTCCGACGATGGAGAATTGCTTTGTCCTGGACGCCATGCGCCGTTCATCTTTTTTAGTCGCGGCTCATGGGTCCCCCGAAGGTAGGCCCTAATTTCAGACCTCCGCCTCATCGCTTGCAATAGCATGGATGACGACCGGGTTCTCCTCTTCTTCTTTGACCGCCTTAGCCGTTAAGACCCGATAGAACACATCCGGCGGCATCGGTGAAACCCGTCTTGCTGCTTGGCCAGCCTCATCTCGCTTCGTTTTTTCCGACTGGGAATGTATCTCGGGTGAAACCAAGAAGAATTTCTCCATTCTCCTTACCGCAGATAGGTACTTAGCCAGCTCGGGCTCCTTTGCCACATAGTCCTTCTGAATGTGTCCTACAACCACCTGCGAATCAGATTTGATGACGCAACGTCGAACCCCCAGGGCCCTCAGTTTCCTCAGTGCCAACAGGACTGCCTCGTACTCCGCTGAATTGTTGGTGGATAGGAACTACAGGCGCGCTGCGTAGCGTATGGCTGGGCCCGACGGGGTGGTTAAGATCGCCGAAATGCCCGCCCCAGTGCTGCACCAAGAACCATCGCAATGCGCGGTCCATTCGGGCTCAGAGAATTCCCTGGTGGGATCATCCCTGCTTGGGGTCCAGTCTGCGATGAAATCTGCGAGAACCTGTGATTTGATTGCGGCTCTGTGCCCGAATTGAATTGCGTACTGGTTCAGCTCGGCGGCCCATTTCCCGATCTGTCCTACTACTTCGGCATTCCGGAACAGGGCCTCCAATGGCTGCGCAGACAGGACCCGAATGATGTGGGCTTGAAAGTAGTGTTTCAGCTTCCTTGATGCCATGACAATGGTGTAAGCAATTTTCTCCAGCTCGGAATAGTTGAGCTTTGCCCCATACAGTGCTTCGAAGACGAAATATATTGGGAACTGCTGCAGCTTCCCTTCATGCTCCCTTTCCTGGACGAGCACCGCGCTGACTGCGGCCGGCGATGCTGCGAGGTATAGAATGAGCGTGGCATTCGGCTCGGGCTTCGAAAGTGTGGTGAGCTTAGTCAAGTACGCCTTTAAGTCCTCAAATGCTTGCTGTTGTTCGGCGCCCCAGTCGAATGCGTCAGCTTCCCACAGCACTCTGAAGAAAGGCAACCCTCTTTCAGCTGACCTGGAGATGAAACGGCTCAGAGCTGCAATATGGCCCGTGAGCTTCTGACCATCTTTCTTGCTTGCTGGCGGCTTCATGTTCATGATGGCTGCGATCTTTTTAGGGTTGGCCTCGATCCCTCTTGCCGATACCAGACACCCTAATAGCTTTCCCTTACGTATGTCGAATATGCATTTCTCCGGGTTGAGTTTCAGTCCGCTGGCGCGAAGGCTGGCGAATGTTTCTTTGAGGTCCTCGATGTGTGTTTGCTTTTCATCGCTCTTGACAACCAGGTCGTCCACGTAGGCCACGAGATTGTTTTTCTTTTTCTGCTCCCGAAAGGCTTCGTCTGTCATGCGGGAGAAAGTAGGGCCGACATTCCGGAGTCCCTCAGGCATTCGGTGGTAGCAAAACATTCCGGCGGGCGTGATGAAACTTGTCTTTTCTTCGTCTTCCGGGTTTAGCCATATTTGGTGATACCCCGAAAAACAGTCTAGGAGACTCATCATTTCGCACCCTGCCGCAATGTCTACCAACTTGTCGATGCGAGGTAATGGGTACGGGTCCTTGGGGCAGTGCTTGTTGAGATCCGTGAAATCCACGCACATGCGCCATTTCCCGCTTTTCTTCTTTACCAGCACCACGTTAGCCAACCATTCCGGGTACTGTACCTTTCGGATGACTCCGGCGTCCAACAGCCTCTGCACCTCGACTTCGGCTGCTGCCGCTCTCTCATCTGACATTTTCCTGAGCTTCTGCTTCCTTGGCCTTGGTTGCTTGTCAATGTTCAGCCGTCTTTGTGCCAATTCGCGGTTTACCCCCGCAGATCCCTTGCCGACCATGCGAACACATCTCGATTCTCGAACAAGAATCTCAGCACCCGGCCCTTTCTTCGGCGTTTAGGCCGGATCCGATGTGCACACATTCGTCGGGTCTGCCGGAGCTGAGTGGCAACTGGACTGTGTCTTCACACTGTGCTGCCCTTGGCTCTTTTCTCTGGTGATGCTGAAACTCATGGTTTTCGTCGGGTGCAGACTCTTTGACTTCGTGAACCGCGCTGTATCCTTGGATTGGTTTGCCGTCAATGTTCCTGGCGGCTACCTGATCTCCAAGTACTGCGATGATTCCGCCTGGGGAAGACATTTTCATGCATAGGTACCCCTGGTTGATTATGATGTCAAACTTATTGATGATCCCGCGGCCGAATATGGCCGTGTAAGGATATGGTATGTCGACAACGTCGAATGTGATCTCTTCAGCCCTGACCTTCTCACCTTCGCTGAAAGCTACCGTGAGGGTTTTCTTGCCGATGGCGTCAATTCTCTGACCACCGAATCCGAACAAGGCGTTGCCGACAGGCTCTAGGTCTTTTTTGTTGAGCTTCATTCCGTCAAAGGCCTTGGTGAATAGAATATCAGCAGAACTGCCATTGTCAATGAGTATGTTGTGTAGTGTATATCCGGCGACATAGGCAGTGGCGACGAATGCGTTGAAATGCGGGTAATCCCGGACCTGGATGTCTTGCTCACTGAAGGATATGGGTTCGTTTTTCCATGCGGGTCTAGAGACTGGGCACTTGACCGAAACAGAATGCACCCTTTTTACGTAGTCTCGGCGAGCCCTCTTGTTTTTGTGATCCAGGTCCGTGAACCACAGCCCTCGGATCAAACTGACCTAAATGGACGATAATTATTCATCTTCAAAGTCGGTGGAGGCAGGATCCGTGAGACTCCACCCGATTGGTGGAGCTGGGAGTCGGCCGACTCCCCCTTGGGGCGGCCGACTCGGCCAATGCCGTGGGCCCTGTGTTTCAGTGTGTCGCCTTCGGAGTCTTCTAGATTATACTTTTTCACCCGTTCGGTATTTCTCTCTATGTAAACCCGACATGTGGGCCATCTTGGGTAGTTTTCAGTGTCACCCCGCAGAAATAGATATTCACCAAAACTCGTGGAATTATCGTGGTAACCCTATATTTATCAAGTATTTATAAATAGGTCCATTTGTATGCTAAGTTGACGGTTGATTTTATGAGTTAACGACCACAACAAACTCCCCACACTTGTCTTTTACTCGTCCTCGAGGAAAAGGATGGATTACTTTAAGCATAGCCTCAAACCAAGACATCAACATTAGATTATCCTCGATCATACCCGCACCGGCAGATTCAAAGTGTCTACCATTGAACTTTGGGGAGTTGAAAGATGGAACAGCGCAAGTAGAGATCCTTCTTCTCGTCAATCCCGTCACTTGGAGTTTTTATAATATTTTTGCAAAGAAAACTTAGCTTACCCTTCTCCATCATGTAGCACACTCGAATCACTCTTTATATGTGGTATTTGTAGAACTCACCATTATGTATAGAGCACTCAAATCTTTCAATGTATGTAGTATTTATGGAACTCACTTGAGGCATATGAAGGGTATACCTCCTATTCTATAAAGGCTTATATGGAGTTTAAGGTATGTCAAGGAATAGCATTTTTACCTGCGTATATTGATTAGTCAAAAACGGGAACCAAGGAGAGGGGGACCTTACTCTAGATCAAGCGTGTGCAAGTGTGTGGAATATTTGGTGGCTAAATTTATGATAATGATGCTCCTTCCCTCTCTTGCACACTCTTCTCTTGAACATTGCTTTGCTGATCTTCTCTTGAATGATGAATTGATTTCTTCTGAATAACTCTTTGAGCTTCTTTGAACCTTCTTCTCTTGGGATCAGAATACTTTAGAGCTCATGGGCTATCTCTTTCTTTTCTCTCTCTTTTTTTTTACTATAGCCCATGTCTCAATCTTGAACATAATAACTTTCTTGAACATGATGATGACGATAATACTCTTCTTTCAACAACTGGATGATGATAACAATCCTTGGAGCATATAGAAATCCTAGAAAGTGTATGTATCCTCTCCCAGTGTAGGAGATGGATGAATGGCGGAAAGCATGTTTTTTGCGTGCTCCCAGTGTAGGAGCAGCAGATATATATGTGGGTGTAAGTGCACTTGATCATATGAGTAAGAGACCCTTCTCTAAGGCTCTAATACCGCCAAGACTATTCTCAACACAAATAAAAAGCTTATGTGCTGGTCTTTCAGAATTTGTGTCGACGAGGCTCTATAGGTATTTATAACCACAGAGGAGAAGTATAGCTAACATTTTAAGATTTTTGAAAAGAAAGTCTCCAAGCAACTAGACATCAGGAAATCAGGTTCTCATGGTCCATGCTATATCACTTGTCCTCAACAACTTAAGTAAAATGGGGTCCCTATAAAATATGTTCCCAACAAGAATAGGGATTCCCAGAATTATCATGGTGTGAGTCTATCTTGGGGTCATGATTAGAATAATCTACCTTCTTAATATATATAGCAAGTGATTTAATTCAAAGTGTTCCCCAAACGAATCGGAAAAACATGATCGGTATAAAATTTGGAACGTAGGGAAGCAAACCTGACCGTGGACGAAAGCTGGAGCCAAATGGGCCCACCCCAGGGGCGGCCGACTCTGGCAGGTGGCCCCTCGGAGTTCGCTTCATCGTGCGTGATCTTTACGTCGTATATTCTCAAATATTTTTGCTGGTTCGCTGATATCCATTAGTTTCGTCGTTGGTTGCCTCCCCCACACTAGATTCTTGTTATCTTCATTCACAACAAGGTGGAGACAAAAGAGGCAACACATATGCAATAATAAATATAACTAGAAACTTTATTTCATCTTCATTAAGGCCTGGATTACAAGTATTGAAAGGAACTAAAATCGAACTAAGCTTTAACTAAGTACTCTTGCAAACTAAAACTTTTAATCTAAGCACACTAGGCCTTTCTGATGTTACGATAAATCTCATCTAATCAACTCGCTTCTCTAGAGCGTCTAACTTTTCTCTAGCTTATCCGTCCTCTTCTCTAGCGCACGAAGTTTATCTATGAGAGTGACAATACTACTGCTCTGGACACGCTGGCAGTTTTGCAGAGATGCAATAATGTCGCGCTGAGTTTCTAGCTCTGTCTCTAAATCTGCAACGGTCTTGCGACGCTTCCTTGGAACTTCTGAGGCGGCGAGAGCTGCTTTCGGGGCTTCCTTCGGAGGGACGAACTTTACCTTGCTCGGGTGAGCACGGACTCCCTCAAAATACGAGCGCTCTCCAGTGCTATACTTAGCACAGATGATCTCCCCTTGCTTGTTGGTCTTCACTCCCATAAGCATCTCATTGTGCTTAGGAGGGAGGATCCCGGTGCCTTCCGGGAGCTTCACAATAGGAACCTTTGGTGGAGGTCCATCTAGGAGCAAAGGCTTGGGTGCGCGATGACCGGTTGGGCGAAGTAGCTATGGTCGTAAGCTTGAGGTTTTGGAGGGATAGAGGCTAGGGGTTTTGACTCAAGAAGAACGATGGCCTTGTGCTCCGGCTCCTCCTTTGGGATGGTGTTGAGATCAATCCCGAAGCGGATCAATCTCCTATCTAAGTTTTCTCGGCTCGGCTTTACCATTGCTTTGCGTAGCAAGCTTGATGCTAGGAGGAGGAGGCTTTAGATGGAATGAGGTTGGCCTTAGGCCGGGCTTCTTTATATAGGGGGGATGGAAAGGCATCTAAAGGGCATCTAAAGGGAATCTCCGAAGGAATAACGCATCAACGTGATCTCAAAAACCCTAATCGGCAAAAATTCCCGAAGGAAGAGTATGGAAGGATCACGAATGCAAAAGCTGGCGGCGCGAATGGTGGAGTCCTGTGGTCGGCCGACTCTCGGCCGCAGTCGGCCGACTCGGCGCGGGGCTCCCGGGCCGGGTTTTCGCAACCTAATTAACGTATTTTTGTCATT
Organism: Themeda triandra; assembly: GCA_018135685.1. NCBI lineage: Eukaryota > Viridiplantae > Streptophyta > Magnoliopsida > Poales > Poaceae > Themeda > Themeda triandra. The sequence goes on along the minus strand of JAENPR010000643.1, from coordinate 298,657 downwards.
CGGAAAAATGCCCCGGACCCCGAAAAACGAAAAGTAAAAAGGTCGGGCCCAACTACCTAATTGAGAAAGAAATTTAATTCATCTATTTCACCTATTTCTTCAATGGGCTCTAAAAATATTTTAAGACGTTGACCATTTACCTTGAATATCGTACCTTTGTTGTTGCGAAGCGTAACGGCTCCATGCGATGATGAGCTTACTATTTCGAACGGTCCTTCCCATTTGCTTCGAAGCTTTCCTTGCCCGAAGAGTTTGACCCTGGAATTAAAAAGTAGTACCTTGTCTCCGGGTGTGAACTCCTTGATCTTGATTCTCTTGTCATGCCATCTTTTCACTCTCTCTTTGTATATCTTGGTATTGTGATAGGCTTTTTCTCTCCATTCTTCTAATTCAGAGATTTGCATCCTCCTCTTCTCTCCGCGCTTATAGATCCATATTCCATTTCTTGATGGCCCAAAGAGCTTTGAATTCTAGCTCTATCGGTAAGTGGCAGTCTTTCCATAGACCAGCTTGATATGGTGACATCCCAATGGGTGTCTTGTATGCTTCGCTCGATACGCCCATAGTGCATCGTGAAGCTTGTCCTTCCATGCAGTTCCCATTTCATTAACTCCTTCCTCAAGAATATTCTTGATTTGCTTGTTTGATGTCTCGCTTGGCCACTTGTCTCGAGGGTGATACGGAGTAGCAACATTATGACGTACCCCATGCTTCAATAAGTATTGCTCGAAATGCTTGTCGATGAAATGTGATCCTCCATCACTTATGACTATCCTTGGGACTCTAAATCTTGGGAATATTATTTCTTCGAACATCTTCTTGGAGCTAAAACTATCTGCCTTTTTGCATGGCAGAGCTTCGACCCATTTGGATACGTAGTCCACTGCTACTAGGATGTATTCACATTTCTTCGATGGTGGAAAGGGTCCCATAAAGTCAATTCCCCAGACATCAAAGAGCTCGATCTGAAGATTGTTAATGAGTGGCATGGCATCCCTTGAATTAATGTTGCCATGTCTTTGACAAGGACCGCATCTCCGGATGAAGTCTTTTGTGTCTTCATACATTGTTGGCCAAAAGAATCCACATTGCTAAATCTTCGCATGTGTACGGAACACCCCATAATGGCCTCCATATGGTGATGAGTGGCATCTTTCAATGATTTTGATTCCTTCTTCAGTGGGTACACATCTTCTGAGCAGGCCATCAGAACACACTCGGAAGAGGTAGGGTTCATCCCATATGTGAGTATGACTCTCCAGGATAAGTGTTGGCATTTCTTAACGTCATCACTAGAATTAGCAACAAGACAAGAAACGCCGGTTGGTATTCTCGCAACGATTATAGAACAAGTCCGCAAGCGCACGGAAATACCGTTGTAGCATTCCACCCGGAAGTATTCAGTGGTATCGTTATTTATATTTCCCAAAGGAAGGCATGGTATAAAAGACTCCAATATGGACATGGACAAAATAACAAGATTGCATAATAGACCAATGCTCATAACAAAGGTAACAAAGGTTTTGTATAAGGATAACTGACACACACACTCGAGCCAACTCAAGGATAAAGTAAAAGAAAGAACAAAGAAACCTAGATTGGAGCAGGCATTCCTAAATAACTGAGTCAGGACAACGGACAATCACACAAACACATGCTTGTTAGTGAGGTTCTAAGTTAAGATAGCCTGGCCACTATTAGCTTACTTCGGGTACCGGATCGCACCTGGTCTGCCAAGTGATGCCGGCCTGTAGCTCTACACCATAGCCGGACGTGGGGGATTACAAGGGACGGACAGGGCTGTCACCACCTGCCGCCTACCACCTCAACCGTGAACTACGAGGCAAACAAAGGTAGGTCCTATCCTAGACACCACGTCTATGCTAGTTGCTACAACTCTAGCGGTGATCAGGAGCTCCCGTCTCTATCAGGGGTCCTCTTACTAGAGCTTCCGCCACGGGGACGAACGACGAACCCGCAAGCCAACATTGACCAAGACTACAATAAGATAGACCTCAACATCACAACCTAGCCCTAGGTCTAAACATGCATGCACTAGTGTTAAACGTTAGGTTCTATATGATAAGATCAAGACATGAAAACTATATTCTAGTTCATATGTCAAGATCATATCATAAGAACTATGCTCTAGTTCTATGACACAACTATACTAATAGAACTAAGAACAAGAACAAGATCATCTAGAACAAGAACATAGGAACAACTAAGAACAAGAACATAAGAACGAGAACATAAGTGAAACCTTGATATTATTCATACCGAGATCCAATGAGGCTTGCCTTGCTCCACTACATAACTAAAACTACTAAAGAAGAAGATACAAGTGGAGGGAGAGAGGCTCTAATGTGGTGTGTGTTTCTAGGAGGGGGAATGGCCCTCCTTTTATAGGTGAGGTGGAGGGGGCTCTTTTGAAAAAGAGCCATCCCTACATGGAAGGGACCAAACCGACCTCAAAGAGGCGGTTTCACACCTTCCATGTTGGAAGCACCAAAGAGATTTGGCCTTGGATCATCGTCATGGGCCATCTGGAGAACGTTGGGCCCGTTTGGCGCCAGGCTAGGCGCGCTCGCGCCTTGAGCGCGCTCGCGCCCAATGTGGGCCCGCTGGGCCTCTGCTTTCGCCACCAGTGTGTGGGCCTTTCAGCTGGCTTCGAATCGGCTGGTCATTTGCCCAAATCGGAGTTCGTATGAATTCGTGGCATACAAATTACTGAGACATGGTCCTGCAGCCCAAGATAGAATTGGTCTAGACTTTGGCCCTTCTTCTCATGGGTTCATCTTGGACACTTGTACCCATGGTTGGATCTCCCGACTCGGTAAGAGGGTTTGGCCTAGTTTGGTCTAGATTTGACATTTGCTCTCCTCTTTGGCTTGACGCTTTTCCGAAAGGCGCATTTCTTTATACAATCCCATGCACTTGATGTATATTTCTGCAAAGTGTTACAACTTCCAAGTACATGTAGAATTGGGTTAGTAGTAATGATATATGTGCAATGAAATAATTATTTCCCCCATAATGACCTATAGTTGGCGGGTAGAAATCTGAGTTAAGGACCGCCAACAAGATCCCCCAAGCTTACCCCTTGCTCGTCCCGAGCAAGTCTTTGCTTTGGGTTGTTGATCAGGGGTTGCTACGATGCCGATTATATCTCAAGTGTACAAGCTAAAAGAGAGCATTCTACTACTATTTGAATAAATCGGCAATTGTATCTCTCTATGATTCGTGAAGGAGTGGGGCTTCTAATTTTCTCAAGTCTTGGGCGATTGCAAAATAGAACAGCCCCAAAGACCGGTGCTTTTCATTCGTCCTAAGATCAACTTTCAAATCCGAGGTTTTGTAAGTTTTTATAAACAAACCAAGTTCCTCAAATGACCCACTCGATCACTCAAAAGTGTATAGTAACCTCACCAAAGGCATTTTCAAATTTCTGCCTTCTTCCTACCACTAAAGCTGAGAGTGGAGTTTTGGGTAGGTATGTAAGTGGGCATACTTGTATCACATATGTTGTAAGGTCAAGGACTAAATCTTACGGAGATTAAGCTATACACCTTGATTGAGATGTGCAAGTGTGTGAAAGATGATTCCTAATTTTTGTGGTATTTTTGGGGCTCCATGCATCATGACATACTTTCTTTTATTGATGAATGAGATGATGGGCTATCAAAGAACAACTAAATTTATTCTCTTATTTTTTTTCTTTTTTTTTTTGAACGGGGATCTAAGACTTTTCCCATTTGCCTATAAGAGTGATAAACCTTCTAACTATAAAAAATCTCTCTTCTTCTTTTCTTTTTTTTTCTTTTTCTTTTTTTTTCCGACTAAGAACATAGCCCAAAACTTTATTGATGGATAGGATGAGGTGGAGAGAGATGTCATGATGAATCATTGCATGGAGAATTTTTTGCAAACTACATGAGAGGGGTGCGATCCTCGGGGTAAGGGTCGGCATTTTTATTTGGTGGAAAAAATGGTGCGCAACTCTTAGTGTAAGAGTCGGCGGATGGTGAAGGGTGCATGTTGTGCGCAACTCTCGCTGTAAGAGTTGGCTTTTATTTGGTGGGTGCAAGTGAATCTCAATCATGGGTGTAGAGTCATAATCTCACGTCGGTAACAATCCGATCGAACTCAATGTACGAACAAGCAACGTATGAAGGTTCTTATTCTACGATAAATCATATGGCTCGTGGGTATTTCGCGATCACCGAGGAACTATTGCTTTTGAAAATTTTTGAAACAAAGACTCCGAACGTTAGGTTTTTTCAAAGGGACGTTTCATTGTTGTGGTCTAAGTCACTATATCATATCGCGCAATAACCTAGATGAGAGTAATTGTATGCAAGCCACTAACTCAAGTTTCTAGAGCATGATAATATAAAGCCGATAAACCCAAATATTAGAGAAAACTCTTTTTTTAGACAAGTACAAACGAGACATAAATCAGAGCAACCAATCATTTCAACATGGGTGGAACTAAACATTTCATGGCACATATATAGAGTGGAATTAATTAATTTTTTTTCAATGCAAGATAAGAAACTTGAATTTAAACATGCTAAAAAGAAAATAAGATTGCGGGAATTTAAATATGCAATGCAGGTACCTCATGTGGGGGTCCTCCCCAAGCTAGCTCTTTACTTACCATTAGCCCGGAATGCCGCTAGCCGCTGCATGCTATGGCCTCGATTCTCGGTTCATGGCCTCCTTTGAGCATGCTAGGAAGACCCTCCCCCAAGCTTGTCTTGTGGTGACATCGAGATAACAGACAAGACACTTGGGGTTGAAAGGTTTATTTTATTATTATTATTATTATGTTATGACTTTTTTTTTATTATTATTATTATTATTATTATTATTATTATTATTATTATTATTATGGGTTCACCAAACAAAAGATCATCTCTCGTTGTCATCTCCAAGACTACCCCATGAAATTGATAAATCCCCGCAGGGGTTAGTCCATATGATTCACCAAAAATCTATACTTGACAAACTTTGGTTCAAAGATCAAACTAGACACCATGTCTAATATGATCTAGGTAGGCACCTTAATGTAAGAATAAAGCTTAAATTAAAGAGCCTATGGAAGCATGATTGTACATTTAATCAAACTAAGCACCATGCTTAATTCAAAAGATGCATAACCAATACTTCCAAACCAAAACTATACAACATAGAAATTGAAGGCATGAAAAGATATATAAGATTCATCCAACAAAGGTGAAGACATTGCAAGGTGAACAAGATAAGCAAAGGTTTTTTTTTAGAAGAAAAATGTAAAAAGATAACTTACCGATTGGCCTGTCGGTCAGGGCTCACCATTTATAGTCCGTGAAGCGGGACTTCTCTCCTGTTCAGGTTGCGCTTGATATTGGTACATCCGTCTGAGGAGAAGTAGACGGGTGCGCTTGCTTGGGCCTCCACACCATCCTCTTCTTCGGGGTGTGGTGGCGCATGGTGTAGAAGGTGGTTGTTCGACCTCTTTCGGAGGTGTGGAAACTTTGTCCACCTTTATCACCCCGGGAACCGGTTTTCTTCTCGGGTTCTACCTTGTCTTGGGTCGAGCTTGCCCTCTTTCTTGTTTTGTTTTGGTTGTGCATGAGCAACTTTTGGCTCGATATCTTTTCTCGGGAGCTTTCTTTTCTTTCTTTGTGCCGAATTGGATATTTCTTTTCTTTAGGACCTTTTTGCTTTTGCTCCTTTTTCTTCTGGCTTTTGCTCCCCGCTCTTCGTTCCCAAATGATCTTGGGAATCATGCTCGCACCATGAGGTCGGATTTCAACTTCCGTGACCTCTCGTGTGGTTGGCTCATACTTGATGCGAATCATGTTGCACTCCTCCGTCCTCCTTGACCGGAACTGGAACTTCTCCTCATTTCCATTGATGTTGAACCAGATTTTTGTTTAGCTCCAACTTCAAGTTGTGCCCCAGCGGTACTGGGGAATGATCGTCCCAAGATAAGCGATGTTTCTTTGGTGGCCTCCATGTTGAGTACGATGAAGTTCACCGGGACGAAGTATCCTCGGATCTTCACAGCTATATCTTCAGCTATTCCCGCTGGGTAGCATAAGGAGGAGTCGGCCAATTGGAGTGTGATCGTTGTTGGTGATAGCCGTATATAGCTCAGCTTGTCAAATACCGTCTTTGGCATGTTACTGACGCTGGCACCAGGATCACAGGGTGCATGGTCAAACTGTTGTCCGCCGATGGAGCAAGTGATAGTGGGGCATTCGGGATCCTTCTTCTTCTCTGGTAAGTGATTCAGAATCGCCGCACTATACTCCTTCGTCGCTTGACCATAGCCATGGACGACAATGGGCGCTTGTTGTTGATGATGTCCTTTATGTACTTGGCGTGAGAAGGTACATGCAAGACGTCCATGAGCGGAACGCTCACATGTACTTTCTTGACCATCTCAACAAACCGAGCGAATTGATCGTCCACGGCTTGCTTTGCATACCCGAGTGTTGTTACCGACAACATGTATGGATTGTTGAAGTTGTTGCCGCTTGTTTGTATGATGGCTTTTCCTGTGTGAACCTCAAGACCAGCCCACTCATAGCTCAATGTGTTTGGGCCATGGGTCTTGATAGTTGTAGCAAAGGCTTGGAGGTGGCTCCTTGTTGAAGCGATGTTGGGTGAAGTCGGGCAACACTTATACGTCGTGCCACCGCTCCTTCCCTCTCCTCCAATATATTTTTTTTTCTCTTTTTTTTTTGCATCATAATATAATTTTTTTTCTTTTTTTTTCGCAGTACTCTCTTTTTTTCTCTTCTTTTTTTCAAGCAAGGTAGAGCCAACATCTCTATTTCTTCTCTTTTTTTTTTTCAAAGGCATCAAAGTGTTTATATGATGTGACTCCTGTGTCTTCACGTACCATATGTCCCTTGTTCTTTTTAATCTCCACCTCGAAATGGTTAGTGACCAAGAATACCCGAAGGTGCATGGTAACTTGAAAACATATCCTTGCCTTATTGGTAAGGGAAAAGAATTGTTTTTTTTTTTATAATCCGGGGTACCTCCCTAAAAGGCTTGCTTTATGGTCATAAGCTTGACCGCCAAAAACTAGGACGAGGTTTATAGCCGGAAGCTATGATTGGCTTCCATCGACATGGCTAATCAACTTGTCCCAAAAAAAAAAAGATTTTTTTTTTGTGGCTTGGTATAATTATTCAAAGATCACATGCAGCAGTTTCAAACAATGATCAAACATGTCATTCAATCAAAGTAGGCAATTTAACCTAAGCTCCATGCTTAATTTAAAGAGCCCATGAAGATATGATGTTGCAACAATCATACTTCAAACCGAAACATGCTTCATGCAAAATTTTAAAACAAACCAAGATTTTAATAAATACTATATTTTTTTAAAATAGTTTTATAAATCTTTTTCGATAAAGAAAAATTAAAAAAAATTCTGTTATGAGCAATGGCTACAACACGAGCAAGCTATCATGAACATGTCCTAATAAATTCTTTTAACCAACGCCTTCCCCGGCAACGGCGCCTAAATGCTTGTTGGCGTTTCTTAACGTCATCACTAGAATTAGCAACAGCACCAAGAAACGCCGGTTGGTATTCTGCAACGATTACAGAACAAGTCCGCAAGCGCACGGAAATACCGTTGTAGCATTCCACCCGGAAGTATTCAGGGTATCGTTATTTATATTTCCCAAAGGAAGGCATGGTATAAAAGACTCCAATATGGACATGGACAAAATAACAAGATTGCATAATAGACCAATGCTCATAACAAAGGTAACAAAGGTTTTGTATAAGGATAACTGACACACACACTCGAGCCAACTCAAGGATAAAGTAAAAGAAAGAACAAAGAAACCTAGATTGGAGCAGGCATTCCTAAATAACTGAGTCAGGACAACGGACAATCACACAAACACATGCTTGTTAGTGAGGTTCTAAGTTAAGATAGCCTGGCCACTATTAGCTTACTTCGGGCACCGGATCGCACCTGGTCTGCCAAGTGATGCCGGCATGTAGCTCTACGCCGTAGCCGGACGTAGGGGATTACAAGGGACGGACAGGGCTGTCACCACCTGCCGCCTACCACCTCAACCGTGGACTATGAGGCAAACGAAGGTAGGTCCTAGCCTAGACACCACGTCTATGCTAGTTGCTACAACTCTAGCGGTGATCAGGAGCTCCCGTCTCTATCAGGGGTCCTCTTACTAGAGCTTCCGCCTCGGGGACGAACGACGAACCCGCAAGCCAACATTGACCAAGACTACAATAAGATAGACCTCAACATCACAACCTAGCCCTAGGTCTAAACATGCATGCACTAGTGTTAAACATTAGGTTCTATATGATAAGATCAAGACATAAAAACTATATTCTAGTTCATATGCCAAGATCATATCATAAGAACTATGCTCTAGTTCTATGACACAACTATACTAATAGAACTAAGAACAAGAACAAGATCATCTAGAACAAGAACATAGGAACAACTAAGAACAAGAACATAAGAACGAGAACATAAGTGAAACCTTGATATTATTCATACCGAGATTCCCCCTAGAGGTTCAAGCTCTCCAACGAGGCTTGCCTTGCTCCACTACATAACTAAAACTACTAAAGAAGAAGATACAAGTGGAGGGAGAGAGGCTCTAATGTGGTGTGTGTTTCTAGGAGGGGAATGGCCCTCCTTTTATAGGTGAGGTGGAGGGGGCTCTTTGGAAAAGAGCCATCCCTACATGGAAGGGACCAAACCGACCTCAAAGAGGTGGTTTCACACCTTCCATGTTGGAAGCACCAGCAGATTTGGCCTTGGATCATCGTCATGGGCCATCTGGAGAAAGTTGGGCCCGTTTGGCGCCAGGCTAGGCGCGCTCGCGCCTTGAGCGCGCTCGCGCCCAATGTGGGCCCGCTGGGCCTCTGCTTTCGCCACCAGTGTGTGGGCCTTTCAGCTGGCTTCGAATCGGCTGATCATTTGCCCAAATCGGAGTTCGTATGAATTCGTGGCGTCCAAATTACTGAGACATGGTCCTGCAGCCCAAGATAAAATTGGTCTAGACTTTGGCCCTTCTTCTCATGGGTTCATCTTGGACACTTGTACCCATGGTTGGATCTCCGGCACTCGGTAAGAGGGTTTGGCCTAGTTTGGTCTAGATTTGACATTTGCTCTCCCTCTTTGGCTTGACGCTTTTCCGAAAGGCGCATTTCTTTATACAATCCCATGCACTTGATGTATATTTCTGCAAAGTGTTACAACTTCCAAGTACATGTAGAATTGGGTTAGTAGTAATGATATATGTGCAATGAAATAATTATTTCCCCCATAATGACCTATAGTTGGCGGGTAGAAATCTGAGTTAAGGACCGCCAACAATAAGTTTCCTTTTGTTGCCTCCTGGTGGTACGTAACCTGTAACCATAAAATTAACAATATCTGCATACCAGGGGTCGGATCTGTTGATTTCGTAGAGCATGTCGTCCCGGAGTGCGTCGTCGATGGGTAGTTCCTGTGGTTTCTCAAACTGCATTCTAGACAAGTGATCGGCAACAGAGTTTTCTACTCCCTTTTTATCTTTTATTTCTAAGTCAAATTCTTGAAGTAATAAAATCCATCTTATCAAACGAGGTTTAGCATCTTTCTTAGTGAGCAAATATTTCAAAGCAAAGATGATCGGTGTAAACAATCACTTTGGCACCCACTAAGTAGGATCTAAACTTATCAATAGCAAAGACATCGGCTAGGAGCTCTTTTTCGCAGTAGCATAATTAAGCTAAGGTCCTATCAAAGTTTTGCTAGTGTAAGCTATTGCATGATGCTTCTTATCCTTAGTCTGTCCTAACACTGCTCCTACAGCGTAGTCACTTGCATCACACATAATTTCAAAAGGTAGAGTCCAATCAGGGGGTTGAATGATTGGAGCAGAAATAAGCGCTTTCTTAAGGATCTCAAATGATTGTAAGCAGGCATCATCAAAGTCAAAAGGAACATCCTTAGCCAATAAGAGGGTAAGAGGTCTAGCGATGTAAGAGAAATCTTTTATGAATCTACGATAAAAACCAGCATGGCCAAGAAAACTTCTAATTCCCTTCACATTGATAGGAGAAGGTAGTTGCTCAATTACTTCTATTTTGGCTCTATCTACCTTGATGCCTCTTTCAGACACTAGGTGTCCTAGCACTATTCCTTCTCTAACCATGAAATGACACTTTCCCAATTAAGGACTAAGTGTTTTTCCTCACATCTTTGCAAAACTCAATCTATGTTTTCAAGACACTCATCAAAAGTTTTTCCATAAACAGAAAAATCATCCATGAAAACTTCCATAATCTTTTCAATCATATCGAAAATATAGACATCATACATCTTTGAAAAGAAGGTGGCGCATTACATAACCCAAAAGACATCCTACGATAAGCAAAGGTTCCATAAGGGCATGTAAAGGTTGTTTTGTTTTGATCATTAGGATGGATAGGAATTTGATGATATCCGGAATATCCATCAAGGAAGCAAAAGTAAGAATGGTTGGCTAATCGCTCGAGCATCTCATCAATGAAAGGCAAAGCAAAGTGATCTTTTCTTGTTGCCTTGTTAAGCTTTCTATAATCTATGCACATTCGCCATCCCGTGACGGTTCTTTGAGGGATTAACTCATTCTTCTCATTCTCGGACAACATCATGCCTCCCTTTTTAGGCACAACTTGAACAGGGCTGACCCACTCACTTTGTGTGGCACGGGGTAGATAATCCCAGCGTGTATCGGTTTTAAAACTTCTTTCTTAACAACTTCCTCATCGCATTATTGAGTCTACATTGGGGTTCTCTTGATGGTGGAACATCGGGATCTGTGGGAATATGATGGGTACAAAGGGCGGGACTAATTCCTTTGAGGTCCTGGAGGGAGTAGCCAAAAGCTTTTTGATGTTTTTCTAGGACAGCCATTAAGCGAAAAGTTTGCTCCCGAGTGAGAGTATCACTTATAATGACAGGAGAATCTGGATCATTTCCTAGAAAGGCATATCTAAGACCGGCCGGTAAGGGTTTGAACTCAATAGGAGGTCTAGGTGGTAAGGTAAACTCGTCTAATGGTTCATTCTCGAAGGGTCACTTCTTCTTCTATGAAGAATCTAGCTTCGTCTTCTAATTCTGGTTTAACTAGGAATTCTAGAGAAGCGCCTTAAATTCCTCCAATGGATCATAATGCGGATAAGGCTCGGTCCTAGCATTTAAAGAGTGTGAAATGGACATTGCAAACTGGAGTTTCTTGCCCAAACAAATGTTTAGTTTCCCAGTTTGTCCTTCATAAAGAAGTCTTCTAAAGAGTTGTCCTATCAACAGTGGAAATCCCCTATGTCAAAGACATAAAAGCTTAAGTGACAGGGGTTCCTTCTACCCGGAGTGGTAGGACATGAAGGATTCCTAAACAAGGAAGAATTTGTTTTGAAGGATTTCTTATGAACTTTACTTGTTGGGGTTAATGTCATGTCTTTCGCAAATATCTTGCTTGTGTGGTAGACATGATATTTATACCCACAACCTGGATCATAGAGAGCGTCTATGCGATCATTGTTAATCATGCAATGAATGGGAAGAGAAGATGAATTCAAATGAATTATTTCGGGAAAGCTCGACTCTTCTAACCATTCATTGTTCATACTGAACACTAACTCTCCCGAGGTCTTTCCCGTTGGAATATCATCATCGATATTGCATGGCTTTATTGGGTGATATTTGCCTTGTGGCTTCTTCACTTTGTGATAGTTGAAGATGTTTCCAAAATTGGAAAACAGATCAGTTCAATATCTAGCATAAAATCGGAAGCGGAATGTCTTCCTTGTCTTGCTCAAGACATGGGTTAGCTGAAGTTGATGGTGTATCGGCAAAGGTTTGGCTTCGGCTACTTGAGGTTCTACTTCTAGGAGGTAGTCTAATTCACTTTGGATAGGATTTGGTCTAGGATTGATCTTGCTTTCTCACAGAGATATGCAAGAATGATCCTCCCGAAGTTGTGTCGAGCAATTTTCTACTTGTCTCTACTCGGACCTTTATAAAAGTGTTGTAAAAGAATGGGATCTCGCGGACTAAGGTTCGGGCGATGCTAAAAGTGTAGTAAAACGATTTCGGATAAGGCCAAAGATTCTTCGGGTTCTTGCTTAATAGTCGAACCTTGACTCTAAGGTCGACGATTTGGGAGATGGGATAGAAATCTAGGCAAAAGTTGGAGCGTAAGGATCCCCAATCCCCTTGTTGCTTACCTACAGCTTTATCATACCATTGTCTAGCTTTTCCCTTTAATGAGAAAGGAAATAGCTTCCAACGGAGGGTTTTGTCGGACATGCCCTCTATGCGAAGACAGTCACATGTTTGCTCAAAGTCTCTAATGTGAAGGTAAGGGTTTTCGTCTCCTTCTCCCCGAAAAGGATAGGCTTTGGACCAATGCAATCAACCGGGACTCGGCCTATAGCTAGGTGTTTGGATAGGTTGTGATGACTCATGTGGCACTAAGCCGGTCTCCGTGGGTGCAGAAAACGAAAGATAGGAATGGAATTTGAATTATCCATAAGGATAGAAAAAGATAAAATGTACAGAAAAGTAAAGTGAAAGAAAAAAGTAAAAATATAAGTACAAGGTAGAGCAAGATTTAGGTTATCTAAGCGCACCGTCTTTCTCCCCGGCAACGGCGCCGAAATGCTTGTTGACACTAGATACGCACACGAAAGAATCAAAGAGAAATAATCCGCAAGCGCACGGATATCGGTGAGCACTTCACCCGGGAGATAAGTCCCGAGTATCGTATTTGTTTTTATCCGCTAGGAGAAAACGTGCAATAGACTAACCCGATCTTTACTACTACCCCTCGGGCTGCTAGTCAAGTGAGAATTAAGCGATATAGAGAGAACTCCTTCGTCGCCTTCTTCTAACCTATGGCAAGCTTTGAGACTACTTGTTCTAAAGGGGTACCGAGGAAAAGACACCGCAAAGGATGCTAAACCGGGCACAAAGGACCTACCTTACCTACCAACGGGAAGTGGATTACAAAGGTAATAAAGAAATTGTCACTTCCCTCACTACTACCACGGTTCCGGCGGAATAGGGAGCATCTACAAGTGAACCTAGCCTAAGCACCATGCTTATGCTAACGAACGATTACTCTATTCCCAACGCGGCGAAATAAAGTAAACTTGTAAACCAAAGAACAATAATAACAACGAACTTACTAGTATTAGAAGTTGAATTGCCGAATGATCCCGAAACCAAGCTCGGGTTAGGAGACTTGATCCCGCAGTACACTGGAGAGGAGACACCGACAGTAGGGCTTCCTCCAAATCTACCTCCACTCTATACTCTCTCAATCTCTCTTGATACTAATACCCTATAGAGATAGATCCATTCGAGGGACCCTTCTCTATCTAACCCTCTCTCTACGGATTGAAGTCTTGAATGAACTGGAGAATGAATTAGGGTTTTACCCAGGGGCCAGGGGCTCTGCTTATATAGCCCCCTAGGATGAACCACAGCCCTCGGATCAAACCGACCTAAATGGACGATAATTATTCATCTTCAAAGTCGGTGGAGGCAGGATCCGCGAGACTCCACCTGATTGGTGGAGCTGGAGAGTCGGCCGACTCCCCCCTTGGGGCGGCCGACTCGGCCAATGCCGGTGGGCCCCCGATTCAGTGTGTCGCCTTCCGGAGTCTTCTAGATTATACTTTTTCACCCGTTCGGTATTTCTCTTTATGTAAACGACATGTGGGCCATCTTGGGTAGTTTTCACTGTCACCTGCGAAATAGATATTCACCAAAACTCATGGAATTCTGTCAGTGGTAACCCTATATTTATCAAGTATTTATAAATAGGTCCATTTGTATGCTAAGTTGACGGTTGATTTTATGAATTAACGACCGTCAACACCCCCCCGACTTGTTAAAGTCGAAAAGGTTGCGCATTCCTGTTTCGGCTTTGACGCCGAATTAGTTTTTTACTTGGGGAATTTTTGACAAGGAGACACAAGATTTATTCTCTTGATTACAATGCCGCGGTCACAACTTTTCAATTTTACAAAGTTAAGCTAGGACCCCAAGCGTTTCCGGTGCAGCCTTTAGTTTGAGTGCCGGATGTGCCCCAGCAGTTTGTTGCTGGCGCCTGGAGGTGGACTGCTGCGGACGTCGAACGGCTCGCGCGTTGTCAAGTGATAGGTCATGATTTGGCGGCACGCGCTGCCATGGAGCTAGGGGAACTAGCGACGAATGCCTATTGGCTTTCGGCTGGCGAAACCCCTGTTGTTGAAGGTGACGACCAGAATGCGACCCCCGGCGACCGTTTTATTGAGGTCGGGAGTAGGGGTCCCGAAACTGTCATTGATGAAGCGCTTCTTTGTACCATCATCCGAATTTGACATGATGGATGCCGAATGTGCTGCCCACAGTTTCTTGGTGCTGCGGAACAGAACGCGGCAGCGAGCGCGTCCCTTTTACTGGTTAGTGAGGGCCTAGCGTGCCCCGAAGGGGCTTTGCCAGGAACACTGAAACCAGATGCAGTTGGTGATGGTTTGGAAGTGGCCTTTCTCCCAGCTCCCCGAATCCACCTTCTCCTGGTGCTTCCTATTCCTAAATGGTTGGCAACCGGTCTCTCGCTCTCGGTGGTGCCTTGCTTTGCTGGTGAGAGTTGTCATAACTTTGTGACTTATGGGAAATCTTAGGGTGAGGGTCACACTTATATAGGCTTTTTACACCCTAGGGGGTTGTAGATGCATTGACCTAACCGTGCATTAATAGATTGACAAATATCTTTGTCATTATTGCGCCCGATTGGTGCTTTTATTCTTGGTGCACTCGCTCGCTTTGTCTTGAAATTGAGAACACCGGTGAACCCCCGTGTTTTAGGGAGTTTACCTGCAGCCATTTTTGGCTGAAGAGGTTGCTTGCAACCTAAGAGATAATGCCGAATATATGGCCGGGCTCGTCAGCTCGGCCATTTTAGCTGCAAACATTTCATGCAGCAACAACTTTGTGCTAAATAAAACATCGAATGCAGTGGAAATTATTACAAGGGATGCCTCGTTAAAAAACCTCAGTGAGGAAAAAGAGTGCAGAGCTCGGAATGTCTTTAGGGGTCATAACCGAATGCGGTAATAAAAATAAGAGTAAAAACGATGATTACAACTCCTTTTCCGGAGCACGAAATCATGGGTAGAAGCGACGCGGAGTTGTCCGTGTTCCTGTGTGAGTTGATTCGGAGCCATCTTCGGTCACCAGGGTGAAGACGCCCGTCTTGACCATCCTTGCGATGATGTATGGTCCATACCATTGGGGCTGCAACTTGCCCTGCTTGTCTGGTTGCCTGATGAGCACCATGTCCCCCGGAGCGAAACTCCTCCTGAGGACTTTCTTGTCTCTCCCGGCTTTTAGTTTCGGCGTGGTAGACGTCGAGGTTCTCGCGCTTGGTTCTTTCGGTTGTCGAAGACCTCGATTTCCACCATTCTCGGATTGGATTCGTTGGAGAGATTTCGGTTCGGAAGGAGCCGAGCTTCACCTCTTCGGGGTTATGGCTTCCTCGCCGAATAACAACACGAACGGCATGAATCCTGTTGCTCGGTTCTAGAAATGTTGTGGCCCCCGCATACCGTCACCGGCTCCGAGCCCATCTTCCTTTCTTTGCATCTTCAAGTGCTTTAGAAATGGTGCCGAAGATGTCGCCATTGGCTCTCTCGACTGCTCCATTGGACGCGGGGTGATTCACGACACGAAGGACAGCTTGATTCCGAGCTCTTCACAGAATGTTCTGAACTGAGTTGAGTCGAACTGCTTGCTGTTGTCGACGGTGATATAGGCGGGCACGCCGAATCGCAAATAATTCTCGCCACACAAAGTTGGTTAGTGTACTCGAGGTTATCTTAGCCAAGGGCTTGGCCTTGACCCACTTGGTGAAGTATTCGAGAGCCACCGCGGCGTATTTCGCATTCCCCGAGCGGTGGAAGTGCTCCCACTATGTCGAACCCCCATCGCCGCGGTGGCCGGTGGGGTACACCGGCTTTGTGGGGTTCGCGGAGCATTCTGGTTCTTCGCGAACATTTGATGCCCCGCATGGCCTTGCTATGTTTTTGGCGTCTTCAACGTGATTGGCCGAGTGAAACCCTGCCTCATGGCCCTGTGGGTGATTTCGTGCGGTCCTCTGTGAGCGCCGCATGAACCCGAATGTATCTCGGTTAACAGCTGAATTCCCTCGTTTTGGCTAATGCATTTGAGTAGCGGGGCGACTACCCCTTCCTTGTGTAGGCTTTCTCCGACGATGGAGAATTGCTTTGTCCTGGACGCCATGCGCTGTTCATCTTTTTTAGTCGCTGGCTCATGGGTCCCCTGAAGGTAGGCCCTAATTTCAGACCTCTAGTCATCGCTTGCAATAGCATGGATGACGGCTGGGTTCTCCTCTTCTTCTTTGACCGCCTTAGCCGTTAAGACCTGATAGAACACATCCGGCGGCATCGGTGAAACCTGTGCTGCTGCCTTGGCCAGCTCATCTGCTTCTGTTTTTTCTGACCTGGGAATGTATCTCAGGGTGAAACCAGTGAAGAATTTCTCCATTCTCCTTACCGCGGATAGGTACTTAGCCAGCTCGGGCTCCTTTGCCACATAGTCCTTCTGAATGTGTCCTACAACCACCTGCGAATCAGATTTGATGACGCAACGTCGAACCCCCAGGGCCCTCAGTTTCCTCAGTGCCAACAGGACTGCCTCGTACTCCGCCGAATTGTTGGTAGAGAGGAACTGCAGGCGCGCTGCGTAGCGTATGGCTGGGCCCGACAGGGGGGTTAAGATCGCCGAAATGCCCGCCCCAGCGCTGCACCATGAACCATCACAATGCGTGGTCCATTCGGGCTCAGAGAATTCCCTGGTAGGATCATCCCTGCTTGGGGTCCAGTCTGCGATGAAATCTGCGAGAACCTGTGATTTGATTGCGGCTCTGTGCCCGAATTGAATTGCGTACTGGTTCAGCTCGGCGGCCCATTTCCCGATCTGTCCTACTACTTCGGCATTCCGGAAGAGGGCCTCCAATGGCTGCGCAGACAGGACCCGAATGATGTGGGCTTGAAAGTAGTGTTTCAGCTTCCTTGATGCCATGACAATGGTGTAAGCAATTTTCTCCAGCTCGGAATAGTTGAGCTTTGCCCCAGACAGTGCTTCGGAGACGAAATATATTGGGAACTGCTGCAGCTTCCCTTCATGCTCCCTTTCCTGGACGAGCACCGCGCTGACTGCGGCCGGCGATGCTGCGAGGTATAGAATGAGCGTGGCATTCGGCTCGGGCTTCGAAAGTGTGGTGAGCTTAGTCAAGTACGCCTTTAAGTCCTCAAATGCTTGCTGTTGTTCGGCGCCCCAGTCGAATGCGTCAGCTTCCCACAGCACTCTGAAGAAAGGCAACCCTCTTTCAGCTGACCTGGAGATGAAACGGCTCAGAGCTGCAATATGGCCCGTGAGCTTCTGACCATCTTTCTTGCTTGCTGGCGGCTTCATGTTCATGATGGCTGCGATCTTTTTAGGGTTGGCCTCGATCCCTCTTGCCGATACCAGACACCCTAATAGCTTTCCCTTACGTATGTCGAATATGCATTTCTCCGGGTTGAGTTTCGGTCACGTGGCGCGAAGGCCGGCGAATGTTTCTTTGAGGTCCTCGATGTGTGTTTGCTTTTCATCGCTCTTGACAACCGTCGTCCACGTAGGCCACGAGATTGTTTTTCTTTTTCGCTCCCGAAAGGCTTCGTCATCATGCGGGAAAAAGTAGGGCCGACATTCCGGAGTCCCTCGGGCATTCGGTGGTAGCAAAACATTCCGGCGGGCGTGATGAAACTTGTCTTTTCTTCGTCTTCCGGGTTTAGCCATATTTGGTGATACCCCGAAAATCTAGGAGACTCATCATTTCGCACCCTGCCGTAATGTCTACCAGCTTGTCGATGCGAGGTAACGGGTACGGGTCCTTGGGGCAGTGCTTGTTGAGATCCGTGAAATCCACGCACATGCGCCATTTCCCGCTTTTCTTCTTTACTAGCACCACGTTAGCCAACCATTCCGGGTACTGTACCTTTCGGATGACTCCGGCGTCCAACAGCCTCTGCACCTCGACTTCGGCTGCTGCCGCTCTCTCATCTGACATTTTCCTGAGCTTCTGCTTCCTTGGCCTTGGTTGCTTGTCAATGTTCAGGCTGTGCTGTGCCAATTCGCGGTTTACCCCCTGCAGATCCCTTGCCGACCATGCGAACACATCTCGATTCTCGAACAAGAATCTCAGCAATTCGGCCCTTTCTTCGGCGTTTAGGCCGGATCCGATGTGCACACATTCGTCGGGTCTGCCGGAGCTGAGTGGCAACTGGACTGTGTCTTCACACTGTGCTGCCCTTGGCTCTTTTCTCTGGTGATGCTGAAACTCATGGTTTTCGTCAGGTGCAGACTCTTTGACTTCGTGAACCGCGCTGTATCCTGGGATTGGTTTGCCGTCAATGTTCCTGGCGGCTACCTGATCTCCAAGTACTGCGATGATTCCGCCCGGGGAAGACATTTTCATGCATAGGTACCCCTGGTTGATTATGATGTCAAACTTATTGATGATCCCGCGGCCGAATATGGCCGTGTAAGGATATGGTATGTCGACAACGTCGAATGTGATCTCTTCAGCCCTGACCTTCTCACCTTCGCTGAAAGCTACCGTGAGGGTTTTCTTGCCGATGGCGTCAATTCTCTGACCACCGAATCCGAACAAGGCGTTGCCGACATGCTCTAGGTCTTTTTGTTGAGCTTCATTCCGTCAAAGGCCTTGGTGAATAGAATATCGCAGAATCGCCATTGTCAATGAGTATGTTGTGTAGTGTATATCCGGCGACATAGGCAGTGGCGACGAATGCGTTGAAATGCGGGTAATCCCGGACCTGTATGTCTTGCTCACTGAAGGATATGGGTTCGTTTTTCCATGCGGGTCTAGAGACTGGGCACTTGACCGAAACAGAATGCACCCTTTTTACTAGTCTCGGCGAGCCCTCTTGTTTTTGTGATCCAGGTTAGTTCCTCCGGTGATGGCATAAATATGACCGTTCGACGGCATTATATTCACCGGGGCCACCCAATTTACCAGCTGCAGCTCCCTTGAACTTTCTGGTGCTGGCTGCGCCTGCTGTTGCTGGGCTTGATTCTCCGGAGGGGCCGAAGGCTGAGCTGGCGCCGGGGCGACCTGCGGTCGGTTCTGCTGGGCCTGCTGAAACTGCACGTAATTCGGGTGATACCAAGTATACGGAGATTGATAAGCCTGAAACGTTGGCTGGTGATATGCCAGAGCCGGAGCTGTGTGGTATACGTGCTTCGGCGCTTCTGCTGAATTTGAAGATTCATCTTTTTCCCGCTGCTGCTTCGCAAGCTGGGTGTACTTGCAATCTCTGGTGAAATGGCCTTTGTCTTCTCCACACACCGCGCAGTAATGGGTTCGGTTACCCTTCCCGCGCCCTTTGCCACGGCCTCCGTCGCCACCCCCGCGACCACCGTGGCCCTGACCTCCAGAGCCCCTGCCTTGCTGGGACCCCGGCTGTGCCGGGTCATTAGGTTGCGTATCCGAATCCTGTTTGTCACACCCGGCCCATTTGGCCCGTAGTGGCCCATGTGTGTTAATGAGATGTTGTGGAGAGTTTAGTCCCACCTTGGTTGTTAAAGGTGGGATAGACCAACATATAAGGCTTCTAGAGTCCATCCCACCATCCCCGGGTTGATCCTTTTAAGCGAAGCGAGGACGAAAGCTTAAGTGGGATGGTGTGGCAGGTGTGTTTCGCTCAGCGTGCAGAGTGAATCTGAGCCGTTTGGACTCTGGGGCGTTACAAGTGGTATCAGCTCAATGCTGGCTGTAGGACGCAAGCCTAGTTAGAAACTAGTCGTTTTAGAGTTTTGGAATTGTTAGAACAACCTTGTTCTACTCACCTTGATATTTTTCTTTTCCACTATATCTCTAGCCTTGATATTCATCTCCTCCTTGATGCTTGTTTGAAAGCCTTTATTCTCATCCTTGTTGATTTCTTGCTATCTCTCTAACCTTGCTATTTTCTAAAAACATCCTCACTTTTGTCTCTACACCGTCTAGCACCAAGGCTTTCTTCCATCCATGATTGATGTGTTTGTTACAAAATCACTACCCTGGTCAACAAGGTGAGGTCGAGCATAGTTGCATAAGGTGGACTCATCCTATGTATAAGGACCATTGGAGCACAGAGCACACATTGCAAAAAGGAATCAATTCACTGCATCTCGTGTAAAGGAATCCATTCACTGCATCGTCTCAACATGCATGCCAGAGTATCTGATGTTGCTCATCAAGCTCTTTTGACATATTGTGCAAAACTCTATGAAGAGATGAAGGATGGCATGCATATGTATTTTCCTTGATGCCCACCAGGAATGTTGTGAAGTGATATGGTTGATCCTTGTATGGAGCAGAATGAACAAATAAAGGAGATGGCCTTGACCATACAAATCCTACATTAGAAGCTGTAAGATAGTCAACTAGAGTTGGCAGAAGTAAGGCAACACTATGAGGAAGCTCTTGATGAGATAGATGAGTGGAGAAATCATGTTGGATTACCCAAGATCAACAAAGTGGAAGACGTATCTCTTTCGACTCCACGCAAGAGATGTTACCCCGGATGGCTGCAATCACACCGTGTTCAAGAAGTAGGAGTTAGTGTCACCTATGTAATACATCGTTAGTTGCGATGTTCGTAGAGTCTGTCGTAATGTGTGGTTTGTGAATTTTAAGTGCTTAGTTGCTTTGTGCTTATGTTAATGTTTGTTTTGGATTTTTGTAATGAGTGCAATGATTTTGTGGTTTAATCCGCAATTTCATTTAGCTTATAGGACTAAGTTATAAGGATTAATGAATAGCTAGTTGGGTTTTGGGTTCCTCCTGTTTTCATCCTGTCCCTTCGGAGCAATCTGTATTCATCAGTACATACCTCTGTTCTTGGAAGCTCAAAAATCATGAGAAAATTTTGGACAGCAGTAAACTTCAAGATCTTTCTCTGCACGCAAGAATCACCATCAAAGTTTTTGTTGTTTGGGAGTTGCGAAAATGACAAGATGAAGAATCTATGCTGAAAGAAATCTAGACTAGTCTGCGGTCTTACTGTCATATCTCGAGATTTGTTTGTGCAATGGTTATGAAATTTTTCTGGAAGAAACTAGACTTCCCTAACAATCCAATGCCACAAGAATGAAATGTATATATATTTTGAGCTGAGAGTTATGACTGTTACAATCTGATGGTTCTATGCTGTCTGAAAATTGGAGTAGTCTGCAAAGATCTGGTCACAACGTTTTCTCTTTGTGAGCAATGGTCATGAAATTTTCCTGGGATAAACTGGACTTCTGTAACTTTCCAATGCTGCAATAACCATGTCCATATCTATTATGAGCTGGGAACTATGGCTGTTACAATCTGAAGTTTCTGTCCTGTCTGGAGATTTGAGCAGTCTCTATTGCTGTCAGTTTTTGACTAATTAAATATCAGAATCTGGTAATATGATCTGAAAGAAAATTTTGGAGAATTTTCTAAGCTTTCCAACGGTATAAGTTGTGGCTTCATTGGAGTAACAGAACTAGAGTTATGTCTATTTTATTGGACTGCTTCTGTTCTATTCGCGAGGAATTTCAGATTACTTGTTTTGGCCTTCACACATGAGCTTTTGTTGGATAACAGAGGCACATCATGATAGAAAACTCACCCAGTAGAAGTCTCAAGCTACACTTTTGCCCCCTTAATTGATATTTTCTTAAGGGGGGTAGCCAAGATAAAAAAAATTCAGTTATCTCTGCAATTGGGTTTTCCTTTACATCTCATGGAACTTATCTTGTCATCTCATGAAGTTGCATCTAGGAATGCTAAGAATGATTGAATCTTAATTCATTCATGTTCAAAACAGATGGTTACTACCAGGAGAAGTGCTTCACAAGGTGCAAGAAGGAATGCTACCAATTCTAATCCACCACCAGCAACAAATCCTTCAACTATAGAGCAAGCCTTAACGACACAGACTCAACTGCTACAGACTCTAGTCCAACATGTGGTGAACAACCAGCAACAAGCACCACCTATTAACAAGCGTAGTGAATTTATGATGGGACACCCCCCGACATTCTCTCATGCCACTAATCCAATGGAGGCTGATGACTGGTTACGTGTTGTTGAGAAACAACTCAATATTGCTCAGTGTGATGATAAAAAAAAGGTGTTGTATGCTTCTGGGCAGCTACAGGGAGCAGCTCAAACTTGGTGGGAATCTTATTAGTCTTCATGCCCGGATAATGCTCCTATGATCACCTGGCAAGATTTTGCGAAGGACTTCAAAGCACACCATATTCTAGATGGCTTAGTAGAAGTCAAGCAGGAGGAGTTTAGATCTCTCAAGATGGGCTCTATGACTGCTAGTGAATATCATGACAAGTTTGCCGAGTTGTCTCGTTATGCTCCCAATGAGGTGAGGGAGGATGCTGATAAGCAATGTCTTTTTCTCAAGGGTATTTATTATGATCTTAGGCTACAGTTGGCTGGCAACAAATACCCCAATTTCCAAACATTGGTGAATCGAGCTATTGTGCTTGACAATATGCGCAAGGTGCATGATAGGAAGAGGAGGAAGATGCAACGTCAATCTATAGGTAGCAACACGTGTCTTGGTTTTGCTGCACAACCAGCATATCAGTCACACTCTATGAATCTACATAGTAGTACAGATCAGGATGAGTACCAGTTTCAACAACCTAATGGCTGCCACCTCCTACCATCACCTTGATGGAGAGTACTACTGCTACTAGTGAGGAAGGTTATGATTGTGGTGGAATTGAACACTATGAGAATGGTTGTGTTGGGAAGCTTACTGAGAATAAGCACATCCAGAATCAACAACAAGATGAGCCGCAACAGAATGTCCATAATAAGCAGGAGCAAGAAAATAAGTTAAACTGAGTGTACATTCCTGGAAGGTTAAATCATGTGGATATGAGATTATATTTGTTATACTTGCGGAGTTCGACATGGACTCACTCTTGCAATCCCCCCCACACCTCAGGAGTGGAGTTTAGGCTTGTGATCAACCAGTCAGTTTGGATCCAGTGGAGTGGAGTCTAATCTGAAGATCGGAGTGTATTCTCGTTGATTGCTACCTAAGGGTATATCTCTCTATTGCTAAGTACGTTATTTTTTTAAGCATTGTTTACTGATACTGCCCTTACTTGTAGTTATCTGTGAGGTTTGTCTTCAGTGACTCACATATAGTGTATATCTGGTTTTGTCCTTGAAATCGGGTATTACACTGTTGCACATTATGAACCGGACTGCTCTGCTGACTGGCTTTCGGGGGAGCCTGCGATGTGTTCTTCGGCGTGGTTTGCTTGAAACTGTGATGTGCGGCCTTTCTCCTGTTAAAGTCATCCTCCGATCTAGCGAACTTTCGCATTTGGTCAAAGAGTTGCTTGATGGTTGTTGGGGTTCGCCAGACAGAGCTTCGGCGCACGGGCCAATTTTTAGACCCTTTATTGCAGTTGTGATCACGATGTCATCCAACACATTCGGCAGCTGTGCCTTTAGCTGAATGATTCTCTCCAGGTACTTGGATAGCAGTTCGTCATCCGGCTGGAACAGATTCATCAGATCCGCAGTCGTTTGCTTGTCTGTCTGGAAACCCTGGAAGGTGGTTAGCAGCTCGGCCTTTGCCTGCTGCCATGAAGTGATGGACAATGGCTTCAGAGACATATACCAATCATGCGCGACATCTTCGACCGCCATGATTAGGGACTTCGCGAGAATAGCGTCGTTTCCTCCTGCCGAATGAACTGAAGCTTCATAGCTTGAGATGAACTTCCTTGGGTTGGATCTGCCATTGTACTGTGGTATCTTTGGCTTGTAGCCTGTGGGCCAAGGGTGACACTGTATCGCTATGGACAGAGGAGATGTCATGTCTATAGCTTCGGCGGTGCTACCACCACACTTTTCCCCGATGAAAATTACATCCTTGGTGTACCTCGGCGAGGTGGAACCGCTCTCCTGCAGGCTTTGGATCTCGTGCAACAGCCTGGCTTCCTCCTCTGCCACCTGATCGATAGCTGCCTGGGTAGATGATGCCCGCTTTCTCGCGGCAATGATGCTGGCCAGGCGATTTCGCTCCGCTGTGAGCTCTGCTACCTTGGACGATCGCTCCTCGAGGACCCTGAGAAGCTTCGTGTTTTCAGTATCCTCAGCCGCTGGTGGCTCCTCTTCTTCCTCGGCTTTGACTTCCTCCTCATGGACTCCGCCCCCCGCCTCGGGATCCGGTGGGTCTGCTAACTGCAAAACCGGTGCCTCGGTACCGGCGGGCACTGCATTCACCGCCGGTGCCGAAGCGCCTGCTGACGGCTGGAGCTGAAACCCGGCGTCCGGCACGCCCGTAGACGCGGAAGCCTCTCTGGTTGGACCTACCTTACCTTTTTCCTTCGGTGCCATGGCCGTTGCGAGCAACAACCACGGTGGGCGTCAATGTTGTTCTAGGCGGAAAGTCTAGAACCCCGAATACACAATATGACGAAAGACACGCGAATAACACACGATGGTGAAAACCAATGTATTACTCAAGAATCAGTCCCTTTACACGGTTGCCGTCCGGGAGTATTTATAGTCGCCCGTAGGCATTTACAAGACGGTTTTGCCCTTAGGGTTCGTTCCCTAAAGCCCTATGCCAGTGCTGGCGAGGGGCTAAACAGTCAAGCTTGCAGCACTAAGCCTTGTCTCCTGGATGGCCGACCGCCTAAGCCCCACTTGTCATCAGGCGCTCACGCTACTTTCCCTGGTGCTGCTCCTTTGGGGGTTGTGGACCCGTCATCCATCTGCTCACAGCTTAGACAAACGTTAGAGCGCCCCAAATGCGACAATTCGGCGGACAGATTCGGCATCACCGCCAAATCCTGCCCGGGCACACGCTCGCCCTTGTCCTGGCAGCGCGCCGGTCGAGGCTTTCGCCGGAACTGGTTGGGGATTCGGGCCACACGCCGAATCATGTGGGCCTTTCGGCCTACGCCAGGTGCCCAGGCTTTGGCTATCCCCCCCACAGTTATTGTTGTTTTCAAGGGTGGATCTAAATCCAGTGCATGTGTAGTGGGGTCCTCACGCACCTAAGAAGAAATTAAAAAATAGTGATTATTATGCATATCCCTACAATGAAAATCTATCCGCAATACAAGCAGGCTCCTCTCGCATTTGCTCAAACTCTACTCCAGTTGTTCTCCAATGCCCACTACACTACATAGAAATCCAAATCAGGAGAAATAACTAACAACCTGAAACAGATTAGTCTACTGATATACAACTAGCAATCCTATTAATAAACAACATATTGAGCCAAAAAAAAAAACCTCAAGAACCGGACATGTTAAGCTACAAAACCGAGATTGCCAGAACCTGAAGTAAACATGCAGTAGAAACAGGAGATAGCAGAAACTGGATTCTGGAGGTGACAAATAAAACAGATATTCAGTAGAAACAGGAACTATCAGAAAATCTGGAGGTGCCAAATAAAACAGCTAACGGAACTCTTGCCAACCAATTAATCTCAGGCAATATTAACTGTTGTAACCAAAAACAACCATGCTAAACACAGATTTAGTACAGCACATAGGGACACTACTTGTCCATGAAAGTCACCACACAAATGTACTTCGAAGAAGTCACCCTCCACAATGGATACAGAAGGCACTAGACGACCTAGGCACATGGGCAGCTTCGACGACTGATAGCTTACTGACCACCACGGAGACGGAGCACCAGGTGGAGTGAGGATAACATATGCGTGCCCTCTGCAATCCTTTGTATTATGGCTTCGGTTCTTCCCTGGTGTGCACGTTAAATCGGACATTGCTGTTTGGATGACACATGCTGCGAATCCTTTGGACAACCTCCGTAATCTCCGAAGAAACAGGGCTAAACAGCACTATAAAGTCCACCCTTTTTAGGGTCATCATGTTGCATCTAGACAGCAACAACTCCATAAATTCCTCCTGTTCAACTGAACCCGTAAAGAAACTGATTCCTATCTCCTCAAGCGAATCAAAGGTGATGTCATCCAACCTGTAATTCTCTGGTAGAAGACAAGGACAATCTGATGTAGTACAGGATGGCATCTGAAATTTAAGTTAAAAAGTGTTAGCAAACAGGACATGTTTTGAAACAAATTGTTATGGACGTAATTGGGACTGCGTGTTGAGAGGAATCCGGCCGCGGGGCATTCGCCCACGGCCGGGCAAGAGGAAGGATTTCCTTCAAATCTCTTCCTTCTTTCATTCCATCGCAGGTTACATATATTTATTCGCCTCACCACTCAAACTCAGCCACTAAAACTAACTCTAAGAATCGCCTCACCACTCAAACTCAGCCACTCAAACTAACTATAAGAATAGGCCGTGCCCCTCCACCGCACATCCCCTTTGTGGCTGCATGCTCTGTTGATCCCTGTGTGTGGCTGCATGCTCTCCTCTAACACAAATGCAATACAAACACGGTTCACCCTTTGGGGAGAGGAGCATCCGACTCAATTTATCTCAAGAGGCACTAATGGAATATCTAGCATGTGTAAACATTTCAGTTTTGCAAGCCTATGTCAAAAACTACACAGCCCTAGAACACTCAGGTCCACCCACATCCTTCTATCATATACATATATATATGGACCCACTACTGTTTTGGTTTTGTGATGTTAGCTAATGTGTCCTAGCATGTATAGCTCGAAAAATGGGATGGTGTCCTCTAACTTATTATATAAATTATATAGTTTATAACTAATGACCTGAACTTATTAATTTATATGTCTCTCCAGGTAAAAGCTACCTGATAGGAATTATTTTTTCTCTTTGTTCATGAAAAATCCTTTCTAAACTGATAAGTATTATTGCCTCATATACTCTCAGTCAAGACCTACGGTTAAGTTCCTTTAGGGAAAGATTCACATGATTCAAAATTCATATCATTGCTACAAGAGTCTCTCACAGAAGTTAAAAACTTGAAGGTTACCTCAGGAGCATGCTGATGAAGAAATATTTTGAACTTTCGGATACAAATGGATCTTCTAAGAAGATGCAACAAAATTGGTGCAAAATCATGACCACAGTGACTTGTCGCCATTAAATGAACAACAAGAGTTTCACATATGGGAAGCTTGTCCATTTCCTTCAGGAAGGTCGTATATTCTGCTACTCCCTGCCATAGGCACAAAATTCACTGAGGTCAATGAGAAGATGAAATCATCAAAATATCAGTAGTTGGGCATGCAAAATTTTCAAACATTCAGATCTAATGCTTGAAATGGAATAAGAATGGCCCTATTGATGAATTATAAGAATAAGAATTATAGTAATATTTAACTCATGTGTGCATAACAGATATCACAGTTTTTAAGGAAATCAGGTACATGTACATGGCTTTCCACTTTCTCACTAATAAGTTGTGTCGGAGTATTTTGTCAATTTTGGAATCTAAGCTCAGCTTGGCTACCTTCAAAATTGTAGAACTTTTTTCATGGTTTCGAGATGTATACCATAGAAAACAAGGATCTCTACTTTGTTGTGAAATAATTTACATAAACAATCGTACCTTCCCAAATAAGAGAGAAACTGTCAGCAAACTAACAGTATCAAATCTCTCCATCAGCCGTGTGGACGATCTCTCCATCAGACGTGTGGACGAGGATGACTGGCGGGTGAAGAGCCCGATGGATAGTGATCGAATATGGCGCCCTGCCACAGCAAACTGGTGGCATCGAGGATCATAGGTGTCAAGCCATTTAAGATTCTCCAACTTTGGGGTAGCTATGCAAGCCTCAGCAACAGCACTAGACATATCAATGTCTTTGAGCATTGGGGCGTTAACCTCCAGCTTCCCAGTGTCCTGGACGTTGTAGTAGAGACACTAGAGATTCTGAGCTAATGGAGATGTCGCGGACAGGTTTCAGATCCAACACAGAAACATCGAGCATCTGCAGGCACGGACACTGCGCGGAGGACACTAAGCGCCCCAGCTCACCGCCGTCCATCTGGTTGCATGCTATCTCCAGATTAGTCAGGGCCGAGAAGGAGCCGGTCGGCGGCGGCCTGAGAAAAAACTCTGTCAGACGGCAAAGGTGGATGTCGATCTCTGTAGCCCTCTCGCAGATGGGCAGCTCGAGCTCCTTCTTGTTTTGCCTATACAGAATGAGACAGAGGCGTAGCTTGCCGGCAAGGCGCTGGGAGGCGAAGCGGAGCCATGGAGAGATACGGTTCGCAGGGACGTCGCACTGGTCGAATCCTCTTACGTCGATGCTGAGGCTACGGAGCGCAGGTGCGGCGCAGGAGTTGAGGGCGGCGTCGATGGAGTCGAGGAGGGCCGAGGGCGGCGTCGCAGGAGCAGGGCGGCCGCCGAGGACGAGCTCCGGCATGTGGGCCCAGACGCCTCGCCAGCGGCGGGAGAGCACGCTGGTGCGCGCGGCGGCCGCGGCGGACTGCAGGCGGACGAGGATGATGTGTAGAATCTCGTCGGGGAGGGCGCTGATGCGGTCCTCCTCGTCCTCGACTCCGGAGGAAATGGCGGGCGGCTCCTTGGGAAGGACAGTGGATAATAGCGAACCCATGGACTAGGGTTTGGGGCTGCCTGCACGGCTGTGTTGGGTGTGCCGCCGGCGGGGAGGGGGGGGGGGAGGCGTGGGGAGGACCAGCGCCGCCGGCGGGGGAGGATGGGACAGCCGGCGTCGCCGTCGGGGTGCTGTCGGCCGTGGGAAAGGGCAAAATTTGCCAGGAGACACCGTTAAAACTTGTCATTTGCCACAACACATCAAAAAAACATGTCTTTGCCACAACACATCAAAAAATACAGTCACTTTGCTATAAGACACAAAGTTAATATTATATTGCAAATCTATTGAAAAGCCACGCGAAAAGTTAGAAATACCCTTACCTTTTCATCCCCTTCATCACGAAGCCTCACGAAGCCTCCCGTCCCGTTCCCGTCCGTGCTCGGTTCAGTCCGTGCTCATTTCGACTCCGCGTGGTGCTGCTCGGGCAGGAGGCCAACGGATCTCCTCGGCAGCGGCCAGCAGGGCTCCTCGGCAGAGGCCAGCGGCGCTGCTGCTCCACCGGCGGCGTGCGTAGACGGTGGCAGCGCGCGTGGCCGGCGGCGGCGGCGGCGCCGTGCGTTCTCGGTGCCGGCGGCGCCCTACAGCAAGCCAAGGTGCGGCAACTCCGAATCCCGCAGGTGCGATGGGGATGGAGCCTCCACGGTTCTTGAGCGAGATTTTTCCTGAAGAGCACGCTAATCTTTCATGGCTCCCTGACGGGTAAAAAATTTCTATCACTTTCTAGGGTTTGGTTGGTTGGTACTGTGGCTCTAAGTTCTTGAAGTAAATCATGTGTTTCTGTCCATACTTTCTGTAGGATGGATCCCAATTCGTCCTACAGGTTTGCTGCACGTGTAGGTGCTTTTGTTAGATTGACTCGAAGATGGCAAATGTGCATATCGTGAGGCTTGTAACATTGCTAAGATTTTAGACAGAGATACCACAAATTGGAGTGATTTGCTTGTTGACATTGGCACAGAAATTAAGATAGACTCTAAACACAAGTTGCGTGTCACCTATTGGGATAATGTGAGTCGTAGCTATGAAGAAATTGATTCTGATAACAAACTGTTGCATGCAATTGATATGTATTGGGAGATAAGAAGACTTTCAGTGCAAGTGCGGGTTATGATAAAGGATGATTGTTTGGAGCTTGATATTGGGTGACAAGAGAACATGCCTTGTGTGTTACAGGGTAGCACCGATGCTCCTGCCCACCAATTAATTGCACAGCCTTCTCTTGAAATTGCATCATCCCTAGTAGAGCCTACTCTTGAAATTGCATCATCCCTAGTAGAGCATTCAGTCCAGAACAATTCTAAAGAGAATTGGGTCGATGATGATGTAGAGTATGTTGGTGTAGATGATGAAGATCGCTATAAATTGTTGCTTTCTGATGTATCAAATGTTGAATTAGAGGGCAATGATGTAGAGGATGATGAGTGTTTTGATTTGGAGGATGACTTACTAGTGGAGGATGCAAGGGGTTGTGAGACTATTATCCATGCAACGACTTAGAGAACCCAAAAATTGAAGTTGGTGTAACCTTTGGGGATGGTGATACTTTTAAGAAGGCTATTAGGCAGTATGCAGTAATGGGTGAATATGAAATTGCAGCTCCCTATTCTGAGTCAACAAGGTACAGAGGCTATTGCAAAGCTAAACGGTGCAAGTGGACGATACATGCTTCACAGTTGCAGGATGGGATGACCTGGCAGGTATGATTTTGCAACTTGCATTATTTTGTCTATAGAATTTTTGTACAATTTCAGATTTATACAACTTCAGTTTTTCCATTTGTGGTGTAGATAAAAAAGATGCCTCATGTGCATACGTGTCAAAGCACTGGAAATGTTGAGCGTAACTGCATGGCAACTAATCACTGGGTCAAGGGTAGGGTTCTTGGTTGGCTTGCAAAGGATCCCACAATTGGAGCTACAGAATTGAAGAAAAAACTAGAAGAACAGTATCGGGTGCAATTGTCATATTATGTAGTGTGGGATGGTAGGGATATGGCTTTGCAAGAACTCAAAGGGAAGTGGGATGACAGCTTCGCACATGCTTTTAGTTTCAAGGCTGAGGTGGAGAAGACCAATCCAGGGAGTTTGGTTGACATTGAATATGAGCAAGTGGGAAAGAAGATGAGATTTACAAGAATGTTTGTTGCCCTTAAAGCCTGTGTAGATGGTTTTCTAAATGGTTACTCAAGTCTTCAAAAATGGAGTTGAGCACAGAGAGTGCATGAGACACTTAGTTGCAAACTTCCAAAAACGGTTCAGAGGTGAGGTCTTCGAGAAACACATGTGGCCAGCATGTAGAGCTTTTCAAAAGGATAGGTTTGAAGAGCACTACAATTTGATGTATGAAGCATGCCCAGAAGCTATGAAGTGGATACATGAAAACCATAAGCATCTATGGACAAGGCACCTCTTCTCTGAAGAAAGCAAGTGTGACTATGTAACAAATAACATAGCAGAAACATTCAACAGCTGGATTAGGGATGAGAAATCATTGCCGGTAGTTGATCTTATGGACAGGATAAGGCAATTATGCATGCAAAAAATGTTCTTGAGGCGAAAAATTGCCATGAAGCTTAAAGATAAGATTTTGCCAAACGTCATGAAGGACCTCAATGCAAGAAGTAGGGGGCTGCAATATGTGTGGAGGTATGCAACAAAGATGGTAGTAGAGCTGAAATGTTAGGTGAAGTCGAAGGTGTTACAAGGAATCTAGTTCATTGGAGGCATGCCGTTGATCTTCAAGAGAGGAAGTGCACTTGTAGACGTTGGCAAGTTATCGGCCTGCCATGTACACATGCCTTGTGTCTTATCACCTCAATTCGAGGTTGTAACATTGAAGGCTATGTTCATGAATACTACTCGTTGAAAAGTTTAGGAAGGCATACCAAAAGTGTGTGAAGCCAATGGCGATAGAAAACAGTGGCCTCAAGTGAACCTTGGATTTAAGTTGTGGCCTCCACTTCGAAACCAGGAGCCGGGAGACCAAGGAAGAGGAGGTTTAAATCAGCTGCAGAAGGTGGATCCGGAAAGAGAACCACAAGATGCAAAAGATGCAAACAACTTGGACACATGGAGAAAACATGCAATGAATATGTCTATGATTCTGATGCACCACCACCTGCTGCCCCAAAGCCAAAGAGAAAGAGAGGCAAGAAAAGTGTCACAGTAGTGCCATCTAGTGCTGCCGAGCCACCACAAAGAACTGCCATCATGTGCTGAGCCCGTTATGTTCCCCGAACCTTGAATTGAAGGGCGGGGGTATTTGTGTCCAGATTTTATGTCTTACTTACCTCTTTGAATGAGAAATTATATTATAAGAGTTATAGTGTCCAGCAGCAAATGACTACACTTTTGTAATGTGTTGTGGCAAAGCCACTCTTTTTTAATGTCCAGTGGCAAAAGCCACGTTTTTTCAATGTCCCCTGGCAAATTTTGCCGTGGGAAAGAGAGAGCAACGGGAGAGAAAGGCCGATCCGTTTTGGTGAGAATGGGCCGTTCCGTTTTGATGAGAAGAAACCGGCAGGGGTAGAAATGGAAGTATGTGTTGGAATTTTTATTTTTTTTGAAGCAGCAATGTTGTTTTCAAATACAACTAGGATACATATACACATCAAAAAAAAAAAGAGTTGCCATTGGTGCACCAACCGTTGTTTACCCAAACGCTTGCATCTAGAGCACATGTTTTTATGCGAGACTATACGATTTTATTAACCAAGGCGGTCACCAAAACTAATCGCCTTGTAAAATGGCTGACGATTGACGGAGGAGGTCGTTTTATTTACTGAGGCACTGAAAAATGATCGTGTCTCAAAATCAATTTCCCGAGGCGATCATTTAAATGCGAAGGCATTTACAATTGCTCGCCTCGCAAAAATTGATTTATAGAGCCGGTCATTATATTTATGAAGACATTTATAATTGCTCGCAGCACAAAATCCATTTATGGAGGAGGGCATTTTAAGAGGCCCGCCCCAAAAATCAGACCATTTTTTAAGATGGGCCTCTTAAAGAAGGATTAAAAGGTAACCAGGAGTAGTGGATTGTCACTCCAATCATCAAAAATAAAATATGAATTCAGTTGGAATTCTTTTTTTCTTAAAAAACAGCATGGTTGTTCTCCAAACTAGTACATATACGGTTCCCCATTCCTATAGTTGTTGCATCATCGGTAGATCAAACTCTTCGATCTGGCATAGTTGTTTACCCAATGCTTGCATGTAAAGACAGTCACAAAAAAATGATTGCATATAAAGTCATGTTGAAAATTCCTATGGTTATTGCATCAGCAGTGGCAAGCTCTACAATGAAAAAGGAAACTGAAATTAATTAATTAATTAATTAATTACTTAATGCATTAGCTACGAAAGCACTTGAGTGTGACATTGTTAACAAGATTGATAATGATTATATCATTGAAGATTTCATTTCAAAGAACAAGAGCGATGCTTTCAAGTAAAGATTGTGTTGCAGTCAATAGTTGTTAGACATACATGCTTGATTCAATCGACAAGAGCATGATTACCAAGCACAAACTCAACACAACATAAGCCTTCAAACACATGCTACACAGAATCAAATTGACACAAATTTGCAACAACTTGGCCCTCCACAATCCTTTGAACTTCTTGCAACGTTCTCATAGAAACCAAAGGGTTATAGCATATGACATGAGTATGCCACATGAGCGCCCTCTATATTATGGCTCCGGCACCTCTCTGGCATGCACGTTAAACTCACGTTAAACTAGACCTTGCTATTTGGATGACACATGCCGTTGATCCTTTGGACAACCTCCATGATCTCCGAAGAAACAGGGACAAATGGTACTGTGTGAAGTCCACCCTTTTAATGCACGTTAAATTGGACCTTGCTATTTGGATGACACATGCTGATCCTTTGGACAACCTCCATGATCTCCGAAGAAACAGGGACAAATGGCACCGTGAAGTCTACCCTTTTAAGGGTGGTTACCGTGTTGCATCTAGACAGTAACAACTCCACAAATTCCACTTGTTTGGCTGAACCTGTAAAGAAATTGATTTCTATCTCTTCAAGTGAGTCAAAGGTGATGTCATCCAACCTGTGATTCTCTGGTAGAAGACAAGGACAACCTGACGTAGTACAGGGTGGTATCTGGAAAATAAGTAACAAAAATTAGCAAACAGGACATGTTTAGAAATAGATGCAATACACACACGGTTCACCCTTTGGGGAAGGGAGCATCCAACTGAATTTAAGTTCAAGAGACATTATTAACGTGATAGCATGTGTAAACGTTTCAGTTTGCCAAGCTCATGTCACAAAACACACAACCCTTGGACTCTCAGGTCTGCTCATATCCTTCTATCAAATATATATGTATATGTATATACATGGAGCCGCTACTGTTTTGGGTTTGCGCTGTTAAGTTCTTGACTTCCTTTGTGAAAGACTTTCTACATATAAATAGTGAAGTAGACTAAATATTGTGAATCATCAGCCATTTCTTGTTCTACTCGGTTGTGTCATCCAGACCAATTTCGAATGGGAAAAAGAAAAGCTAAGTTAGTTAGCTAATGTGTTATGGTATTATTGCATATGGTTCAGCTGCAAAATTAATTTCCTTTCCTAGCATGTATAGCTGGAGAAATGAGGTGTCCACTTAACTTGCACTATATAGTAACTATAATTTATGACTAATGACTTGTAAACTTATTAACTTATATGTATCTTCATGCAAAAGCTACCTGATAGGAATTATTTTTTTCTTTGACCATGAAAAAACCTTGCTAAAGTGATAAATATTAGTCCCCCATATACTGTCAGACTTCACTTAAGACCTATGACTAAGTTCCTTGATAGCAGAGATTGACATGATTCAAAATTGATAGCAGAGATTCACATGATTCAAAATTCATATCATTGCTACAGGAGTCTCTTGGAAAACTTAAAAACTTGGAAGTTACCTCAGATGGAATAATACACTGATCAAGAAATAATTTGAACTTTCGGATACAAATGGATCTTCTAAGAAGATGCAACATTAATGGTGCAAAAGCATGACCACGATGATTCATCATTAAATGAACAGCAAGGGTTTCACATATGGGAAGCTTGTCCATTTCCTTCAGGAAGGTCATATATCCTGCTATTCCCTGCCATAAGCACAAAATTCATTGAGGTCAATGAGAAGATGAAATCAGCAAAATGCCAGTAGTTGGGCATGGAAAATTTTCAACCCTTCGTCTCTAATGCTTGAAATGGAATAAGAATAGCCCTAATGATGAACTATAAGAATGAGAATTATAGTAACATTAATTTTAACTCATGTGTGCAAAACAGCTACCACAGTTCTTAAGGATATGTAAGCAATGGTGGCATGGGAATGAGGTACATGTACATGGCATTCCACTTTTTCCACAAACAGACTATGTCTGAATTTTTGTCAATTTTGGCATCTGAGTTCAGCTTGGCTACCTTTTTCAAAATTGCAGAATCTTTTGCAATGGTTTCGTGATGTACCATACAAAACAATAATCTCTACTTTGTTGTGAAATAATGTACACAAACAATCGTACCTTCTCAAGCGAGAGAGAAACTGTGAGCTCAGTGACGGTATCAAATCTCTCCATCAGCCGTGTGGACGATATGAGGATGGAATAACAGGTCGAGTGCATGATGGATAGCGACTTAAGGTGGCGCCCTGCCACAGCAAACTGGTGCCTGCGAGGATCATAGGGCTCAAGCCATTCAAGATTCTCCAGCTTTGGGGCGGCTATGCAAGCCTCAGCAGTGTAAGACACAGTAATGTCTTTGAGCATTGGGGCGTGAACCTCCAGCTTGCCTGTTTCGCCAGCTCTGTACCAGAGACACTCCAGAGATTCCGAGCTAATTGAGATATCTTGGGTGGGTCTGAGATTCGACACATATACACGGAGCTTCCTCAGGCACGGACACTGCACGGAGGACACGACGCGCCTCAGCTCGCCACCATCCATCTGGTCGCATGATATCATCAGATCGGTCAGGGCCGAGAAGGAGCCGGTCAGCGGCGGCCGGAGAAAAAATTCTGCCCAGAGGTTGATCTCCGTAGCTCTCTCGCAGATGGGCAGCTCGAGCTCCTCCTTGATATCCCCGAACCTTCGGGCACCTTCCTTGAGATCGAGATGGAGGCGTAGCTTGCCAGCGAGGCGCTGGGAGGCGAAGCGGAGCCATCGAGAGATATGGTGCGCGGCGACATCGCACCGGTCGACTTCGCTGACGTCGATCTTGAGGCTGCTGAGCGTACGTGCGGCGTAGGAGTTGAGGGCGGCGTCGATGCACTTGAGGAGGTCCGAGGGCGGCGGTGATGGAGATGTCCCGCCGAGGAGGAGTTCCGGCATGTGGGCCCAGACGCCTCGCCAGCGGCGGGAGAGCACGCTGGTGCGCGCGGCGGCCGCGGCGGACCGCAGGCGGACGAGGATGACGTGTAGAAGCTCGTCGGGGAGGCGGCTGATGAGGTCCTCCGCGCCGCGGCGGCGGATGGCCGGCGCCTCCATGGGAAGAGCAGCGGAGGATTGGGGATCCGTCGACTAGGGTTTGGGACTGGCGGCCGGATGAGTATCTTCCGTCTGACGGGGAGTCTATTACGGCCAGCCACGGCCCACCAAATATCCCAAAGCGCAGAAGCAGGAGGAACCATATTCCTCTGTTTTAATGGTAAAATAAAATAGCAAATTTTTGTTTTGTTGCTAATAAGGCAAATTATTAGTTTTTTTTGTTCTGTTCTAACTTAAACTAGTTAATTTTGATCAAATTTTACATAAATGATCTTAACATATACAACACCCAATAAAGTACAGTATCAATTATTTTCTTTTATCTGATAAATTATGTTTGAACTTTAGAGAGTTTGACTTAGAACAAACCTAAACAGATTTATAGTTTGAAACGGTCGTAAGGAATTTGGCTTACAACTCTCCTTTTGCTTAATAACTTCCTTTCGGAAGTATTTCTTTACCTCACGGACTGACATGTATAAAACCTATTAATAAGCATATTTTTATTGCTAAATCATGCACGTCCATATTCAACGCTCGCGAATGATGTGAGGGCGGCGACAACACCATCGGCGTCATGCGCGACGGCTGCGACCCCTCGAGGTCTGCGCAAGATGGTTGTGGTCGTCGCTCGCGCCAGTGCCGCCAACGAAGGCGGAAGCGGGGGGGGGGGGGGCAACGGCCAACCGTCCAAGATCTGCCCCCTCTGGCGCAAAAGAGCTCGTCGCCGTGGGGAGCGTGATGCCCGACAGCGGCAGGAAGGCCCCCGCGAACGCGAGCACGAGACTGCCGCGGGCCGGCGAGGGGCGCCACCGCTACGACGTGTTGGGGTCGTCCCGGAGGGAGGAGATCCCGGGCCGACGCTCGTCCGGAGTTAGCGTCGTGGCCGCGGTCGCCGTTGCAACGCTCGGCATCAACGGGCCCCCCGTCCGTCCTTAGCGGAGGCCCGGTACGCCTCCGTATTTGGTAGATGTCGTGGCATGCTGCCTCAGTCCGGTGCCGGAGAGCCCCGTCGAACGGACGACACACAACGGTGCAGGCAGTCCAAACCCTAGTCGATAGAGAATTTGTTATCTCACCCATCATCAAAAACTGGTTTCGCAGTTTTAGAATCTTGCAAAGTGGTTGGCACGATTGCCATTATGGTTAATAAACTTATGTTGTAACCCGCTGAAATAAATTTTGGAGTATAGTTTTAAATCGTAGAAAAAAACACACACACATACTTCCATTTCTACCCCTGCCGCCTCTCTCCTCCCTCTATCGTTTCTTCTCATCAAAACGGATCGGCCCATTCTCTCCCGTTGCTAGTCCAAAACGGATCGGCCTTAAAACGGATCGGCCTTTCTCTCCCGTCACTCTCTCTTTCCCACGTCCGAGAGCACCCCGCCGGCGACGCCGGCTGGCCGTCTCATCCTCCCCCGCCGGCGGCGCTGCCCCGCCCCACGCCTCACCCTCCCTCTCCCCCGCCGGGGCACACCCAACACAGCCGTGCAGGCAGTCCCAAACCCTAGTCGATGGGTTCGCTATTATCCAAACTCGCCATTTCCCTCGGAGGCGAGGAGTCCCCGACGCGCAATCGAGCATTCCGCCGCCGCGGCGCGGAGGACCGCATCAGCGCCCTCCCCGACGAGCTCCTGCACGACATCCTCGTCCGCCTGCCGTCCGTCGCCGCCGCCGCGCGCACCAGCGTGCTCTCCCGCCGCTGGCGGGGCGTCTGGGCCCACATGCCGGAGCTCGTCCTCGGCGGCCGCCCTGCTCCTGGGACGCAGCCCTCGGCCTTCCTCGACTCCATCGACGCCACCATCAGCTCCTACGCCGCACCTGCCCTCCACAGCCTCGAGATCAAGGTGAGCGGAGTCAATCAGTGCGACGTCCCCGCTGGCCGTATCACCCCATGGCTGCGTTTCGCCTCCCATCGCCTTGCCGGCAAGCTACGCCTCCGTCTCATTCTCAGTGGGCATAACAACAAGGAGGAGCTCGAGCTGCCCATCTGCGAGAGGGCTACAAAGATCGACATCGACCTTTTCCTGCCGACAGAGTTTTTTCTCCGGCCGCCGCCGACCGGCTCCTTCTCGGCGCTGACTAATCTGAAGATAAAATGCCACCAAATGGACGGTGGCGAGCTGGGGCGCATGGTGTCCTCCGTGCAGTGTCCGTGCCTGCGGAAGCTCTTTGTTTTTGTGTTGGAGCTGGAACCCACCCGCGACGTCTCCATTAGCTCAGAATCTCTAGAGTGTCTCTACTACAACGCCGAGGACACTGGCAAGCTGGAGCTTAACGCCCCAATGCTCAAAGACATTGATATGTCTAGAGCTGTCCATGAGGCTTGCATAGCTACCCCAAAGCTGGAGAATCTTGAATGGCTTGACACCTATGATCCTCGATGCCACAAGTTTGCTATGGCAGAGCGCCATATTCGATCGCTATCCATCGGGCTCTTCACCTGCAATCCATCCTCGTCCACACGGCTGATGGAGAGATTTGATACTGTTAGTTTGCTCACAGTTTCTCTCTTACTTGGGAAGGTACGATTGTTTATGTAAATTATTTCACAACAAAGTAGAGATCCTTGTTTTGTATGTTATACATCTGGAAACCATGGAAAAAGTTCTACAATTTTGAAGGTAGCCAAGCTGAGCTTAGATTCCAAAATTGACAAATACTCCGACACAACTTATTAGTGAAAAAAGTGGAAAGCCATGTACATGCACCTGATTTCCTCGCTGCCATTGCTTACCTATCATTAAGAACTGTGATATCTGTTATGCACACATGAGTTAAATGTTACTATAATTCTTATTCTTATAATTCATCAATAGGGCCATTCTTATTTCATTTCAAGCATTAGAGTTGAATGAAAATTTTGCACGCCCAACTACTGATATTTTGCTGATTTCATCTTCTCATTGACCTCTGAATTTTGTGCCTATGGCAGGGAGTAGCAGAATATACGACCTTCCTGAAGGAAATGGACAAGCTTCCCATATGTGAAACTCTTGTTGTTGATGTACTCACGCCAAATGACTGTGGTCATGATTTTGCACCAATGATGTTGCATCTTCTTAGAAGATCCATTCGTATCCGAAAGTTCAAAATATTTCTTCGTCAGGATACCCCATCTAAACCTGAGGTAACCTTCAAGTTTTTAACATTTGTGAGAGACTCTTGTAGCAATGATATGAATTTTGAATCATGTGAATCTTTCCCATAAAGGAACTTAACCATAGGTCTTGACTGAGAGTATATCAGGCACTAATACTTATCAGTTTAGAAAGGATGTTTCATGAACAAAGAAAAAAATAATTCCTATCAGGTAGCTTTTACATGAAGATGCATATAAATTAAGCAGGTCATTAGTTATAAATTATAATTTATATAATAAGTAAGAGAACACCATCTCATTTTTCCAGCTATACATGCTAGGACACATTAGCTAACTATCTGAGCTTTTCTTGTTCCCATTTGAATCAAATGCATATGGTTGGTCTAGGTGACACGACAGAGGAGAACAAGAAAGGGTTGCTGATTCACAGTAGTTAGTCTAGTTGACACTAGTTCTATGTAGAAAGTTTGTTTCACCAAAGAAATCAAGAACTTAACAACACAAACCCAAAACAATAGTGGGTCCATATATATGTATATGATAGAAGGATGTGGGTGGACCTGAGTGTTCTAGAGCTGTGTAGTTTTTGACATAGGATTGCAAAACTGAAATGTTTACACATGCTAGATATTCCATTAGTGTCTCTTGAGATAAATTGGGTCGGATGCTCCTCTCCCCAAGGGTGAACCATGTCTGTATTGCATTTATTTCTAAACATGTCCTGTTTGCTAACACTTTTTAACTTAAATTTCAGATGCCATCCTGTACTACATCAGATTGCCCTTGTCTTCTGCCAGAGAATTACAGGTTGGATGACGTCACCTTTGATTCACTTGAAGAGATAGGAATCAGTTTCTTTACGGGTTCAGCTGAACAGGAGGAATTTATGGAGTTGTTGCTGTCTAGATGCAACATGATGACCCTTAAAAGGGTGGACTTTACAGTGCCATTTAGCCATGTTTCTTCGGGGATTACGGAGGTTGTCCAAAGGATTCGCAGCATGTGTCATCCAAACAGCAACGTCCGATTTAATGTGCACACCACGGAAGAGCCGTAGCCATAATACAAAGGATTGCAGAGGTCACGCATGTGTTATCCTCACTCCACCTGGTGCTCCATTTCCTTGGTGGTCAGTAAGTCATCGGTCGTCGAAGCTGCCCATGTGCCTGGGTCGTCTGGTGCCTTTTGTATCCATTGTGGAGGGTGACTTCTTCTAAGTACATCTGTGTGGTTTGCATTGTGGCTGACTTTCATGGACAAGTAGTGTCCCTATGTGATGTACTAAATCTGTGTTTGGTATGGTTGCTTTTGGTTAGGACAGTTAATATTGCCTGAGATTAAATTGGTTGGCAAGAGTTCCGTTGGCTGTTTTATTTGGCACCTCCAGATTCTGCTGTCTCCTGTTTCTACAGAATGTTTACTTCAGATTCTGGCAATCTCAGTTTTTTACTCTGAGTTTTGTAGCTTCATGTCTGGTTCTCGAGTTCTTTTGCTACTCAATATGTTGTTTATTACTAGATTCAGATTGCTAGTTGTACTCAATTTCAGATTGTTAGTTATTGCCCCTGATTTGGATTTCTATGTATAGTTGCATTGGAAAACAATTGGAGCAGGGTTATAGCAAATGCGAGAGGGGGGCCCTTGTATTGTGGATGGATTTTTACCATAGGGAGGATATGTGTAAGATCGAAAATTGATTATAATCGCTTTTTAATTTTTATTTTTTTTCTTAGATGCGTCAGTACCACTACACTGAATATATATTCAGAAAATTTAAAATTTCAACTGAACTCATTTTATCTTGGAATGAAATCCTCTGTTCTTTGTTTCTTTTTACACTTTTTTGATGACAAGTATTATATTACGTGTGAAACGATGCTCAGGCTGCCCATCAGTCATGGTGATCATCTCTTGACACCACAGTATCCATGCCTGTCCAAAAAGCGTACAGCTTAACTCCATTTACGTTAGGATGATTTACTATCTAGACCTACCATCCTAGTAGTAAACCTGCCGTATTGACCCAATTTCTCAGGAACTAGTGTACCATTGTTTTTTAGCCCACTAATATGTAGTGAAATGAGATTCTTAGGTGAAATCTTCTATAAAGCTCTGCAACTAATCTCACCCAGACCAGTCACTACACTCTCACCGATAATATCAAGGGAGGAGAGGAGACCAGCTTCACCTTCACCTCGGAAGCCCAGATTCTCGATGCAACGATATCATGGCCAAGAATGCTCTCAAGTTCTTTGCACGTCAACCTGTGAAATATTTATGCAGTGACACTAGTGTTGTGCTGTTGGATTTTGGCAAATTATTGACAAGGGGTGTGAGAGCTGCAGGAAGTGGCAGGAGCACTACTACTGGGAGCACATGGATGCTAGCAACTAGCAAGGGCCGCTTCTTTTAAGCTCATCACTGGTGATTTTGCCAAGGGCATTGCAAGTTTCTGCTCACGATTACCCTGTGCCCTGCCAAGTGCTAACTGATACTCGTTTTAGAAAGCTGGCAGATGAAAAACTACAGACTCGACCATCTATACACATATTACTGTATATAGTTTTTGCATCACGAGTATTTGTTTCATAGTCTCATTTTTCCTAGACTATTGCTA
Organism: Themeda triandra; assembly: GCA_018135685.1. Lineage (NCBI taxonomy): Eukaryota > Viridiplantae > Streptophyta > Magnoliopsida > Poales > Poaceae > Themeda > Themeda triandra. The sequence continues at coordinate 256,774 of JAENPR010000643.1, read as the reverse complement.
TTGCTAACATTGACGATCAAGAGCAGCAAGTTCCTCAATCATAGCTAGCTGCCATTCGGGAATACAAGAAGCTTCCTGATAATTGGATGGCTCATCAACAACAGCATGCACATGGGAAAAACCATACTTCTCTGGAGGCTGAATGGTGCGGCGGTCTCGAAGATTATATTGTGGAGCAACCTATAACTCAGCATCATGTGAATCATTAATGTTATTATCAGTAGCATCAGCAACGGGCTCATCAGGATTGGCCATGGTGGGAGAACTAGACGGAAGCTCATAGGTACGACGGATGAAGACACGTGTAATAGGTGGTTTGGAAAAAGAGTGAGATGGAGGTGAGGATGTTATAGGAGGCAAAGGTGGTGTGATGGAAATAGGAGGATCAGATGATGTAGAGGCATCATCGGTGGATGGATTTGAAGGAAGGCTTAAAAAGGAGGTGGACTCTGTGGGAGAATATGAAGGCTTGGTGGAAGGGTTATAAAAGAAGGGGCGATCCTCATCAAAGGTAACATCACGAGAGATGCGAATGCGACGGGAAGAAGGGTCATAACATCGATATCCTTTATGCTCAGGACTATACCCTAGAAAAACACACTCAACAGATTGTGCAGTCAATTTTGTCCGCTCACGAGGTGCAAGCAGAACATAGCAAGTGCATCCAAAAACTCGAAGATGATTATAGCTAGGAGGAGTACCAAAAATTACTTCACCAGGACACTTATCAGACAATTTGGATGAAGGTTGCCTATTGATGAGATAGACAGCAGTGGAAACCTGCTTCACCCCAAAAATGAGAAGGGACAAATGATGAAATCAAAAGTGTGCGAGCTGTCTCTATGAGATGGCGATGTTTACGTTCAAGAACACCATTCGAGCATGAGCACCCGGACAAGAGAGATGTGCAAGTGTCCCCTCGTATGACAAAAATTGGCGGAAAGCGTAGATAAATACTCGCCTCCGAGTCGAACGAAGAATTTTAATGGGAGTAGAAAATTGTGTGTGAACCATTCGAACAAAAGACGATAAATAGAACACAATTGTGAACGATGTTTCATGAAATAAATCCATGTATAGCGAGAATGATCATCAATAAAAATGACATAGTATTTATGACCACCTTTTGTAGCAAAAGGTGCAGGACCCCATACATCGGTGTGAATAAGATCAAAAGGTTTAGCAGAATGAGAAACACTAGAAGAGTAAGGCGTTGTATTTGTTTGCCAAGCTTACAACCCTTACAATGAAAACTAGACTCAACATAGGTATGACCTAAACAACCTTTATTAATCATGGAGGACAAGCGAGACCCACAAAGATGACTCGAGACGATGGTGCCACTTGGCAAATGAAGAGGCGAGAAGACAATGCAAAGGATGAAACATGAGCTGTAGATGGAGCGAGAAGAAGGAAGACACAAGGTGTCTAAAACGTAGAGGCTAGAGGCACCTTTACGGCGATGGCCGTCCCAATCACTTTCCCGCCGCGACTGTCCCGAATAAAACAAGATGAGTCATCAAAGCCAACAAAGCAATTCTGGTCGGTAATTTGACCAACCGACATAAGGTTCATAGACAACTGAGGTACAAAGGAAACATTGGGTACAGAAAAATTATTATTGCAAAGTAAACCCTGATGAGTGATAGGGCAAGATGTACCATCAGCTGTTTGAACAGAGGCGCCATCAGGGACCGACTTGCAGGCAACCAAATGGGACTGATCAGAAGTCACATGAAAGGAAGCACCAGAATCAAGCACCCAGGCCAAAGGAGCACTAATAGTCGAAGAGGCAGCAACAGAAACTGAGCCTCTAGTAGTGGAACCAGTACCACGTCCACGACCACGACCACCATGAGCAGCATGTCGCGCACGATACTCGGCCAACTTCTCAGGATGACGAGAGAAACAATTTTCTGAGAGATGATTAGTTCTGCCACAATGCTTACAGGGCTCTCCAGAGGTAATATTGGGTGCATTAGTCCTTCGAGAAGCTGCCAACACACCATGAGACACAGCGGAGGACAGGGACTTGAGACGAGTTTCTTCTGCAAGTAAGTCTTTCAAAGCATTTGCCATAGTAAGATCAGAAGAACTGTGGAGCAACCATGTACGGATGGAATCATACTCAGCTCGAACTCCCATGACAAATTTATAAGTGAAAAACTTTTCAATAAATTTATGTGCTAAACAAGGGGCAGCTGAACATTCAGGAACCATGGAAGTCAATGATCCCATCAAACGATCAAAAGCAGAATAGTACTCATCAATTGACATATCATGCTGCTCAATGACATGTATTTGCTGCATAAGACTATGTAAAAGAGCCCCACTCGTCCCGTACATAGCACTGCTTCAAATTTTCCCATATGGCTCTAGCAGTTTTGAACTTAGATAGACTCATAATCAAGGATTGTTTAGTGCTATTGACCATTGCAGCCATCACTTTGCCATCATTGATACCCCAATCTTTTACTATAGTAGCATTACTACCATCTTCCTTAAGTTTAGGGACATTATCAGTTAGATGATGTAATAGACCATGACCCCTTAAAGCAGTTTCTACGCAGAAAGCCCATTCAGGATAATTCGGACCCTCTAAAGTGATACGGATGACAATTGCATTGAGCTGAGACTGCGGCATGATTGAAACAACTGCTAACAGTTCACCAATGAGGAGGAAGACAGCAATCTGTTACCACAAAGCAGATGCAGACGACCCCTTTGTTGACGTGCAGAACTTCCTCTGTTTTCTGGATAACCAGTGCTTCCTCTGCTCTGTCCAACAACAGACGAGCAGAGCAGGACGATGTGACGAGTTGACGAAGAGGCGACGAGCAGACACCCGCAACGAGCGGACACCCGCGCGTGTAGAAGCAGACGTACATGAAGGTGATGAAGACCGAGGACGCGGACACCCGCGCGTGACGGACGACGAAGACCAAGGAGGAGCGAGCCACGGATGAAGCCGATCACGCGCGGACGAGCGCGCAGACGAGTCGATGAAGACGTGCGGACGAGCGATCCACGGAGGAAGCGGATCACGCGCGGACGAGCCGATTGGGCGGGTCCGCACTCGATCCACGAAGATCCCCGCGACGAGCCGCGAGCGACGGGCGACGAAGCGGACGCGCGATCCGTGACGTGCGGACACGAGCCGCGAGCGGCGAGGCGACGAAGCAGACGCGCGCCTGGATGGGTGACGCGATCGGCGAGTGGCGACGGGCCACACGCGTGCGGCGACGGGCCGCACGGACGATGACGAGGCGGCGACGGGCCGCACGGACGATGACGAGGAGGCGCGCAGCGACGGGCTGCAAGGCTGACGGAGGACACGCGCGGCGACGGGCCGTGCGAGTCAAATCCCAAGGAGAGAAATATGGATCGTGGTTGAATTAGTCTAATCTAATCCTAACCATGAACCACAGAGCTGGTACCATGTTACATACCTTGGGAATTACTGAGTATGAGCAATAGAGATGCCTCGAGGGCACTGTATGTAGTGAGCCTCATGGCTAAATATAGGAATATGGGCCTATAGGCCTTAACAGAGGACATTACTCAGGTGACTGAATCAGAAAATGACCTTTTGACTGCACCTTTCACGGAGGAGGATGTCAAGAATGCGGTTTTCAATATGGAGCATAACAAAGCACCGTGTCCCGATGGCTTTCCTGCTGAATTCTATCGAAATTCTGGGAACCATAAAGGGAGACCTTATGCAAATGTTCCACGATCTTCATAGAGGAGAACTGCCAATTTTTAGTCTTAACTTTGGGTTGATTACTTTACTACCGAAAGTCCAGGAGGCAAATGTCATCCAACAATATAGACCTATTTGTTTACTTAACGTGAGCTTCAAGATTTTTACCAAAGTGGCAACACTAAGAATTAATTTAATTGCTAACAAAGTTGTAAGTCCTACTCAAACGGCTTTTATGCGTGGCCGAAATATCCTAGAAGGGGTCGTCATACTGCATGAAACCGTCCATGAGTTACATCGCAAGAAATTGAATGGGGTAATCCTTAAGATCGATTTTGAAAAGGCGTATGACAAAGTAAAATGACCTTTCCTTTTACAATCCTTACGCATGAAAGGTTTTTCGCCCAAGTGGATATCTTGGATTAAATCCTTTATCTCGGGGGGTAGTGTCGCGGTCAATGTCAATGATGAAATTGGTCATTTCTTCCAAACTAGGAAGGGACTCCGACAGGGAGATCCTTTATCACCAATTTTATTTAACATTGTCGCGGATATGCTTGCTATACTGATTAATAGAGCAAAGGAGGATGGTCAGTTTGATGGCATTATACCTCATCTGGTAGATGGTGGCCTATCAATTTTACAGTATGCGGATGATACTGTTTTATTTCTAGATCACGATCTAGACAAGGCAAAAAATCTCAAACTTTTACTTTGTGCATTTGAGCAGCTCTCTGGGCTAAAAATTAACTTTCATAAGAGTGAAATCTTTTGTTTCGGAGATGCTGAAGATGCTAGATCAGATTATGTAGATCTTTTTGGTTGCCAATCTGGAGAGTTCCCAATTAAATATTTGGGCATCCCTATACATTACAAAACTTTAAGAAATGCCGATTGGAGAATGGTAGAGGAACGTTTTGAGAAAAGACTCAGTAGTTGGAAAAGCAAACATCTATCAATTTGGGGCAAATTGACGTTGATTAATTCCGTCTTGAGTAGCCTCCCAATGTACATGATGTCTTTTTTTTTATTCCAAAAGGTGTTCTTAAGAAACTGGATTATTTTAGATCCAGGTTTTATTGGCGAGTGATGAACATAAGAGAAAATACAGACTCTCGAGGTGGTCTATTCTTTGCCAGCCAAAGGATCGGGTGGTTTAGGAATAGCCGATTTAAATCTTAAGAACATCGCTTTGCTGAGTAAATGGCTCTTCAAGCTCCTAACAACGGATGGTACCTGGCAACAATTGCTACGAAATAAATATCTAGGCTCTAAACCCTTAGTTCAGGTGGAACATAAACAAGGTGATTCTCATTTTTGGACTAGCTTGTTGAAGGTGAAACATGATTTTCTACGTTATGGATCTTTCATCATTAAAGATGGGTCGCGGGTCGATTCTCGGGAGGATAAATGGTTGGGCAATGAGAGTTTGATGAACCAATACCCTGGTTTATACAACATTGTTAGGCCAAACTTTGTCACAATTTCAGAAGCACTAAGCTCCCATCCACCTATTTTTTTCCTGGAGACGAGATCCAATAGGTACCAAATTAGTGGAATGGAATCATTTGCTAATACGTCTAGCTAATTTTTCATTGTTACAAGGTCATGATGAATTTTACTGGTCTTTGCATTCGAATGGGCAATTCTCGGTGAAATCGCATTATAAAGCAATGATACAAACCCCAGTTTCTAATATGAATAAACGGCTATGGAAACTAAAAGCGCCTCTTAAGCTAAAGATTTTTCTATGGTATCTTAAGAGAGGGGTAGTGTTAACAAAGGACAATCTAGTTAAGCGTAATTGGCATGGAAACAAAACTTGTTGCTTTTGTCACGAAGAAGAGACAATTCAGCACTTGTTTTTGAGTGTCGATCCACGCGCTTCATTTGGAGTTTTTCTCAAGTAGCCTTTAACCTAACAAAACCCCAAAGTGTTGAACATATGTTTGGCGGATGGCTAAATGGAGTTACAAAACATCTAAGATCAATAGTTCTGCTTGGGGCAGCGGTGACTTGTTGGTCTATTTGGTTACATAGGAATGATTTTGCTTTTGAAAAGAAGAAACTTAATTCTCCTTTGCAGGTTATCTATGCAATCTCCCACAGGCTCCTTTCATGGGCTATCCTCCAGAGTTCAGAGCTACAAGATTTAGTTGTGGCGGCATCGCAACGTTTGGAGCAGGTGGCGAAGGATATCTTTACCCGGGCATATGGGTGGCGATCTAGTCTTAGGATTGAATGTCACTAGAATATGCTCAGTCTGTTTCTTTATTAGCTGTGTGCCTATCCTCTAGGCAGAGGCTGGAAGTTTTTTCGTTCCAAAGTTTTGTATCAACTCGATGTACTACTCTTGGAATGTAATAAAATCTTCCGTTTCCAAAAAAAAAAACTCTGTACAATAGAAAAGCAGTAGCAGAACTCACATGTCAATGTCTGAAAATATTCCGTAAAGTAGAATGAAGGTAACTTAATTATACAAGTTGTGCATCATTTAGATCATTAACCATGTGGTTATTAATCATGATCTTAATCTGATGCCCACTAACCAGGTTTAATTTATTTTTAAGATAGCGTTTATTAGATGGAAGTATTTGGCTCACTTTCTATAGTAACGAGTTGTCACTTCTCTGTCAGAGCATACCTGATAAGTTTAGTTCTGAAAGCACCCAGTGGTGAAAACGGAATGTCACTGGTGACAAGCGCGCCAAAATGTTGTTTCTCAAGTCTGGGTGGGAGGACTTCGTCAAGGCTCACGGACTACAGGAGAATGACATCCTTATCTTCACATGTGTGGCGACTCTGCATTTGATGTCCTGATCTTTGAAGCGTGTGGCCGTGAGAAGGTTTCTTCTCTGTTTTGAAATAGAAATGGTCATAATATGAACATTTCGACGATATGGGTCAACAAGCTGAGCACTACTCAGTTAGCGACTCTGATGATACTACTACTCCGTCACAGCCGGTTGGATATGACTCTGCTTCAAAGAGATATGGTGGCAGGAACTCAAGCAAGTAGATTTGCCACAAGTTGACACCTGAAATGAAATTATAAATCACCAAATGTTGTGTCTTCAGCTCTTCATTGTTCATTTCTCATATATATAAGTTGATAAGTAATGCGCATTCTTGACAGGGCAACTGATGATTGGATCACCCAACAGTAACAACAACCATGTCAAGCGCGGTGCAAATGGTGAGGAGGACGGTTATGAAGAACCATGTCAAGTAGTGGGGAGGAGAAATTATTTGATGTTGCAGAAATTATCTGCATTTATTTGATGTTGTAAATGTTAATACCTTTAATGTGAATTTGATGAAAATTAAACAACCTGAACTACTTAGAGAAAACTAAAAAAACTAATAATTTATATTTCATGACTAAAACAAAGGAATATCTTTTTAGAAATAGCTAAAAACAGAGGAAATTTTTTTGATAAATAATTTTTTAGCAACTGAGAAGTAACTATAATAGTTTTTTTTTGAAAACAGTAATTATAATAATTAGAAAGGCAGAGGAAGATGGTCCGTCCTTTCTGTGTTTTAGGCTATTGGTGGGCCGTAGCAGGCCGTCAGAGTCTGTCCCCGGAGGCCCGTCCGTCCACAAGGTAAAAAATGTGCGTCTCAAAAAAAAAAAGGGTGTCTCCTTCACTCTTCCCGTCCGAGTCCGTGGCCGTGCAGGCAAATCCCAATTCCCAAACCCTAAATTCGAAAATTACTCAAAAAAAAAAAAAACCCTAAATTCGAAAAACAAAATCCCAAACCCTAGCCGCTCAGGGAATCATCCGCTGCCCATCCATGGAGCCGCCCGCCATTCCCCTTGGCGGCGAGGAGGACCGCATCAGCGCCCTCCCCGACGAGCTTCTGCACATCATCCTCGTCTGCCTGCAGTCAGCCGCGGCCGCCGCGCGCACCAGCGTGCTCTCCCGCCGCTGGCGAGGCGTCTGGGCCCACATGCCGGAGCTCGTCCTCGGCGGCAGCCCTGCTCCTGCAACGCCGCCCTTGGCCCTCCTCAACTCCATCGACGCCGCCCTCGACTCCTCCGCCGCACCTACGCTCCACAGCCTCAACATCGACATCGACATCGACCTAGGAGGATTGGACCGGCGTGACGCCGTGCACCGTATCTCTCGATGGCTCCGCTTCGCCTCCCAGCGCGTCGCTGGCAAACTGCGTCTCCGTCTCTTTCAGAGGTACTATGACCCATTTTACGGGGACAGCATGGAGGAGCTTGCGCTGCCCATCTGCGAGAGAGCTACGGAGATCGACCTTTCCATGAGAAATTCTCGAGTTTTTGTGCGGCCGCCGCCGACCGGTTCCTTCTCGTTGCTGACCGACCTGAAGATAGCATGCCTTCAAATGGATAATGTTGAGCTGGGGCGTGCCGTGTCTTCTCTGCAGTGTCCGCGCCTGCAGAAGCTCCATATTTTTGTGTTGCAGCTCAAACCTGTCCGCGACATCTCCATTATCTCAGAATCTCTGCAGTGTTTCCACTTGTCCTCATACACAAGCAAGCTGGAGCTTACAGCTCCAATGCTGCAGGAGATTTGTGTGACTTCAGGAGTTGAGGCTTGCATCGTGGTTGCCCCGAAGCTGCAGAAAGTTGCCTGGATTGATGACACCTATGATCCTTGCACACACCAGTTTGTTCTGGCTGGACGCCACCTTCGGTCGCTATCCATTATGAACTCCGTCACTTCATCCACATCGCTGATGGAGAAATTTGATACCACCAGGGAGCTGACAGTTTATCTCGCACTTCATAAGGTATGATTGTTTATGTACATTATTTCACAGCAACCCAAAATATTATTGTTTTATAGATGGTACATCTGGAAACCATGGAAAATATTCTACAATGTTGAAAACGGCAGCCAAGCTGAACTCAATACCAAAACTGACAAAAATTCAGGCACAACTTATTTTTGAAAAATTAGAATTCCATGTACTTGATTCTTTTGCGGCCATTTCTTAGGTGTCCTTATGAACTGGGATAACTGTTCTGCATGCATGAGTTAAAATTAATGTTACTGTCATAGATCAATAGGGCCAATCTGATTACATTCCAAGCATTAGAGCTGAAGCTTTGAAAAACCTGCATGCCCAACTACTAATGTTTTGCTGATTCCATCTTCTCATTGACCTCAATGAATTTTGTGCCTATGATAGTTTCAGGGAACAACGGCATATATGACTTTCTTGAAGCAAATGGAGAAGCCTCCCATATGTGAAACCCTTGTTATTTATTTATTGACGAATCACCATGCTTTTGCACCGATGGTGTTGCATCTTCTTAGGGGATGCAGTTGTATCCGGAACTTCAAATTAATACTTTGTTCTATTACTCCATCAAAGGTAATTCGAGGTTTTTAACTTTTGTGTGACTCTTGCAATGATATGAATTTTTAATTATGTGAGTCTCTGCTATTAAGGAACTTAGCCATAGGTCTTGAGTGACACTATATCAGGGATTAATATTTATCATTTCAGCAAGGCTTTTTCATGGTCAAAAAAAAAAAAAAAACCAAGTAACTTTTACTTGAATATACATATAAATGAAGTTTAGAACTCATTAGTTATATAACAAAGTAGATGACACCACCTCATATTTCCAGCTATGCATGCTAGAGTAATTTCATTTAAACCATATGCAATGTCAACACATTAGCTAGCTAACTGAGATTTTCTTTATTTAAAATTCGAAAGAAATGCAATATGGTTGGTCTAGTAGACACAACAGAGAACAAGAAAGTTCTGCTGATTCACAATAGTTAGTCTAGTTGACTCAAATTTGAAGAAAGTTTGTTTCACAAAGGACATCAAGAACTTAACAACGCAAACCCAAAACTGTAGTGGGTCCTTGTATATGTATATAATAGAAGGATGCGAGGGGATCTGAACGTCCCAGGGTTGTGTGGGTGTGTGTGACATGGGCTTGTAAAACTGAAATGCTTACAAATACTATGTATCACATATGCGTGCCTGTTGAGATGAAATATAAGTCACACTCCCCTCCCCAGAGGACAGACATTGTCTGTACTGCATTTGTTTGTATAGATGAGCTGTTTGCTAATTTTTGTTGTACTTATTTTTCAGTTGCCATCATGTACTACGTCGGATTGTCCTTGTCATTCCCCAGAGAATTACAAGTTGGATGACATCACCTTTAATTCACTTGAAGAGGTAGAGATCAGTAACTTTACAGGCTCGTTTAAACAGGTGGAATTTGTGTTGTTGTTGCTGTCTAGATGCAACATGGTAACTACCCTTAAAAAGGTAGACTTCGCAGTGCCATCTGTCCCTGTTTCTTCACACATAATGGAGGTTGTCCAAAGTATCAGCAGCATGTGTCATCCAAACAACAAGGTCCAGTTTAACGTGCACACCAGGGAGGAGTCGGAGCCATAATCCAGAGGATTGCAGAGGCCCAAGTTACTGCAAATTTGTGTCAATTTGATTCTATGTAGCATGTTTTTTAAGACTTGTGTTGAGTTCATGCTTGGTAATCTTGGTCTTGTAGATTGAATCAGAGATGTATGTCTTCAAACTATTGACTGCTAGCGTTGCTCCTTTAGTGCCCTCTAAAATGAAATATTCAATGATATAGTCATTAGCAATCTTGTCAGGAATGCCATGCTCAAGTGCTTTTGCAGCCAATACATTAAATAAGTTTAGTTTTCCTTTTCCATTTTATGAAGCTAGGGCACGCAGCTCGGATGATGCGATAATCATAGGGTTTTTTATAACATCTATGCAACAAATGGGTAACAACTATGTCAACTATGTCACCTTGAGAATTCTGTCTGCTGATGCAACACTTTAGGAATGGCCATGTACTAGTTGCATTGGAAAACAACCATGCTGTTTCCTTTTTTAAAAAGAATTCCAATTAGATTCATATTTTATTTTGGAATTTCAATTTTCTACTCTTTATTTCCTTTTAATCCTTCTTTTAAGAGGCACGCCTCCAAAGATGACTTGAGGCGGACCTCTTAAAGGCCCTTCATAAATAAATTTTGTGAGGTGAGCAATTATAAATGTTTTCGTAAATAGAATGACAGTCTTCATAAATTTGTTTTGCGAGGCGAGCAATTATAAATGCCTCGGTAAATCGATTTTGCGACTCGGTCATTTTTTGGTGCCCTGGGGCAGTTGTTTTTTGTGACCAACTCGGTTAGTAATATGTTGGTCGTCGAAGATTCGGCGTCGTTTTATAAGTAATGGAGAACTCTTTCATGTTCAAAAAAAAAAAAAAATTGTACCATCTCGTAAAAGCCACGTGTAGTACTCTCGTAAAAGCCACTTGTGTAGTACTACTGGATGCAAGCGTAGGATAAACAATCGATTATATACAACAATTATAACCTTTCTATGTTCTTATAAATTTCCTGTAGGCCAGTTTCGTCAAAAAAAAAAAACAATTATAGGAATGGCCAACTCTATATGTATATGTACGTACTCATAGTTGCATTGGTAACCAACCTTTGTTTCTTAGGGCCTGTTTGGTTAGAGGGACTAGTGACTAAATGAGACTAGAGACTAGTGACTTTTTTGCTGTTTGGTTCAAGGGACTAGGGATCATTGAAGCTGGTGGACAATGACAAAAATACCCTTATCTTCTTCCCCTATCTGGGCGTCGTACGACAGCTCCTGCGGAGACGCCACGTTCTCCCTCAGCACCGCAGCCTCGGGGACCAGGGCGAAGGCGTCGTACAACTGCTCCGCCTCTCTGGGCGTGCAGTGGCGGCGGCCGTGCGGGGGCGTGGCGCCAGGCGTCTGGGCTCGCTGGGCCGCTGGGGAAACCTCGCCTGTGTCGCGGAGGAGCTGGTGTCCGATTCCATGACGGCGGCGGGTCTGCTCCAGAGGCGACTTGAGGCAAGCGCTCGGCTCTAGCGCAAGCGCGTGGAGGCAGTGGAGCGCATGGCTCTAGTGCGAGCGGCCTGGTGTAAGGTCCTAGATGGCTAGAGGGGGTGAATAGCCTATAAAAATTTCTACAAACTCACTAAGCAAACTTCGTTAGATACACAAACGGCGGAAAGCAAGTTATGCTTAGCCTACTAGATGTTGCAAGCCTCCTATCCAAGCAATTCTAGTAGGTGATCACTAGTACACACAAAAGCTACCACTAGTGATCAAGAGTTCTACCCACGGGATTTAGTCTACACAAGAAGTGGTTCCCGACCGACCACACAAGCAATTCTACCCACGGGATTTAGTCTACACAAGATGTGGTTCCCGACCGACCACGCAAGCAATTCTACTTTGCAAGAATGTAATCAAAGTAATACAAGAGAGGGTAGGAGCTTGTTATACCGACGTGTCGAGTCGAGGTTGCCAATCACCAAGGAGATGAACAATCAATCACAATCGGCAACACACAAAGGATGATGACCAATCACCGGGAGACAAGATGAACACAATGATTTATCCCCGGATGTTCACTTGGGCACCGCCAAGCTACGTCACCCGTTGTGTCGATCAACACCTAGATGGTCCTTTGGTGTGACCCTCAAGCCACTTGCCCCGCAAGGCACTTCCCCGCAAGGAAACCACGCGCTCCGCAGCAGTCGACCGTTGGCGGCCCAACGTTCAAATCAACGCGCGTCCGGCCCGCGTCCGTCCCGCGTCCGGCGGCCTGCGTCCGCAAGAACCTTGATGCCTCAAAAACTTTCTGGTCCGCGTCCGGCCCACGCCGGACGCGACCAGCCAGCGTCCGGCCCACGTTCAGCCCGACCAGCAGCGCCGCGTCGACCTCCAGCACGCGCCGGACGCTGCACAGTGACCGGGCTGCGTCCGCCGCGCGCGTCCGGCCCGCGTCCGGCGCGACGCCCGGCCGACGGCCGAAACCAGAACTTTCTGGTCGGCGTCCGCCGCTAGCCGGACGCGTCCGCGCCCGCCAAAGCGTCCGGCGCCGCAAAAAACTCTGTTTTTCAGCCCGTCGTGACGCCAACTTCTCCAACATGCTATCCAACAAGTATACCAACTTGAACAACGAGAGATAGCATGATTTCAACCAAATTTTGCATCCGGCGCAATAGAAAATATGCATCCATTTTTCCCGAAAGCGCCGAATCCCGCCTCACAGGCTCGGCGGGAGGAAGAGAGGGACCCAAACCCATCTCTACCCCGCAAACCACGCACACCAACACGCCACCTTTGTAAATGTGCCAACACCACCAAGTGTACATCTCCATGAGCTTGTGTGTTAGCTTTTCACAAACATTTCCCAAAGGTTAGGTTAGCTCACTAGGCCCTACATGCAATGCACTACATGAATTCACCTAGTGGCACCCGTGCGTCGAATAGCCGATAAGACTTCCCCTCTTAATAGTGCGGCTATCGATTCTAAACCACTCACACCCTCTATGGTGTCTTGAGTGCAAAACAAAATGGCCCTAACGGTTATACCTTTGCCTTGAGCCCATTTTGTTCCTCCAAATGATATGAACACTTCACACCATCATGTGACCGTCTCGATCCATCGACCTCGACTTCACTTGCCCTTCACCGTGCATCGGTCCATCGGCGCCTAGTCTTGCCCGAGCTTCACCATCGCATGGTCCTTCACTCCCAAGCCTTGACTAGCCCTTCACCTTCAACACCGGTCCATGGAGCCAAGCACCGTCTTGATCTTCATCTTTGATCACATGACACGTGTCATGCTTCATATTCAATATGCTCATCGTGTGGACAACCTTTCTCTAAATCAACCACTTAGATAAACAAGGTTAGTCCTAGGTTTCATCAATTAGCCAAAACCAAACTAGGGACTTTCACCTGGACATCCTTGGGCGCTGCGGACGCAGTGCGCGGGAGCACGCCGGCGGGGTCTGGGAAGTTGAGAATCGTGGCGCGGCCCTTGATGGCGAGCGCGACAACGTCGTGGGTGTGCGCCTCCATCTCCGCGGTCGGGAACATGCCATCTCGGCGGTCGGGAACGCTGCCATATGCGCGAAGGTTCCGCGGCGGCACATGAAGCCTCGGCGAGCTGCGCGGCCACGCGCGCGGTGCCGGGCTCTGGCACGGATGCACCTCGGCGGAAGCGTCCTCCTCGCACATGGCGGGGAGGGAAGCCGCCGGCGGATCTGGCGGGCGGGGAGGAGGGCGGCGTCGGAGGAGAGCCAGGCGGTGGTGGAGCGGAGGAGGGAGACGGCACTGGGCGGCCCGTCGTGCGGGAGGAGGGGGACTTGTGTGGCAGGAGAGACAGAAGGGCATGAGCTGTAAAGTTGAACAACTAGTCCCAATTAGCACCTCTCCAGGGGCTATGGACTAGGGACTATTAGTTACTCTTTTAGTCCCTGTGTTTGACAATTTAGGGACTAATTGGGACTAAAAATTAGTCCCTAGTTCCTTGAAACCAAACAGGGCCTTAGGAAAAAGAATTCCGACTAATTTCCAACGGAACAGTGCTAAGAGCATCTCCAACAACTTGGTAAATTTGACTTGCTATTTTGTTTAGCAAGTGAAAAAAAATCCTCTCTCCAACAAATTGCTATTCCAACTTGGTAAACACAGCCGGACCACTTTGCAGATTAGTCCATGATTTTTTCTGAAATCAATCAAGGGCATATCCATAACTCTCTATGTTTGGCACTTTATCAAAAAAGTCCGGAAAGTGTAATCTATTCATGTCTTGGGTCCTTTTGCTTCGACCTCCCACGCGACCGGTCCTCCGTCGCGTGCGAGCGCCCCTCCCCGCCGCGCGCGACCTCCGCTCCGGCGCGGGCGACCTCCCCTCCGCGCGCGGGCGACCTTCCCCCTGACGCGTGCGGCCTCCCCTCCGGCCTCCCCACATGCGAGCGGCGGACAGCAAGTGCGCGAGGCGAGCCTGATGCACAGACGCAGACGCATGCGGCGAGCCTGATGCATGGCGGACGCGGACGCATGCGCGAGCCTCCACCATAGTTCCGGCGCGGACGCAGATGCATGCGCGAGGCGAGCCTGGCACTCCACGCGCCGCGGATAGCAAGTGCGCGAGACCCTCCGATAGCAAGTGCGGAAAAATACCAACCTATTTTAAGGAGTTGTTGGAGAAGGAATTTTGTGATTTTGCCAAACTTATAAGAATTACAACCTATTTTAAGGAGTTGTTGTAGATGCTCTAGCAGCTGCCAACAAACCAAGCTTTTAGAGGAAATCGGTGTTGGGTTGTGGAACGCCGTCTGAATCCACCGCCGGAGACTCCATCTTGAGACACGGCCCCGAGCAGTCTTAAACCCTAGTCGATGGAGATTTTGGCATTTCACCCTTCATTTGGTTTCGCTAGTTTGCCATTATAAAAATAGTTTAACCCACTCAATATATATTCAGGATCATATCTACTTGTGGGAAAAAAATGACACGTTCTTCAAAACTTTGTTGGAAACAACCTTTTTTTTTTGACAACAACCAAGGATTATATTATCACAGCAGCAATTTTACATAAAGGTCCTTCATAGAAGACCTAATTACATCATAATCCTACAACAAGATAACAAGGCAGCTATGTCGACGGCGACGGGGAAGACGATTCCGCCGGCGGAGGGTCGCAGGGGCGTCGAGGACGTATGCACCCGGGTGGATTAACCGTGCAAAGCGTCGGTTAGAGCTGGGCTGGTCGAGCCATCGGTGAAGTAACACACCGGCAACCGAAGGATGATGTTGTAGTCGTCACCGGAGATTGTAGGAGCTCGATCCAGGATCCCGTGGGGAGGCGGAGTCGACGTACCAAAGACCAAAACGAGCCACCAATCTGGAGAAGGGAGTAGCAGGACCAAACGCTGCTGGATGGAGATGGACGATGCGGATGGTGAAGGTGATGACCCGCGCGTAGCTAACGGAGCCGTCGTTTGCCGAAGCGACGAGCTCGGCAGCAAGACGGATCCATCTTCTGTCCCCAATCGTCTTGTGAGATTGAAAGCTCGGGGAAGGCCACTCGTGGGCGTTGTGCAGCGGTGAGACAAATCCACCCGGTAGGGGACCCAATCCATAGGCAGAGCCAACAGGTCGGCCTCCAACTCAGTTGGATCGAGGATGGTGGTAAGGAAGTTCGAGCAGCCATGGATGAAGGAGGAAGGGGATGGAGCTGCTCGAGAGAGGGGGTTTATTTTATTTTTACTCTCCTTGGTAGCAGCATCGTCGGCGACGAGTATGCCGAGGAAGACCACGGCGACGACGGCGGCGATGGCGAGCTCCAGGTAGAACTTCCCATAAAGGACTCTAGCAATGAAGGCAAACTCTAAGAAGACTACTACCTAAACTTACTACAGAGAAGTTGGGGCCCCTCACCCAGCCCTCTCCGGCGAGGACGCCAGAGGCGGGAGGGAGGGGGCCGGGGCGGCGCTTGGTGGGTTGCTTCGAGGCGAAGGGATTGGATGGCGAGCAAATAATGAGGAGGTTGCTTAGAAAAAAGAATTCTAACTAATTTCCAACGGAACAATGCTAAGAGCTGCCAACAAACCAAGCTTTTAGAGGAAATTAGTGTTTACTAATTAACTCCAAGTCCATGATATGCTTTGGATTAATTTTGTTGGGTTGTGGCACGCCATCTGAATCCACCGCCGGAGACTCTACCTTGAACGGAAGAGACACGGCCCTGCAAGCAATCTCAAACCCCTAGTCGATGGAGATTTTGGCATTTCACCCTTCATTTGGTTTCACTAGTTTGCCATTATGAAAATAGTTTAACTCACTCAAATATATTCTGGATCATATCTATTTGTGGAAAAAAAAAATGACACGTCCTTCCACTTCTACCCCTGGCACTTTCTCCTCCCTCTCCCGTTACTCATCAAAACGGATCGTAGTCAAAACGGATCGGCCATTCTCTCCGTTACACTCTCTTCCCCAAGGCCGAGCGCACCCCGACGGCGACGCCGGCCGTCCCATCCTCCCCGCCGGCGGCGCAGGCCCGCCCCACGCCACCCCTCCTCCTCCCCGTCCCCTTCCCCCGCCGAGGCACACACAATGACATAGCCGTGCAGGCAGCCCCAAACCCTAGCCAAATCATCCACTGCCGTCCCCATGGAGCCGCCGGCCATCCGCCGCGGCGGCGAGGAGGACCGCATCAGCGCCCTCCCCGACGAGCTCCTGCAAACCATCCTCAGCCGACTGCCGTCCGCCGAGGACGCCGCGCGCACCACCGTCCTGTCCAGCCGCTGGCCAGACGTCTGGGCCAGCATGCTGATGCCGAAACTCGTCTTCGACGGCAGCGTTGCTCCTGCCGACGGCAGCGTCTCGGCCCTCCTCGACTCCATCGACGCCGCCCTCAAGCCCCCCGCCGCACCTACGTTCCGCAGCCTCAAGATCGACGTCTGGGGAGGCGACCTCCCCGCTCACCGCATCTCTCCATGGCTCAGCTTCGCCTCCCAGCGCATCGCTGGCAAGCTACGTCTCCGTCACCGTACCCTCAGGTTCTTCGGGGACAACACGGAGGATCTCGCTCTGCCCATCTACAAGAGAGCTACTAAGATCGACCTTCAAATCGCGGGGTTTTTTCTGCGGCCGCCACCGACCGGTTCCTTCTCGTTGCTGACCGATCTGAGTATAGGTTGTGGCCAAATGGATGGCGGCGAGCTGGGGCGCGTCGTGTCTTTATGTGTTGAAGATCGAACCAGTCCGCGAGGTCTCCATATGCTCCGAAACTCTCAGTGTTTCGAGTGCGCCTTAGACGAAGGCAAGCTGGAGGTCACAGCACCAATGCTGCAGGAGATTTCTGTGAATACAGCACCTGAGGCTTGCATTGTTGTCGCCCCGAAGCTGGAGAAGGTTGTTTGGCACGACACCTTTGATCCTGATAGACACCAGATTGTTGTGGCAGGGCGCCACCTTCGCTCACTATGCATCACACATTCGCCTTATTCGTCCACACGGCTGATGGAGAGATTTGATACCGTCAGTGACTTGAAGGTTTCTCTCACACTTGAGGAGGTATGGTTGTTATATGCATTATTATTTCACACTGAAGTAGAGATTATTGTTTTGTATGGTACATCTGGAAACCATGGAAAAGAATGTACAATTTTCATAAAGTTAGTCAAGCCGAACTCAATGCCAAAATACCAAATTTCAGATATGACATATATTAGTAAAAAGTGGAAACCATGTACTTCATCCGCTTGCAGCCAATGCTTACCCATCCTTAAGAACTGTGATAGCTGTTCTGCACACATGAGTTAAAATTAATGTTACTATAAGGGCACCCTCAACAATAGAGTCAACTTGCCAGCTCATATGAACTTAAAAAGATAAAAATAGAATAACGTAACATTCTAGTACAGAAAAAATGTGTAATCATAGACATATGAATCATAGGAAACTCTGTGCTCGTCATGAAGGGTTAGCTTATCATTCTTTCTCCTTATTGAATATAATATACTATGTGCTCTCTAATGTTGTTGGAGGTGCCCTAATTCGTCTTCTTGTAATTCAACAATCAATAGGAACAATCTTATTCCATTCGGAGCAAGAGAGCTGAAGCATTGAAAATTTTGCATACCCAACTACTAATATTTTGCTGATTCCATCTTTTCGTTGGCCTCAATGATTTTTGTGCCCATGACAGGGAATAGCAGGATATACAACCTTCCTGAAGGAAATGGACAAGCTTCCCATATGTGAAACCCTTGATGTTGTTGTAATGACGCATCACCATACTAATGCTGTTGGGCCAATGATGTTGCATCTTCTTAGGAGGTGCAATTGTATCCGGAGGTTCAAATTAGATCTTAATCTGTGTATTCTGTCAGAGGTAACTTCCAATTTTTGTAGCAATGGTTTGAATTTTTAATCATGTGAACCTTTGCTATCAAGGAACTTAGCCATAGGTCTTGGGACTAATATTTATCACTTTAGCAAGGTTTTTTCGTGGACGAGAAAAAAATAATTCCTATCAGGTTGCTTTTACTTGAAGATACATATAAAAGATGTCACTAGTTATTATAAATTATATTTGTATATGATCAATTAATTAGATGACCCCACCACATTTCTCGATCGATACACGCTAAAAGGAAATTCATTTAGCAGCTGAACACAATGTCGAACACTAACTAACTGAGATTTTTTTAAAAAAAATGAAACAAAGGAAATATATCACATACATGCGGGTGTGACATGCCTGGTAAAACTGAAATGTTTACAAATGCATATATCATATACATGCCTGTTGAGATGAACTAAGCCTCATGCTCCCCTCCCCAAAGGGTGAATAACGCTATATTGCATTTGTTTTTACACGTCCTGTTTGCTAACATTTTTTTCTTATTTTTCTGATGTCATCCTGTACTACATCAGATTATCCTTGTCATCTGCCAGAGAATTACAGGTTGGATGACATCACCTTTAATTCACTTGAAGAGATAGGAATCAGGTTCTCTACAGGTTCAGCCGAACAAGCCCAATTTGTGGAGTTGTTGCTCTCTAGATGCAACACGGTAATCCTTAAAAGGGTAGACTTTACAGTGCCCTCTGGCCCTGATTCTTCGGAGATCATGGAGGTTGTCCCAAGGATTCACAGCATGTGTCACCCAAACAGCAAAGTCCAATTTAACGTGCATGCCAGGTAGGAGCCGGAGCCATAATACAAAGGACCAAGTTACTGTGGGGAGGTGCCGAAGCCGTAATATAGAGGGCACCCATGTGTTATCATCACTCCACGTGGTGCTCCATCTCTATGGTGGTCAGTAAGCCATCGGTCGTCAAAGCTGCACATGTGCCTGGGTCGTCTGATGCCTTTTGTATCCATTGTGGAGGGTGACTTCTTTGAAGTACATCTGTGTGGTTTGCGTCTGGTGCCTTTTGTATCCATTGTGGAGGGTGACTTCTTCTAAGTACATCTGTGTGGTTTGTGTTGTGGCTGACTTTCATGGACCAGTAGTGTCCCTATGTGTTGTACTTCAAAACTTTCTTTGTGCACCAGTATGGTTTAATCATGAATAAGTTGTGATCTTTGAACTTAAATCTGTGTTTAGTATGGTTGTTTTTGTTACGACAGTTAATAGTGCCTGAGATTAAATTTGTTGGCAAGAGTTTCGTTAGCTGTTTTATTTTTCACCTCCAGATTTTCTGATGGCTCATTCTGTTGTCTCCTGTTTCTACTGAATGTCTACTTTCAGATTCTGGCAATATCGGTTTTGTAGCTTAACATGTCCGGTTCTGAGTTGTTTTTGCTACTCAATATGTTGTTTATTTATTAATAGATTGCTAGTTGTATATTAGTAGACTCAGTTTCAGATTCTTAGTTATTTCTCCTGATTTGGATTTCTATGTTGTGTAGTGGGCATTGGAGAACAACTGAAGCAGAGTTAGAGCAAATGCTTGCAGACACATTTTTACTGTAGGGATATGCATAAGGTCAAAAATTGATTATAATCACTATTTTTTTTCTTTGGTGCGTCAGTACTGCACTGCCCCTACACTGAATATAGATCCACCCCTTGAAAACAACCGTTACGCATCAAAAAATTTGAAATTTCAACTGAACTCGTGCTTTATTTTAGAATGAAATCCTCTGTTCTTTGTTTCCTTTCACGCTTTTGATGACAGGTATTATATTACATGTGGAACGAAGCTCAGATTGCCAAGTCATGGTGATCATCTCTTGACACCCGTATCCGTGCCTATCTACAAAGCGGCTTTACTCTAATTACTACTGATCTTTAATTTTACCACTTTCTAGTAAGAGATGATGATCTACTATCTAGACCTACCATCCTAGTGAACCTGCCGTTTTAGCCCCCATGTCTGTGACTAGTATACCAATATTATTTAGCCCACCAGTATAAAGTGAAATGAGAGATTCTAGGCGAAATCTTCAATAAAGCCTTGTATATTATCCATCGTGAATCGTGATATATTAATTGAATATGTATATTATAACTTGCTGGATCAAATGACAAAATTGTTCTCTCTTTAATGTTCCCATTCGACACAGCAGAAGCTCCTAGGATTTGAAGAATTTGAAGGTTCAAAAAATGCGCTTAGGCATGATCGAAAAAAAAGGTTGAAAGTCAGGGTAACTTATTGTTCACTAGTTTTTCAAAAAAAAATTCTTCAGTCGGTGTAGGTCTACTATTTTTTTTATGATGTCTTTCTATTCATCCTTCTTGGATATGAGGGAATATTCGAACATTGTCACATCCTATGACAAGAAAATTATGATAATCTATTCTTGGGAGAGTAAATTCAAATTGGCTTGGGATTGCAAAGCTGCAGATCTCTAATTTGGCCGGCGATGAATGGTGTTCTTGCTGCTTGGAGTGAAGGTGTTGATGTCATTGTTTATGAAAACCGTCTGATTCATACAAAATAATTTATGTGCATAGCCTCCAACTTGATGCATCAACTGTTGTAGGATCAAAACTGAACATTGCACTCTTGCATATCTCACTCAGGGCCGAAAAAGGTCAATTCACTCTCCACTTAAAATTGTTAGTAGTCAAACCTAACGGAAAGGCCATACAAATACAAAGAAGCAAAGTTACATTTTAGGTCGCGCTAGCTCTTCCCCGACGGTCAGTGGACGTGGAGGCGCCGTGGCAAGCACGCCAATTGTATAGTACGTGAGCAGTCCACTTAGATTATTCCGAATAGGGAGGATGCGCTTCATGTAATATCTTAACCTCCCAACTGCGTTACAGTGCCAATGTAAACATTTTCTTCTTAAAATACAAAGATGCGCAAATCTTTTGCATATTCGAAAAAAATATCAAATAGATAACTTTGAAACTAAAACATCCAAGAAAGAAACTAACACCCGTTCGCTTGAGCTTATCAGCCGAATCTGCCATCGACTCAGCAGTGTTTTCTCTCACAACAAATCAGAATTAGCCAACCATAAACGATCCAACAAACGAACAAGGCGCAACTTTTTTAGGGCCAAGAAAAAAGTAATTCTCTTAAATAAATTGCATTCACTAATTCACTCCATTTACCGCTGCTCCGTTACCACTACCCAAGGCCAGACCAAGATCCTAATGGACCAACATATTGCGCCCCCCCCCCCCAACCACCACCACTGCCACATCTCAATGGATCTGGTGCACCAACATCTAGTCCATTAAATTTATTCTTATCTCTTTGTCGGTGGCATATGTCACCTACTCCCTCCGTCCCAAAACAAGTGTCATTTTTATTTCCAAGAAATAATTTTGATTAGTTATATATTAAAATATAAAAATATTTATACTAAGTAATTAGTATCATAAAAAAGATCTTTTAAGTCTAGTTTTTAATAAATTTATTTTAAGATATAGATATTGAATATATTTTTTATAAATTGAGTCAAACTTAAGACACAAGAACCCAAAATGACACTTATCTTAGGATGAAGGAAGTACAATTGCAAGAACAATACTGATAAATCATAGAAAAAACTAAAAAAATACAAGCAGCCGCATGAAGTAAAAACTTAAATATGGGTGTGCATCATTTAGCTCAAAAACATAATATTATTAATCCATGTAATCTGTGTCCATCCGTGAGATAAAAAGATGAGTGTTTACTACTTCACTCCCTGGTATGCTTTGGATTTAATTTGGAAAAAGTCTAAATAACCCTCCGAAGTATCATGGGTGGTGTACTTAATACTCTAACCTATAAAACCGGATATCCAACATTAAACTTTGCAAAACCTGTCGTTTTACCCTCTTGCTGGTTTTGGGCTCCTGGATTTATCTATGTGACGCTGGTTTAGACTACGTGGCATTCCAACTTGCCAGGCTGCGGGGCCTAGTCGTCTAGCATCTCAATCTCTCTCTCACCAGTCTATCTCCTACCTCCAGCTTCATCCTTCCCCATCCATGGCAGGATGGCACCCAGCCGTGGAGCTGGCCAGCGGCGGAAAGCACACAGGAGGCCACGACGAACCCGCCGGCAGGGCTCATGGCGCCGGGAAGGAGCTGGTCGCGGCTGTTGCTACTAGGAGCAGAGCTCGGCAACGGTGAAATCCAGCGAGCATGGGAGGAGATGCTCTGGGCATGGATCGATGCTAAAGGAGTGACTGGACGGGCCACTTGTGTGGATGCGAATCCAACGGAGGTGGAATCATGGCGGGGGACGGCTCCGGTGAGGAGATCGAATTGGCGGCAGCGGCCTCGGCCATGGTGATGGTGGCGGCAGGTGTGGGCGCTGGAGAGGTGGGGAGTGGGGCGAGGCGGCTGCGGCGCGCGTCTGTCGAGGCCGGTGCCGGCTTCTCCGCAGAAGAGCTTGACGAGCGGCGCCACACGGATGGCGTCTCCATCAACTATAACGTCCAGTTCGTGACGCGGTCATCTTCGTTTCCGAGCGGATCGGGGTAGCGTGCCTGTTCCTGTCCAAGCCTGGGTCCAAATCCGAGCGCCCCGACCGCTCCCCGGAGCGGATGGTAGCATGTTCCTTCATCTCCGCGAGGTACACGAAGAGCACGAACATGAGAAGCATCGCGACACGAAGAGGTTGCTGGCCGACCCCACGTCGTCGGGCGTAGCGGCACATCGAGCTGTTCAACGAGAAAGAACGCTTCTCCCTGTAAAGAGGAATAGAGGCCGGAAAGAGATACCCCTCAGGGTACTCGGGCTTTCATTATATATGGGTACAAGACTTGTACAACAAGTAGATCTCTAGGATCTAGAATACAGAATACAAAGAGTACACGTCAAGACAACAACGTTGTCCGACCAAGATACAACACGTATCTTCTAACACTCCCCCTCAATCTCAGCCACTATCAAGGTTGAGATTGACTCTAAAGTCTTTCATCTTGGCTGTACTGAGGGGTTTTGTAAAACCATCTGCAAGCTGATCACAGGAAGGTATAAACCTTATATCAAGTAACCTTTGTGCCACTCTTTCACGAACAAAGTGAAAGTCTATCTCAATATGCTTTGTCCTAGCATGGAACACTGGATTCCTGGACAAGTATGTGGCACCAATATTGTCACACCATAACTGAGCAACTCGTGGATGAGGAACCTTCAACTCTGTGGGCAGCTTCTGTACCCATATCATCTCTGCTGTAGCATTAGCTAGAGACTTATATTCTGCCTCAGTGCTTGATCTTGACACAGTGGCCTGTTTGCGAGCACTCCATGAAACAAGGTTGGATCCAAGGAACACGGCAAAACCACCAGTGGACCGTCGATCATCAACACAACCTGCCCAATCTGCATCTGAAAAGGCACTAACAATCATGGAGGTCGATCTTCCAATCTTCATCCCAAGCTTAACTGTTCCATGGACATATCGCAAGATCCTTTTGACAGCAGCCCAATGAACACTGCTTGGTGAATGTAAGAACTGGCATACCTTATTCACAGCAAAGGATATGTCAGGTCTAGTGAGAGTAAGGTACTGCAAAGCTCCTACCACACTCCGGTATCGTGTAGCATCTTCAACACCGAGACGCACTCCATCTGCAGCACTAAGCTTTTCAGTAACCGAAAGTGGAGTATCAACTGGCTTGCTCTTGTCCATGCCGGCTCTTTTAACAACATCAATAGCATATCGCTCTTGAGACAGACGCAATCCCTCCCTTGATCGCTTGACTTCAATGCCGAGGAAGAAGTGGAGATCACCTAAATCTTTGAGTGCAAAGTCTTGTTCAAGATTCTTGAGCAGGGCTTGGCGTTCACAGAGGAGCTAGCAACAATAATGTCATCGACATATACAAGAATAAACATGGCGATCCCACCTTGATTGAAGTAGAATAGAGAGGTGTCGGACTTGGATGGAGTAAAACCGAGAGCCATAAGCTTGCTCCACAAACGAGCATACCAAGCACGAGGAGCTTGTTTGAGTCCATAAATAGCCTTGTCAAGCTTGCACACAAAATCTGGATGTTTGCTACTCTTGAAGCCGAGAGGTTGATGCATATAGACTTCTTCTTCTAGAACACCATGCAAGAAGGCATTCTGAACATCGAGTTGACGCAAGGACCAATCTTTGGACACAGCAATGGACAAAATAAGTCTGATAGTTGCAGCCTTCACAACAGGATTGAAGGTATCTTCATAATCAAGTCCATACCGCTGCTTGTATCCTTTGGCAACCAGACGAGCTTTGTACCTGTCAATGGTACCATCAGCCTTCTTCTTCACTTTATACACCCACTTGCATCCTATGATGTTTTTGCCTCTGGGTTTTGGTACAAGATGCCAAGTATTATTTTTCAACAAAGCACCGTACTCATCCTTCATAGCAGAAGTCCACTTGCGATCACCAAGAGCCTCAGAGAGCGAGCCAGGTTCTTCAGCAGCCAAAGCACTAAAGTTGCACCACCTGACAGTGCCATCAGTGCGAGTTTTAGGTTGACGAACACCTTGTTGCAACCTGGTAACTGGCCGGCGTGGTGGTGAAGGCGGCCCTGCCGCACCCTGAGCAGCAGGATCAGGCGGAGCAGCAGATCCCGGCGAATCAGCCTGAGCACCGGCATGGGGATCAATCTGTGGCGCGACGGCAGGAGTAGCATCGGCATGTGGCGAGGGCGCACCAGAATTGGCCGCAGCCGATCCGGACTCGGCAGATCCTGTCGGGGCGCCTGCGGGCGAATCGGGCGCCGGGGTCGAGGATGATCCCGACATCCTAGGACTGCCTGCGCCATCAACTCGTGCAGAAGGATCAGCATCGACGCGCGCGCCCGAGCCGTTGGTGTCTCCTGGGAGTGGACACATGCAATAACGATGCATTGGCGCGCCGTTCTCCGCGGTTTCATCATCATTTTCATCGTGATTTTCACCTGTATCATCACCAACAACTGCAGAACTGCGTGAAGCATTAGTAGGTACAGAATTAGACAATGAAGAATCACGCAACAATGCATCCCAAAACTAGAAGATGGATTCAACAACGAGTTAGGAAGAAGTGTGATTTCCGCACGGAGGCGTGCACCTGCATTGGGATGCAATGAGGCAAAAGGAAAAAGTGATTCATCAAAGACTACATCTCGAGAGATATAGATACATCCTTCAGAAGGATCGAGACACTTGAAACCTTTATGGAGATTGCTGTACCCTAGAAAGACACAACGCTTAGATCTAAATTGTAGCTTTTTGGAGTTAAAAGGTCTAAGGTTTGGCCACACGGCACACCCGAACGTACGCAAGAAGGAATAATCAGGTTGATTGCCAAGGAGACGTTCATAGGGTGTTTCATTGTTGATGACTCGTGATGGTAGACGATTGATGAGAAAGACTGCTGTTAGAAAGGCTTCATCCCAGAATTTGAGAGGCATAGATGCATGAGCTAAGATTGATAAGCCTACTTCGACTATATGTCGATGTTTCCTTTCAGCAGAGCCGTTTTGCTGATGTGCATGCGGGCAAGAGACATGATGAGAGATGCCAATGCGAGAAAAGAATGGATTGAGGGATTGATACTCGCCTCCCCAATCGGTTTGCACAGCTAGGATCTTTCGATTGAATTGACGTTCAACCATATTCTGAAAATTACTAAAGCATTGGAACACCTCAGATTTACGACGTAAAAGATATATCCAAGTGAACTTGCTATAATCATCAATGAAGCTTACATAGTAGACATGGCGACCAACAGAAGTTGGTGCTGGACCCCAGACATCAGAAAACACAAGTTCAAAAGGATTTGACGACACACTAGTAGACTTAGGATAGGGTAACTGATGACTCTTGCCTTGATGACATGCATCACACACTAATTTATGACTCTTATCTTTGGAAAAGGAAATCTTGTGACGGCTAAGAATTTGCTGGACCACAGGAAGTGAAGCATGTCCTAGCCTATGATGCCACAAGGACTCGGACGGCTTGTAGACACCAAGCACACTTTTATTCGACTCGAACTTCAAAGGGTAGAGGCCGCCTTGACATCGACCTTTAAGAACCGTCTTCCCCGTTGCCTGTTGCTTGACAAAAAAACGATCGGGATGGAATTCAAGAAAGACGTTATTGTCACGAGTAAGACGGTTAACAGAGACTAAGCTTTTTTTGGCGTTGGGAACATGCAGGATATTTTTAAGATGAAGATTACTATTTTGGGAATGTAAAGTTGTATGACCAACATGGCTAATTCTCATACCTGCTCCACTTGCAGTGTGGACTTGTTCACCGCCATTGTACTTGTCTCGAACGGTGAGGTTCTCCAATTCACCGGTCACATGATCCGTAGCACCCGAATCCATGTACCAGTTGGTGTCCACCCCATAGGAGGTGGTTGCTGATGAGGCGCTCTTCTTCTTCTGCTGGGGGCCGGTGAAGGAGGCATCAAATCTCTTGAAGCAGCGTAGCACGGTGTGCCCTTCTATTCCACAGAGCTGACATATGTCGTCAGATCTGTTGGAGTTGCCGCGGCCACCGCCACGGCCACCGCCACGGCCACCACCGTTCTTCTGTCCGCGTCCTCCTTGTCCATGGCCTCCACGGCCACGGGTGAAGCCTCCACGGCCTCCACGAGCCGCCATGTTTGCTGAAGAATTGGATCCACCACCATGGATCTCTGAACGCTGCTCAAAGGCAACGAGTTGAGTGTAGAGATCTCCCACCGAGATGGGCTCAACACGTGCAGCAATAGCGGAGACGATAGATTCATACTCGGCACCAAGGCCAGTCAGTATGAAGGAGACGAGTTCTTCATCTTCTAGACGCCTTCCTGCTGACGCCATCTCATCACCAAGAGTTTTCATCTTGGTGAAGAACTCGCTCATAGTAGATTCGCCTTTGGACGCTGTAGATAGCGCCATCCTTGTGGAGATCAACCGGGCCCTAGATTGGGACCCGTGCATCCCGGTGATCGCTGCCCAAGCTTCAGCAGCAGTTGTAGCATTAGAGATCTGTTGCAAGATCTCACGCGTGCAGGAGGTGAGGATGTAGCTAAGGACCTGCTGGTCCTTCGCCATCCAATCTTGCCACTCGGGATTGACGACGGCAGGGACGTCATCGCCGTCGGTTGGCTTCTTCGGCAGGAACTGAGCAGGAGGCGCAGCATCACCGTCGAGGAGGTGAGCCATGCGGGCTCCTCTGATCGCCGAGAGCACCTGAGCCTTCCATATGGTGAAGTTGGCGCGGGTGAGTTTCTCGCTCACGGGATAGAACCCGAGGGAGTACGCAGCAACGTGCGCGGCGGAGGAGGAGGACGCCATGATCGGTTTCCGTTAGGAGAGGGCTCGAATACCATGTAAAGAGGAATAGAGGCCGGAAAGAGATACCCCTCGGGGTACTCGGGCTTTCATTATATATGGGTACAAGACTTGTACAACAAGTAGATCTCTAGGATCTAGAATACAGAATACAAAGAGTACGTCAAGGCAACAACGTTGTCCGACCAAGATACAACACGTATCTTCTAACACTCCCCACTCATGGAGTTCCTCAACCTGGGAAGACAGGAGATGGAGGTGGAGGTGGGAGATGACAGGTGGGGGCCACACGTCAGTGAGAGAAGTAGGTAGAGAGAGAGGCAGGACCGCCTGATGCCAAGCTAGCGTGCCACATTGGAAAATCCTGGAGCCACCTAGACAAAACCAGAAGCTAAAATTGCTCAAGGGTAAATTAGCACTTTTGCAAAGTTTAATGTGTTGGATACCTGGTTTTATAGCGAGTGTGAAGTAGACCGCCCACAATAGTCCAGGGGTTATTTAGACCTTTTTCCGATTAATTTTGTTAGGTTGTGGCACGCCGTTCGAATCCCGACGGCCGAGCGCACCCCGACGGCGACGCCGGCCGTCCCATCCACCCCGCCGGTGGCGCAGGCCCGCCTCCCGCCCCCCCCCCCCCCCCGCCGGGGCACACACAAAACAGCCGTGCAGGCAGTCCCAAACCCTAGCCGACGGATCCCAAATCATCCACTGCCGTCCCCATGGAGCCGCCGCCCATCCGCCGCCGCGGCGCGGAGGACCTCATCAGCGACCGCCCCGACGAGATTCTCCACACCATCCTCAGCCTCCTGCCGTCCGCCGCGGCCGCCGCGCACCAGCGCCCTCTCCCGCCGCTGGCAAGGCATCTGGGCCAGCATGCCGATGGCGGAACACGTCTTCGACAGCAGCTCTGCTACTGCGACAACGCCCTCGGCCTTCCTCGACTCCATCGATGCCGCCCTCAAGCTCCCCGCCGCACCTACGTTCAGCAGCCTCAAGATCGACCTAAGCGGAGTCGACCGGTGCGACCTCCCCGCGCACCGTATTTCGCCATGGCTCCGCTTCGCCTCCCAGCGCGTCGCTAACAAGCTACATCTCCGTCTCAATCTGTGGAACCATGCCCAAAGGTACGGGGACAACATGGGGGAGCTACGGAGATCGACCTTCACATCCCGGATTTTTTCCTCCTGCCGCCACCGACCGGTTCCTTCTCGTCGCTGACCGATCTGAGTATAGAATGTGGTAAAGTTGACGGCGGCGAGCTGGGCCGCGTCGTGTCTTCTCTGCAGTGTCCGCGGCTGCGGAAGCTCCGTCTTCTTGTGTTGCTCGAACCCGGCCGCGAGGTTTCCATAAACTCCGAATCTTTGCAGTGTCTCAAATGCAAATCACTCGGAGGCAAGCTGGAGGTTACTGCCCCAATGCTGCAGGAGATTTCTGGGATCAGCACCACCTGAGGCTTGCATTGTCGTTGCCCCGAAGTTGGAGAAGGTTGTCTGGCACGGCACCTATGATCCTAGCAGACACCAGGTTTCTGTGGCAGGGCGCCACCTTCTGTGTCTATCCATCATGCACGGGATCTCGTCGCCCACACGGCTGATGGAGAGATTTGATACTATCGGTGAGCTGACACTTAATCTCGGACTTCAGAAGGTACACTTGTTTATGTACTTCTTCCGTTCCAAATTAGAACGGAGGGAATGCGTTATTCCACAACAAACCGAAGATGATCATTTTGGACGTTTCATCTAGAAACCATAGAAAAGAGTCTACAATTTTGAAAAGGGTAGCCGGACTGAATTCGGTGCCAAAATTGAGACACTACTTGTCAGCGAAAAAGTGGAAACCCGTGTACCTAATTCCCTTGCATCCGTTGCTTACCTATCCTTAAGAACTGCAATATCTGTTATGTACACATGAATTAAAATTAATGTTACTATATTTTTTATTCTCACAATTCATTGATCGATAAGCTTATTCCTTTCCAAGCATGCCCAACTACTGATTTTTCGCTGATTTCATCTTCTCATTGACCTCGATGAATTCTGTTCGGACGTGCTGCCGATAGAACGTTCTATGGCAGAACGCTGCCCCGCAGCCCACCAGAACTAGCAGGCCCACCAGAACCAAAGTTGCATGCATGTGTCTACCTAGTTTAAAAAAATTCATATCTCATGAACCGAATGTAATAATTAAAATTCGATTGCACCATCGTGTTTATCATGATAAGATCTTCAAAATAAGACCCCACATGGATATATTTTGACAACTTTTTAAAAATATTTTTTTCTCATCTAGACGTACGGCCGATCTATTTTTGAAACAACCCAAAACGTATGTTGAAACAAACCGAAGGAATGTGTTAAAACAACATAGAATACCTATTACAACACATCAAAAAATCGGCTGTTTAAACATCCTAGGATGTATGTTGAAACGACCCTGGGATATATGTTTAAACACCCGAGGAAATACCTATTACAATAACCAAAAAATAATATGTTGAAAACGCCTCTGAAACCATGTTGAAACATCCAGAAACATACGTTGAAACACTCTAGAAACATATATTGAAACAACCTAGAAACCTTGTTTTGCGGAGAATACATAAAAATATGATGAACAACCTAGAAACATAAATTGAAATAAGTCATAAACATATATTGAAACAAAACCTAAAAATACCTATTGCGAAAAATTCACAAACCTATATTGAAACAATCTATAAATAGGTGTTGAATAACCTAGAAATGCCTTTTTGTACATTAAAAATAGGAGCATATCAATAGTAGGAAAATGTGTATATGTGTAACGTACTATTAAAAAAAGACATGTGCATCATACACTATCCACATATACCTTGTAAAAAAACACACACACACATACACAGTCACCTAGCTAGCTTGCCATAGACAGGTCAAGCAAGCAAGGGCGGGCGGCACGGCAGGTCAGGAAGCGCCAACGGACGCTGTTGCGGCTGCATGTAGTTGCACGACGATGAGCCGGCGCGGCATCAACGGGTAGGTTTTTTAAATTTCAACGCGCACTCGAGATCTACGAGGGACGGTCGTCTGGACGGACAACAACGCCACGGTCGTCGTGCCACACACACGCGCGCAAGGCAGCGTAGCTAGCTAACCCAAGCAAGGGGCGCGCGGGCGCAGGTGGGTTTATTTATGGGCCTAGTTAAATTTATGGGTCGGTGGCGCGGTCGAGTGGACCGTTCGATACATCGAACGTATTAGTTACATCATTACCGATTCTGTTCCTATGGCAGGGAATAGCGGGATATATGACCTTCCTGAAGGAAATGGACAAGCTTCCCATATGTGAAACCCTTGCTGTTGTGTTATTGACGAATCGCCATGCTTTTGCACCAGTGGTGTTGCATCTTCTTAGGGGATGCAGTTGTATCCGGAAGTTCAAATTAATTCTTAATCGTTGTACTCCATCAGAGGTATTTTCCAAGTTTTTAACGTGAGTGACTCTTGTAGCAATGATAAGAATTTTTGATCATGTGAATCTCTGCTGTCAAGGAACTAGCCATAGGTCTTGACTGACACTATATCTAGGACTAATATTTTCACCGAAGGGAAGGGTTTTTTTCATGGTTAGAGAAAAAATTATTCCTATCAGCTAACATTTAGAGAAGATATGTATAATTTAATAAGTTTAGAAGTTATTAGTTATGTAGCAAATTAGATGCTGCTGCTTCATTTCTCCAGCTATACATGCTCGAAGAAATTCATTTAGCTGCTGAACCATATGCATTGTCACAACACATTATTAGTTAACTGAGGTTTTCTTTTGAGTTCAGAACAAATGGGTCTAGTTGACACAACAGAGGAGAACAAGAAAGGTCCTCTGATTCACAATAGCTAGTCTAGTTTACACAAATTCTATGTAGTAAGTTTGTTTTACAAGGGAAATCGATAACTTAACAACAAACCTAAAACTGTAATGGGTTCTTATATTATATGTATGATAGAATGATGTGAGGGGATCCAAACGTCCCAGGGTTTGTGGGTGTGACACGGGCTTGTAAAACTGAATATCAACATATATGTGCCTGTTGAGATGAACTATACGTCTGACCTCCCCTCCTCAAAGGGTGAACGGTGTCTATTTTGCAATTTCTATAAATGACCTGTTTGCTAACATTTTTCTATCTTCTTTTCCAGTTGTCATCATCATGTACTATGTCAGGCTGTCCTTGTCATCTGCCAGAGAATTACAGGTTGGATGACATCACATTTGATTCACTTGAAGAGATAGAAATCTATTTCTTTATAGGTTCAGCCGAACAGGTGGAATTTGTGGAGTTGTTGCTGTCTAGATGCAACATGGTAATCCTTAAAAAGGTAGACTTTATGGTGGCATCTGTCCCTGTTTGTTCAGAGATCATGGAGGTTGTTCAGAAGATCCGCAGCATTTGTCATCCAAACAGCAAGATCCAATTTAATTTGTACTAGAGGGTGCTCTGTGCTCATGTGTCACATTCTCACATCACACGCTATACTACCCTTTAGCTTCTATGGGAACATTGTTAAAAGTTCAGAGGATTGTAGAGGACCATGTTACTGCAAATTTATGTCAATGTGGTTCAGTTTCACATATTTCGAGGATTTGTTTAAAAGTGATGCTTGTTATTCTCAGCTAAGCAAAGATGTATACCTTCAAACTATTGACTGCAAAATATTCCTCACTTGAGAAAGCATCGCTTTTAGTGTATTTTTGAGACAAAATGTTTGATGATATAGGAGCCATTATTGATCTCGTTTGGAATGTCACACTAAAGTGCTTTTATAGCCAATGCATTTTTTTTCTTCGTTGTAGAGCGCTTGTAGAACATCAATAGCCATTCGGATGATGCTATAGTCATGAATTTTCTACAGAATTTCCTATGCAATGGTAGCATTGGGGAAACAATTGTCACTTGAAAAGTTTGTTGTGTTGATGCAACAATTGTAGGGATGGCCAAGATGACTTCATCTGTAATAGTTGCATTGGAAAACAAGTCATGTTTGTCTCGGCGATGCGTAAATTTTTACCATTAAAGACATATATGGTGATAAATTGATCGTAACCACTATTGTTTTTTCTAGGGTGTGTTGATACCCCTACACTCTATATATATATAGATCACAAACATGACACATCAAGAAAATTAGGATTCCAACTGAACTCAAGTTTAATTTTGAAATGAAATCCTGTATTCTTTGATTCATTTTTTTTCTTTTGATGACAAATATTTTATCCATTTTAAATTATAAGATGCTTTTGATGACAAGTATTCGTTTCATCGTCCCATTTCTTTTCCTAGACTATTGCTATTGCTAACATACTCTGTACAATAGAAAAGCAGTAGCAGAACTCACAGGCCAATGTCTGAAAATTAATATTCAATAAAGTAGAATTGAAGATATAATTATACAAGTTGTGCATTATTTAGTTCGTTAAACCATGTGGTTATTAATCATAGTCGATCTGATGGCCACTAGTCAAGTATAATTTAGGTTTAAGGTAGTGGTTATTAGATGAAAGTAAAATTGCCTCACTTTCTATAGTAACGAGCGTCACTTTTCTGTCAGAGCATACCAGATAGGTTTGCGAAGAATTTTGACCGTACTGAAAGTTTAATATGAAAGGACACAGTGGTGATTGGTGAAACATGGAATGTCAGTGTAGAGAAGCGCGCTAAGACTACGCACGTGTGGTACTCTAAATCCGTCCCCTAAAGATAATATTCCGTCCTGGTCATCGTGATTCTCTCCTCTATCCTACTTTCTCCCGCACCCATCAGTGCTTTATATCTCGTTCTCTATACCAACTACCCACACGCGGATCTCACAGGTCAGCCTCACCTTCTCCCTTATCCACTTGTACTCCTCTCCCTCCCCATTCTCCACCTGTGTTTCTCTCTCTCCACTCCCGGCGCCGACGCCGCTCCTCTAGGCGCCCCTCCTCCCCAGCGCTCCTCCTGGCATCCTGTGGCGGAGCTCGCTGGCCGGAGCTCACGGCGCCTCCTCCGGTCGGGTGCGGGCAGGGCATCGCCTCACCTCCAACGCTGGCCCACCCCACGACCTCCGGCAGCCATGGCCGGCTAGCCCCACCCTGCGAGCTCCGAGATCCGCCGCCGCTGCCAAGTTCCTTCCCCATGCCCGGCTCCCGCACTCCCCCGCCTCCTTGACGTCCTCCCCAGCGGCTGCTCGACGTCCTCCTCTACGCCATCTTCACGAGCAAGCACGAGAGAGGCTCCGTCGGCCACGGGAGGAAGCGCTGCTGGGAAACGGGTGCGGGAGCGGCTCCGCAGCTGCGGGTGGAAGCGCCGCTGGGCCGCGGACTCCCCACGAGCGGCCTCCCCTTCCTCCGTTCTCTTCTTTGTCGGCGGCGGGCAGGCAGGCGCGGCCTCCTCTTGCTCTACACCCTGGGCAAGCGGCGCGAGAAGGTGGAGCTCAACCTGCTCGCGCCGGAGTCCGAGCTGCGCGCCCTGGGTGCCGAGCTCCACCGCACGGAGCTGGGCGGCGATGTCATGTGCTATACCCAATCGTCTCTACGGGCGAGCAATTAAGGCCGGCGTGAGCTCCAATCGCTGGTGCGAGCTCCAATCGCCGGTGGACGGGGACAACCGACTCTTCCTCCTCGCCCGCGCTCCTCTGCTCCTCGTCCGCGAGGTCGCCGGACCCCGGCGGGCGCGCCTCGGCGACGAAGAGCAGCACGCCATCGGTCCTCTTCCCTTCTATCTCTACCTCCGCGACGACAAGCAGCACGCCTCTGCTTCGGGCCGCCCCCTCCCTGCTCCCTTTGCCTGGGCGTCACGCCACGCCACGTCACGACCGCTATTTGCGTCCGGTATTCCGCTGGGAATACCAGGTCCGTGGCGGTAGCGGACGGGTTTACCATTCCCGCTGCAGCTCTTCTGTCCTAGATATGTTACTCCAGTACTCGTGTAGCGTATGCGCTACGGGTAGTCTAAAATGCTGTTTCTCAAGTCTGAGTGGGAGGACTTCGTTAAGCCTCATGGGCTGCAGGAGAATGACGTGACTGTTCTGCTAGCCCCAAATCAGCCTCGACTTAGGCTGTTTCTGTGGGCCGTGGCAGGCCGTCCGAGTCCGACACTGCCACGCTAGAGGCTTTCTCATCGAGCGCAAGATATATACGTACCCATAGTCAATCCGGAGCCCCCCAATCCAATCCCAAGTCCCTCCAGCTTTTTAGCCGATGGGTTCAAAACTATCCACCGCCGTCCCCACGCCGCCGCCCGCCGTCGACCACCACGACGCGGAGGACCTCATCAGCGGCCTCCCCGACGAGCTCCTGCACGCCATCCTCGTCCGTCTACCGTCCGCCGCGGCTGCCGCGCGCACCAGCATCCTGTCGCGCCGATGGCGAGGCGTGTGGGCCCACATGCCGGACCTCGTGCTCCGCGGCAGATATGCTCCATCGACATCGACGCCGTCGTCTTCGTCCCTCCTCGACAAAATCGATGGCGCCCTGGAGTCCTACGCCGCACCTACTGTCCGTAGCCTAGAGATCGCCGTGAGAGGAGTCGACGGATGCGACGTCCACGCCGACCGTATCGCTCCATGGCTGCGCTTTGCCTCCCAGCGCCTCGCCGGCAAGCTTTGTATCATAACGATGAGCTCTATCGGCGAAAGGAATCGTGACATTGAGACTGAGGAACTCGCACTGCCCATCTGCGAGAGAGCTACGGAGATCGACCTCGACTTCCGCCAGAACAACTTATTCGGAAAAACCTTTGTTCTCCGGCCGCCGCAGACCGGCTCCTTCTCGGCCCTGACTGATCTGAAGATAGCATCCACAAAGATGGACGGCGGCGAGCTGGGGCGCCTCGTTTCTTCTCCGCAGTGCCCGCGCCTGCAGAAGCTCCGTGTTCATGTGTCGAACCTCGTGTCCATCTCGGGCGTCTCTATGCGCTCAGAATCTCTCGAGTATCTCGACTACTTCGCCTATGGCACTGCCAAGCTGGAGGTTACAGCCCCAATGCTACGCGAGATTATTTTGATTTTCTGTTAGACTTTGTAAGCATAGATGGTAGGCAGCCCTTGATTAGTGGCATGCACCTTGACTGTGTGGATGGCTCATACGTCACCCCGGTCTCTATATGTAATTGTGTACATTCATGGAATACGATCAACAGTTCAATCACTTTCATGGTATCACACGCGGTTACGATCCGCTAGCTACTCTTCCGCTACCTTAGCGCCGCCGCCGATCCGATCACCTCCTCGTGCGTGACTCGTCGCCGAGTGTGCCGCTGATCCTATCGCCAGCGCTCTGATCCGATCGCCCAACCCGTGCTGCGTTCATCGCCGGGTGTGGTCGCTGATCTGCTCTTCTTCCCTTCCCGATCGCCCGCCCCGTCGTTGCCTCGGCACCGGGTGCGGCCGCTGGTCCTGTCGCTGATCGAAGCCGTCGCCGTAATCGCGGGTCGACCAGGTGACCCCGATCGCGACTGTACGTCGCGACACTACGCCAGGCGGCATCTCGCGACTCCATCAGGTGCTCGCTGGGCGTTCGAGGCGCGGGATCGCGCGACTCCACGCGGGACGCCCGCGACAGCTGCTACTCTCGCCAGGACCACCCGTCCCGGCTCCACGCGCGGATCACAGGATCGCGGCGCGCGTACGCCTACGCCAGGACGGATTGTGCACGTACATCTACGCCAGCCGGAGGTACCGGAGGCTAGCTACGCGGGATCGCATCTACGCGGACCGACCACGCCTCCGTCCGCTGCTCCGCGCGTCCAGCGGGATCGATCGCGACTCCCCGACCGCAGAGTCCCGCGACGCCAGGCCGGACCACGAGGTACCGCGACTCCACGTCTACGTACGACGGTCCAAACGCGTACGGTGTCCACTCGCCCAGATCGGGAAGACTGCCATACGGTGTCTACGTACGTACGGTGTCCAGTTGACTGGTGAGTAAAAAAAAAAAAGCAAAAAAAAAAGAAAAAAAAGAGAAAAAAAGGGAGAAGAGATCACCGGAGTGGTTCACCAGGCCACGCGACTCAGCCTCGTGCGGCATCCTTCGATGGTCGTCCACGTCGCTAGCCCTCATGGAGGCCGGGCCGGCATGGTCCAGTTCTGGCCACACCCACCCATTCCGAGCAGTCCACCGGGGCCGCCTCTTCGTCCTTCATCGCCTGCCTTCACCACCACCCCACAGCTGCAGCAGTACTTGGCGCCCTACTCATCGTACGGCGTCGACGCGTACTCTCCGGTGTTTGGCATGACTCCTCCAGGATTCGGCTACGTAGGTGTCCAACCCGGACCCTACACCGTGCAGCAGCAGCTCGAGTCTTGGAGTCCGATGGTCAATAACTTCAACACCATGTCGTTGAACTCACCACCCTCAACCGAGTGGTATGTTGATTCCGGTGCCGGCTCTCACATGGTCAGTAATGCTGGTATGCTATCCTCTTTTCACCCTCCTTCATCATCAAGTCCTTCATCTATCATTGTTGGTAATGGAGCCTTACTTCCCGTTACCTCTGTTGGGTCACACTCTTTTTCCACCATAGATCGTTCTCTTTCTCTTTCTAATGTTCTAGTTTCACCTAGTATTATTAAGAATTTGATTTCTGTACGACGTTTCACCACCGATAATAATTGTTCCATCGAGTTTGACCCCTTTGGCCTTTCTGTCAAGGACTTGCAAACACGAAGAGTGATTGCTAGATGCAATAGTACGGGTGACCTCTACCCGTTCTTTCCACCACCATCAACCAGCACCACCGCCCTCACTGCTGTCTCATCCTCCACCACCCTTTGGCATCGCCGCCTTGGTCACATCGGTCATGAGGCATTGTCCAAGCTTATTAGTACCAATGCTATTTCCTGTAGTAAGCGTCAACCTGATCACATTTGTCATGCCTGCCAATTAGGGCGCCATGTGCGTCTTCCTTTTAGCATGTCAAATTCCCGAGCGCTTCTTCCTTTTGATTTAATACACTGTGATCTTTGGACATCTCCAGTTGTTAGTGTGTCTGGCTATAAATATTATCTTGTTATTCTTGATGATTGCACCCACTATACCTGGATGTTTTCTTTACGCCTCAAGTCCGATACCTTTGGCATTATATCCAACTTTTTCTCATATGTGCGCACGCAGTTTGGCTGTCCCATTAAGGCAGTTCAGTGCGACAATGGCCGCGAGTTCGACAACTCCTCGGCCCGCACGTTCTTCCTCACCCATGGTGTAGTCCTCCGTCTGTCGTGTCCATACACCTCACAACAGAACGGACGTGCTGAGCGCACTCTTCGCACAGTTAACAACATTGTGCGCTCCCTTCTTTTTCAGGCCAGTCTTCCTCCGGTTTATTGGGCTGACACACTTCACACTGCCACCTACCTGATAAATCGTCACCCAACAAAAACCCTAGACGGCCGTACTCCTTTCTACGCCCTTTACGGCACACAACCTTCCTATACCCATCTTCGGGTTTTCGGTTGTGCCTGCTATCCCAACCTCTCGTCCACAGCTCCACATAAATTATCGCCTCGCTCCTCCCTGTGTGTATTCCTCGGGTACTCCTCTGATCACAAAGGATACCGCTGTCTTGACCTTCACTCCAACCGGATCATTGTCTCTCGCCATGTTGTGTTCGACGAGACTTTGTTTCCGTTCTCTGAGATGTCCACAACCCCTCAGGATCCTAACACGCTTGCGTTTTTGGACGATGCTGATGATTCCTCTTCGCCTATATGGTCAAGAGTTGTGACTGCAGGTACTCGCCTCCCTGGCGGTATGGATGCCGCACCTAGGACTCCCGGTGCCCTCACACCCGGTGCTGGCTCTCCCACAGGTGCCCCTACTGCTGCCCCTGCGGACTCTGTGTCCCAGGCTGTTGCCAGCGGCGCCGGGAGGACCCTTGGTGCTACTCTTCCGTCTGGTGCTGCTGCCCCTGTGGACTCTGTGTCCCAGGATGTTGCCAGCGGCGCCGGGACGATCACTGGCCGCACCCCCTCGACGACTGCGCCACAGACCGACGCTGCTGCCCCTGTGCGTCATGCACAGGCTGTTGCCAGTAGCGTCGCGGCCTCCGGACGCACACTGGACACCCGTCCAGTCTCCATCACCCCCGTCGACAACACGCATTCCATGCGCACCCGAGGCAAAGCCGGCATTGCACGGCCCGTGGATCGCCTTAACCTCCACGCTGCGCCCGTGTCGCCGCTGCCCCGTTCGGTCCGCGACGCCCTGTCAGATCCTAATTGGCGCTCCGCCATGCAGGCTGAGTTTGATGCACTGATTGCCAACGACACCTGGAGCTTGGTGCCTCGCCCTCCTAGGGTCAATCTAGTCACAGGCAAGTGGATTTTTCGGCATAAATTGCATGCAGATGGGTCTCTTGATCGGTACAAGGCACGATGGGTGCTTCGGGGATTCACTCAGCGCCCTGGTCTGGACTATGATGAGACTTTCAGCCCGGTTGTCAAGCCAGCGACAGTCCGTGTCATTCTCTCTCTGGCTCTCTCCCAGGATTGGCCCATCCATCAGTTAGATGTCAAGAATGCTTTTTTACATGGCACCCTCACTGAGACAGTGTACTGCGTGCAACCTACTGGGTTTGTGAATTCCTCTCACCCGGGACTTGTCTGTCGACTCAACAAATCTCTCTATGGACTGAAGCAGGCTCCTCGTGCATGGCATCACAGGTTCGCCTCATATTTATCTTCCATCGGTTTTGTTGAGACCAAGTCCGATAGCTCGTTGTTCATCTATCGTCGGGGATCCGAAACCGCCTATCTGTTGCTCTACGTGGATGACATTGTCCTCACTGCTTCCACTGCCGGATTCCTCAGACAGATTATTGAAGCTCTTCAGCGTGAGTTTGCTATGACGGATATGGGCCAGCTTCACCATTTTTTGGGCATTTCAGTATCCCGATCTGCTAAGGGTATGTTTCTATCTCAACGGCAGTACACTTTGGACATTTTGGAGCGCGCGGGGATGAGTGCGTGCAAACCGTGCAGCACGCCTGTTGATCTTCACTCCAAATTATCCGAAGATGGACCTCCTGTTGGTGATGCCACTCAGTACCGCAGCTTAGCAGGGGCTCTTCAGTACTTGACCTTCACCCGTCCAGATATTGCCTTTACCGTCCAGCAGATCTGCCTCTATATGCATGACCCTCGAGAGCCTCATCTTGCAGCTCTCAAGCGCATCTTGCGTTACTTACAGGGCACTATGACACTTGGATTGACTTTGCGCCGCTCTTCTCCCACTGAGCTCGTTATCTACACGGATGCAGACTGGGCTGGATGTCCCGATACTCGACGGTCGACCTCCGGCTATGCAGTCTTCCTCGGAGACAACCTGGTGTCATGGTCCTCCAAGCGACAGCACACCGTCTCTCGGTCCAGCGCCGAGGCCGAGTATCGTGCTGTGGCGAACGGCATCGCTGAAGCTACTTGGTTACGACAGCTACTCCTTGAGCTCTAGTGCCCTCCTCGCCGTGCTACTTTGGTCTATTGCGACAATGTCAGTGCTGTTTATCTCTCCAGCAATCCTGTGCAGCATCAGCGGACGAAGCACGTTGAGATCGACCTCCATTTTGTTCGAGAGAAGGTTGCCCTCGGTCAGGTTCGAGTTCTACATGTCCCGACGACATCACAGTACGCCGACGTCTTCACCAAGGGGCTTTCTACTTCTTTGTTCCAGGAGTTTCGGTCCAGCCTGACCGTTAGCGATGCTCCCGATTAGACTGTGGGGGAGTGTTAGACTTTGTAAGCATAGATGGTAGGCAGCCCTTGATTAGTGGCATGCACCTTGACTGTGTGGATGGCTCATACGCCACCCCGGTCTCTATATGTAATTGTGTACATTCATGGAATACGATCAACAGTTCAATCACTTTCATTTCCCCTGCTGAGGCTTGCATTGTCGCCCCTAAGCTGGAGAAGATTCGTTGGCAAGGTGCCTATGATCCTGGCCGCCACCAGTTAGCTGTGGCCAGTCGCCATATTCAGTCGTTGTCCATCAACCACTGGCCCTCCTGTCTTGAAATCCGCAATTCGTCCACACGGCTGATGGAGAGATTCGATACTGCAACTGAGATGGCCGTTTCTCTCCTACTAATGAATCAGGTAATGTTTGTATGCGCACTCTCTCTGTTCCAAATTCTAGAGCATTTTAAATCCTATATGATCACAAAACTACAGGGTAGATTTTTTCTCTCTTTTGGGTAATTTTATTATCTCAAGATTTTCATTTAGACTTCCCAAACCCACATCTCAATACTGACTAGTGCAGAGGTCTACATATGGAAATCTGAATAAAATAAAATAAAATAAAATAATCGACTATATACATGTTAAAGAGAACGCCTCCCTACCTCACGAATCGTTATGGAAGATAATGGAAGATACATTTTGTTTGTGATCTCTTTCTGTTCCGGTTGATGTGGCCAGTTTTGATGTTTTTCTTCCCTGTTTTTCACTGCATCAGGTGGTGCATGTTTTGTTTTGCCTTGTAGCTCTTCATTTTTCATGACGACTTCTGAGTTTACCTATATGATACATGACATGGAATGTCCACAATCTCATTCTTGTTCTTTCCTTTTGTCGGGGTGAGGCGAGGGGGGGCGGATGTGGAGCTAAGACCCTCAAAAGTTGGACAACGGCTTAACCCTGTTGGAGATGCTCTTAGGATTCTCAAACTTTGATAAAATTCCTAGAAAAAAATATACTGACATCTACTATACTAAACAAATACACTATCAAGATATATTTCGTAGTGAGTAATGAAACTGATTTGAACTGGTGCATTCTTCTATAAATTTGTCAAACGTAGACTTAGGATAAAACTAACATATAACATACAAAAGACTGTACAATTTTGAAGAAGGTAGGAATAAAGCTGAATTCAGTGCCAGAAATTCACAGCTTAATTAGTCAATACCACGTCAGAGTGCTTGTGCATTCATGGTTATGCACTTATATGCTGTCAGCTTCTGTTTAACTATGCGTGTCATTGACTCTTTTGGGGAAAACACTTTTCAGTATTCAGAACACAGAAGGCATGCTCATGAATCCCTCTCTTTGGTACCCAATCCATCGATTTGCATGCATTCCACTTTACATATTGTTTTTGCTCTCATCAGATGATAAGAATCAGATACACAACGACATCTTAGTTACTTGTGACCATGGTACATAGCACTATGCTGGTTTTCATATATAGATAATTCATAGATATTGTTTTAAAGAATGCGTGCAATATCCTTTATGATAAATAAAATTATGTGATCTCCATTCCAACCATTGGAGTTGAAACTTTGGTAATTTTCTGTGTGACCTTAATAAATTTTATGCCTGGCAGGATATAACAGAATATGTGACCTTCCTGAAGGAAATGGACAAGCTTCCTGTATGTGAAACCCTTGTTATTACCTTATCGAGGTTGGATAAGCATGGTCTTTTACCAAAGATGTTGTGTTTCCTAAGGAGATGCAGCTGTATCAAGAAGTTAAAATTATCACTTACTCTTTTTCCTGAAAGAAAATTATCACTTACTCGGCATACTGTACCAAAGGTAACTTCTAAACGTTCAACTTTTCTTAGAGATTCCATTGACTTGTATTTTGACTCATGTGATCTTTGCTATCAGGGATTGATATTTATCACATTAACTAGAACTAAACCCAAACCAAAAACATGCTAACATTTTTTTTACTTGTTATTGTCAGAGATCATGTACTATGCCGGATTGCCCTTGTCTTCTACCAGAGAGTTATAGGTCGGATGACATCACCTTGGATTCACTTGAAGAGATAGAAATCAGATCCTTTACCGGCTCAACTGAACAGCAAGATTTCATTGAGGTGTTGTTGTCTAGGTGTAACATGGTAACCCTTAAAAGATTAGACATTACGGTGCCATCTATCGACCTTTCGTCAGAAATCACGGAGTTTGCCGAAAGGATCCGCACCTGAAGGACCGAAAACGGCGACCAGAGGGGGGGGTGAATGGGAGCCGTAAAATTTCTTTCGAAATATTTAGGCCGTTGTCCCAACTTCACCGCCAAACACACAAGTCAAACACCGTGATGTCCACGACCCAACTAGTGGGTGGATGTTCCGTAGGAACACAGCGGGACACCACAAACGAGCACGGAAAGCCAACGTAAAAATCGAAACTCAAATCGGAGCTCAAATGATCAAACCGCGGAAGGAATCGGCACACTCTATTTTTACCGGCAAGAACTAGATAGCAACCACCTGCAAAACAAACACTGAAAGGGTTGGATTTGCTCGGCACTCGAAGGTGCACGGCCTACCAAGCTCTCTAACCGGAAAGTTGATCTTCACTGCAAAGAAGAACAGGCACTAAACATAGGCCAAGCCGATGGTCACTGAACACCAGTAAGTACACTAGCAAAAGAGCAATTGATAATTATACTAGCTTCCTGTAGCTTGAAAGAGATGGCTCATAAATTGATTTGGAGAATCACGATTGCAAGAGCAAGCTTTTTAACCAATCAAATAAAAGAACAGGTGCTGCACTTGCTGAAGCTCAGCTGATCGACCTGCAAGCACTGCTGCTGCCTTGCTAACACACATGCATTATATATTTAACAGG
Organism: Themeda triandra; assembly: GCA_018135685.1. NCBI lineage: Eukaryota > Viridiplantae > Streptophyta > Magnoliopsida > Poales > Poaceae > Themeda > Themeda triandra. The sequence continues at coordinate 213,408 of JAENPR010000643.1, read as the reverse complement.
CAAGAGTGATCATGGAGTTGCCAATGCATATGACAGCTGCTACTCTGAATATTCGGAACATTTAACGAACTTTCAGTGCAAGCAAATGAAAATGGCAGCCAGATGCTTACCTTCTTGCCTTTGCCTAAGTGCAGCAGATCGGATGAACTGCAGAGAAGATGGACGAGCTACCGAACTGCACTTTGGCAACCTGCAACCTGCGGCAAAACAAAGAATCCAGCCAAGTTGCCAATCGAAAATGGAATTAACAATTCCAACCACTATTGCTTGATAGTGACAACTTCTAAAGCCTTTTTCCAATTCACGAGAACAAGCAAATAGATTTAGCATAGGAGCAACGTTGCTTCATTTGCCATTCAGAAATCACTGAACATTGCTTACACTGAATAGCTCTATTTGTGCGAGTGAATAAAAGCATCATCAGCTACCTGAGAATATCTAATAACAAAGATGATTGCTTTACTGTAGCTAGAAAGGGACCTTCCATACAAATTTAGAACAAGCAGCACTTTCTCTGAATACAAAATGACGATCACCTCACCTGCTTACCTGAGACAAAGATGATGAACAAGCAGCTGCAACAGATCGAAGAGAGATAGAAGAGCAGACCGAGCTGCTGTTTCTTAAAGATGCAAGGCAACAGCTGTAGAACAAAGCTGCAACAAAGCAAATTCAGAGCAGAGGCGAGCACGCACTAGCAAGAACCAGCTGCTGGCATCACACGCAGAACAAGGTGGCTCGGCCGGTGGTGCTGCACGCCGTCGAGCTGGAAACAAACGGAGAAGCTGCAGTGGCAGGTCTGCTCACCATCCAGCTAAGTACCTAGGCAAGCAGCTTCCTGCAAAGAATGACGAACTGAGCAAAGGTTCGATCTTCACTGGGTCTGGCAGCTACGCTCAACCGGTGAACTCGGGCGAGGGCAACGTCCGAGGTGCCCAGCGCCACGCCACCCCGCACCGGTGGTAGCTAGTCCAAGACCAGTTCCTCGACCCGACAAGAAGAACAGAGGAAAACTCCACAAGAACAAAAAGGGACGACCAAGAAATCCAAGAAAGCTCGATCAAATCAAAAGGATTCATCCCCAAAACTTGCGAGAGAGGATCATCACGGAGTTGCGAAGCTCCTCCCAAGAGATCATCCGCCAATTTGAGCTCAAACTCCAGCAAAAAACAGATCGAGGCCAAGAACTCAGTTTTTCCCCCAAAACGAAAATCGGCTGGATTCGATGTGCTCGTGTGGATTTAGGCGGAACAACTCACGGGTAGCATCACCACACATCCTTGCACGAATCTAGCCGACCAAAACTAACCCAAAAGCTTGAATCCAACAGATCGAAGCAAGAACGAAAAATACCCCAAAATAGCTCCGAAAATAAGGGAAAAAGAAAAACTTCAGATTTGGACAAGGGAGCAAGTGGAGCACGAATTTTGATCCTTGGATTACTTCATGATATCCGGTTACAAGCCAATCCTAGCAAATCAAAACTATGAATGGCAAAAAGCTCAAGAACAAGAGCCACTCCTCTCTCTCTAACCTTAGCCTCCTCTCAAAGCAAACAAATGAGAGTGACCCTCCAAGGATAGCTGCCCCAAACAGCCCCTTCACATATATATAGGCGCATGCCAAAGACCAAAACGCCCTTACATGAAGCACACAACCCAAATACCCTCTAGGGGTAAAACCGTCCAGGTTTTTCTTCATCGATCCGACGGCCACCGCGCCTCCTCACCGGTAGCCTCGCTTCCACGCGATCTCCCCGATGCCGCCACGTGCCGTCCGTCCGCACCGGGACCTCCGCCCGAGTTTTGAGGCACAAACCCGGGAAACCCGCCACCGATGGTTTCGAGGCGAAACCACCAAACCGCCCGCGAGTAGCGTAGCCCGTACGCATCCCCGCCGTGTACACTTGCGCTCATCGATGTCCCAGCTCGCCGCCCACCACGGCTAGCCGCCCGGCTTCAAGGTCCCTCGGTCCAAGCCTCACGTCCGCCCTTCACCGCACCCGGTCCGTCGGCCACGGCACGCCCTACTTGACCTTCACCGCACCGTCGACCACCGCCTCCGAGCTTGACACCTGTACAACACAAGCCAAGAGACACCGTTGTTTGACACGAAGCCGCGTGCCACGGTTAGTAAGACTCTCACACACACGCCACTTGTGTTGGCATGTTGACAATCGCTCATCACAAAAGCATTACACAATGGCTATGGAAAAGCCATGTGTCCGCAATCTCCCCCTTGATGAGTGCATTGTCAACACCAACACAAACCAGAGACAACTCATCCAAATGACCAAGAGCTAAGCAAAAGCTGAAAGCGAGTCATTTGCAATGAGCAAAGTAAGAGCAAAACTTGGTCCCCAAAGACATGGTCAACGGCTCGACGCAACCAAGCGAAACGAAAGCTAGTCCTCAAGAAGAGGCAGAAAAAGGGCTCAACACCACTAGCAAAGCACAAAGCACAAAGCACAAAGCTCGGAGTGCAACTCCCCCTTGACAAATGCATACTCACCAATGAACTCTCTGGATTTGTGGATGTTTCTCCCCCTTGTTGGCACATGCACTTATCAAGATTAAAACACAAGAGACTGCAACTCCCCCTCAAATCACGCCACGATAAAAATGCAAAATGTAGAGCTTCAAGAGTATAGCAATCCGGAGTACATAGATGCTCTAGCAAGTATGGCAAGTGTATATCAACAAGCACAAGTCGAAGCCAATGCTCAAATTGATCAAATGATACGGAATATGAAACATAAGCATTTTGATCGGGTATTGAGCATTTTATAAAAGGTGTTCACCAAAAAGAGTAGCACCTAGCACATATAAGCGGGAGATCAAACAAGTGCTAACATATGTATACAAAAGTGAACTACCCCATATAACGGTCACACATCATGTCTCAAGGAAGCACTTAACAACACTTGTAACTTCAACATTGATCGAGTTAAACCGGCGGTTAACAAGGTTTCTTTTAGACATGTGTATGCGAGAGGATCAAAACCGTCCGCCAAAAGCTTGTGTTATTTTTATCATGTTTTTCAACCACGCCGAGTTCATCCCTTAGTGCAAGTGGGAAGCTGTCTCGTCACGAGTGGTTGTGGACTAGCACTACAATGCCCAAGTTCATCTCACTCGAAAGAATGAGAAGCAATCTCGTGACATTGCCGTGGGACGAAAAAGATCCAACTCAAAACTTTTCATCATTTCTTAGCTTAGACATCAAGTTTTAGCACAAGATTATCAAGAGATCCGAGCTAAGTGAATGACTCAAGAAACATGAGACATAGCAACTCAAGCATACATATGAAAGCAACAAGGTTCTCAACAAAACCTACACATGCTAGTTACCATCTCAAGGGTGAACATTTTCGGGTTGCATCAAGAATTAAGCAAGTTCACATTCAGAAAAGCAAGCTTAGCTCATAACATGTAACAAGCGATCAAAAGGAGCCTAAGCTGCAAGCACCATTATGTATAAACAAGGCATACTAACAAGAGCATAGATGTAATCAAAACTGCTATAGTCATGAAGCTCAACAAAGATAGTATGATACATGATGAAATGCAATGCAAAAGGAGAAAGGATTCGGCTCAACATCAAGAAGCACTTAGGAGGGTTTAAATAAACATGAAGGCACAAAAGAACCAACTCCCCTCGGAAAAAGCCAAACTCCCCCTCAACCAAAGACACCTAGCAAAAGAAAACTAGGAAACAAAAGGCACAAAACCACAAGAAAAAGCTCCAACTCCAAAAGAAGGAAAACTCAAAGGAGCCAAATACAACCAAAAGACATGTCCAACCCAAAAGCAACCAAAATCTCGACACATGGTACAATGCACAATGATGATATCAAATAGGGAATAAAAGCATGTAACATGGTACTAATTAAAATGGCTAAAAGTTTGGGCTAGCAAAACATGTCAATAGAATACATGTAACTATACAAAAACTAGCAACCAAAAAATACCTAATGAACATCATACCAACTACACAACTTCAAAGATATGGTAAAGCATGGCAAAAAGTTCATGAGGATCACACACTAACATGAAAAGTGGCTAATCCACCAAGATATACACAAGCTAGCAAGAGATATGATACACAAGACAAAACAAGCTAGACTAGATATAAAAGCAAGATACAAGTATAATACATGCCAGAATATACAAGTGAGCAAATGAACAACTATCTCATACCACAAGTAGGAAAGCATGAATGTACAAGGTATGAGAGTATATGATAGCTCACAGAGTGTGTAGGTGTCACAATAAAGCACATGCCTCTTGGAGGCCATCGCAATGGGTGTAGAGAACCATCAAGTCTTGATCACACCATGCAAAGGATCAATTTCCACAAAGCACATGTTCTCCACCCCACGTCCTCGTTCCTACACAAAAGAGGACAAAGAAACCCGAGTCTTGGATCCCGAAGGGTTAGCAAGCATATACTTGGGAACCCAAGACTTGGTCACATGTCTAAAAGTACTCAACTTATCATGTGGGTTAGCATGACGCAAATTTTGGTTCTTATGCACTTTTGAAACATCCTTGGAAGCATTCGTCAAAAGGACCGCTCGAGAAGAAAAACGAGAGGACCCATGAGCAAAGAGGCAAGCATCTCCCAAGGTCTTATGAGAAGAATCAATAGAAGCATGTTGTGGACCAACACAAGAAGTACTAGAAGCATGTCCACAATCATGACCTAACCCACTAGAGAAGGAGTCACAAAATCCATCGACCGAAAGAGGATTCTTACTAGGCTCACAAGTGTTCATACCATGAGAAGGGCAATGAACTATCAAAGGCCTAGAAGAACGAGCTCGTCGCATGCGTTTGGCACGCCGATAGCAAAAGCTCTCTTGATGCCCATCTTTCCCACAAAAAGAGCAATTGTAAAAAGGCCTATCGGAAGGCACACCATTCTCCATCAAGTGAGAAGTCCCTTGGGACTTAGAGCAAGAAGCATCAACATTCAACTTGGTGCCAACACTAGGAGCACACGTGCCATGAGAGAGGCCACATGGCTTCCTAAAAGCCTTAGCTCGAACGCGTCGCTCGTGTTTGACACGGCGAAAGCAGAAATCGAATGAATGCCCATCTTTCTTGCAAAAGGTGCATTTGAAGATTGGTTTGGGAACATGAGTTCCAAAAATTTGAGAAGCACCATTGCCATTAGAAATCCCATGGACATCACCCGAAGAAGGAACAAGCTTAGGACTAGCTATGAAAGAGCTATCCGAAGCCTTACCACAAGTGCCATCATCCAAAGACTCATGTGCAACACAAGAACTCAACTCCGATTGAGAAGAAGCAAATTTAGGAACAACATCGGAGTTGCAAGAATCACGAGAATCTAAAGACTTAGCACAAAGACTCTTGCATCTTTTAGCCAAAACATCATTTTCAAACCTGAGGCGATCACAAGTACCACAAGGAGCATTTTTTAAGTTTTCCATCTCCTTCTCAATGCACTCGGCATATGTGGTACGCAAGAGATCAATCTCTTTCTCAAGGTTAGCACTCATCTCATTGTGCTCAACCAACTTGGCGCTCATATCATCGAGCATTTGTTTCAAAGCCAAAACTTCATTTTCACATGTGATGTGAGTCAATTTTAGTTCATTAATTTCAGCAAGCAAAAACTCACAAGAAACACATGGCAAAGAAGCATTTGACTTAAGCAAAGCATTTTCTTCTCTAGCCTTGTCAAGATCCTCATACAAGTCAAGACATGAAAGACATGGCATAGAGGCATTGATTTTCAACTTTTTATTTTCAGATTTCAAACATGCAAGAGAAGAGCTCAAATCATCATTCTTTCTAAGCATGTTATCACAAGAAGTGCATGGAATTAAAGCACAAGACTTCCAATGAGAAAGACCACATTTCAACCTAGCAATTGAGCATTTCAACTTCTCAATCTTTCTACGCAAAATAACACAAAGCTCATCATTTTTTGCACAATGCTCAAGACATGTATCAAAACGGTGGGATAAGCACAAAAACGCTCGACAAGTGTACCTTTCTTGGCCTTGCCAAGTTCGCGCACAAGATCCTCCACCGAAAGCTCATCATCATCTAGGAGGTCCAACAAAGCATTCACCTCGTGTTCCTTTTCAAGCGCCGCATTGCGCCTTCTCTGCATGATGTCATCCTCCACTGCAAGTCCATCATTCAAATCTGAGGACAAAGACTCACAAGAAGAAGAGCTTGGTGCCATCTCTCAAAGCACCATTAGTGTTAGCAAAAACAAGCGTGAAAATCGACAACAAAAGCGGAAAGCAAATTCGCCCTCAAAACAATGTCGCCTTCGTGGATCACGGACCGATTAAGGTGGAGTGATCCTTAACCGGCTCCGATACCAATTGAAGGACCGAAAACGGCGACCAGAGGGGGGTGAATGGGAGCCATAAAATTTCTTTCGAAATATTTAGGCCGTTGTCCCAACTTCACCGCCAAACACACAAGTCAAACACCGTGATGTCCACGACCCAACTAGTGGGTGGATGTTCCGTAGGAACACAGCGGGACACCACAAACGAGCATGGAAAGCCAACGCAAAAATCGAAACTCAAATCGGAGCTCAAATGATCAAACCGCGGAAGGAATCGGCACACTCTATTTTTACCGGCAAGAACTAGATAGCAACCACCTCGCAAAACAAACACTGAAAGGGTTGGATTTGCTCGGCACTCGAAGGTGCACGGCCTACCAAGCTCTCTAACCGGAAAGTTGATCTTCACGCAAAGAAGAACAGGCACTAAACATAGGCCAAGCCGATGGTCACTGAACACCCGCAAGTACACTAGCAAAAGAGCAATTGATAATTATACTAGCTTCCCGTAGCTTGAAAGAGATGGCTCATAAATTGATTTGGAGAATCACGATTGCAAGAGCAAGCTTTTTAACCAATCAAATAAAAGAACAAAAGTGCTGCACTTGCTGAAGCTCAGCTGATCGACCTGCAAGCACCGCTGCTGCCTTGCTAACACACATGCATTATATATTTAACAGGCAAGAGTGATCATGGAGTTGCCAATGCATATGACAGCTGCTACTCTGAATATTCGGAACATTTAATGAACTTTCAGTGCAAGCAAATGAAAATGGCAGCCGATGCTTACCTTCTTGCCTCGTTGCCTAAGTGCAGCAGATCGGATGAACTGAGAGAAGATGGACGAGCTACCGAACTGCACTTTGGCAACCCGCAACCTGCGGCAAAACAAAGAATCCAGCCAAGTTGCCAATCGAAAATGGAATTAACAATTCCAACCACTATTGCTTGATAGTGACAACTTCTAAAGCCTTTTTCCAATTCACGAGAACAAGCAAATAGATTTAGCATAGGAGCAACGTTGCTTCATTTGCCATTCGAAATCACTGAACATTGCTTACACCGAATAGCTCTATTTGTGCGAGTGAATAAAAGCATCATCGGGCTACCCGAGAATATCTAATAACAAAGATGATTGCTTTACCGTAGCTAGAAAGGGACCTTCCATACAAATTTAGAACAAGCAGCACTTTCTCTGAATACAAAATGACGATCACCTCACCTGCTTACGAGACAAAGATGATGAACAAGCAGCTGCAACAGATCGAAGAGAGATAGAAGAGCAGACCGAGCTGCTGTTTCTTAAAGATGCAAGGCAACAGCCGTGGAACAAAGCTGCAACAAAGCAAATTCGGAGAGCGAGGCGAGCACGCACTAGCAAGAACCACTGCGGCATCACACGCAGAACAAGGTGGCTCGGCCGGTGGTGCTGCACGCCGTCGAGCTGGAAACAAACGGAGAAGCTGCGGTGGCAGGTCTGCTCACCATCCAGCTAAGTACCTAGGCAAGCGCTTCCTGCAAAGAATGACGAACTGAGCAAAGGTTCGATCTTCACTGGGGTCCTGGCAGCTACGCTCAACCGGTGAACTCGGCTGCGAGGGCAACGTCCAGAGGTGCCCAGCGCCACGCCACCCTGCACCGGTGGTAGCTAGTCCAAGACCAGTTCCTCTGACCCGACAAGAAGAACAGAGAGGAAAACTCCACAAGAATAGAAAAGGGACGACCAAGAAATCCAAGAAAGCTCGATCAAATCAAAAGGATTCATCCCCAAAACTTGCAGAGAGGATCATCACGGAGTTGCGAAGCTCCTCCCAAGAGATCATCCGCCAATTTGAGCTCAAACTCCAGCAAAAAACAGATCGAGGCCAAGAACTCGTTTTTCCCCCAAACGAAAATCGGCTGGATTCGATGTGCTCGTGTGGATTTAGGCGGAACAACTCACGGGGTAGCATCACCACACATCCTTGCACGAATCTAGCCGACCAAAACTAACCCAAAAGCTTGAATCCAACAGATCGAAGCAAGAACGAAAAATACCCCAAAATAGCTCCGAAAATAAGGGAAAAAGAAAAACTTCAGATTTGGACAAGAGAGCAAGTGGAGCACGAATTTTGATCCTTGGATTACTTCATGATATCCGGTTACAAGCCAATCCTAGCAAATCAAAACTATGAATGGCAAAAAGCTCAAGAACAAGAGCCACTCCTCTCTCTCTAACCTTAGCCTCCTCTCAAAGCAAACAAATGAGAGTGACCCTCCAAGGATAGCTGTCCCAAACAGCCCCTTCACATATATATAGGCGCATGCCAAAGACCAAAACGCCCTTACATAAAGCACACAACCCAAATACCCTCTAGGGGTAAAACCGTCCAGGTTTTTCTTCATCGATCCAACGGCCACCGCGCCTCCTCACCGGTAGCCTCGCTTCCACGCGATCTCCCCGATGCCGCCACGTGCCATCCGTCCGCACCGGGACCTCCGCCCGAGTTTTGAGGCACAAACCCGGGAAACCCGCCACCGATGGTTTTGAGGCGAAACCACCAAACCGCCCACGAGTAGCGTAGCCCGTACGCATCCCCCGCCGTGTACACTTGCGCTCATCGATGTCCCAGCTGTCAGCCACCACGGCTAGCCGCCCGGCTTCAAGGTCCCTCGGTCCAAGCCTCACGTCCGCCCTTCACCGCACCCGGTCCGTCAGCACGGCACGCCCTACTTGACCTTCACCGCACCGTCGACCACCACCTCCGAGCTTGACACCTGTACAACACAAGCCAAGAGACACCGTTGTTTGACACGAAGCCGCGTGCCACGGTTAGTAAGACTCTCACACACACGCCACTTGTGTTGGCATGTTGACAATCGCTCATCACAAAAGCGTTACACAATGGCTATGGAAAAGCCATGTGTCCGCAGCACCATGTACAGCAAGGTCCAACTTAACGTCCTCACCTGGGAGGGGCCGAAGCCACGAGCCTCCTAATTTAGAGGATGCCCACACGTGTCACATACCCTTGATTAACGTCCTCACCTGGGAGGTGCCGAAGCCACGAGCCTCCTAATTTAGAGGATGCCCACACGTGTCCTCACCTGGGAGGTGCCGAAGCCACGGGCCTCCTAATTCTGCCAGAGCGCTGCTAGTGTTCAAAGGGTGCTCCTGGAATCGCAATTATGTTAGCTTGATTCTTAGTATATTGAAACTGCATGCATAAGGGACTATCACTAATATTTTGCTGCTAATAGAATTTCCTAAATGCATAAGGGACAGAGGTGTAACGGGTATATGTTCGATGATATAGGAGCCATTATTGATCTTGTTTGGAATGTCACACTTAAGTGCTTTTATAGCCAATGCATTAATTAATTTTTTCAGCTTGTAGAACATTAATATTATAGCCATTTGGATGATACTATCACTACCGAGACAGAGTCTCTGCCGACGGCGGCAGAGTTTGCCGATGGCCGAAGCATAAGCCATCGGCAAAAAACCCGATTTGCCGATGGCAAAGTAAAGCCATCGGCAAATATATTTTTGCCGATGGCTGGGCCATCGGCGAAGAAAAGCCATCGGCCAGGAGCTTGTTTGCCGATGGCCGGGCCATCGTCAACAAAAGCAAACGGCAGAGAAATACTTTGCCGATGGCCAGGCCATCGGCTTAGACCCACCATCGGCAAACTTTGCCAGGAGCGGACGGCGGCCGACGCCGCCTGTTTTGCCGATGGCAGCGCCGTTAGGCCATCGGCAAACCGCCAGATTTGCCGATGGCCACGGCCAACGGCAAAGCATCGCCACGTGGCTGCCTGGGGAGCGCCCAGGCCCACCTTGTTTGCCGATGGCCTGGCCATCGGCAAGAGGCATTGCCGATGGCTTTTCAAGGCCATCGGCAAACAAATTTTTTTTTTTGTTTTTTCCTTCCCATTTTTTTCTGGTGTCTTCCTACACCACATACAACCCAACTTCAAAAGTTGGGACAATTTTGAGTTTTGTGGCTATATTTCGTTAATTTTTCTGGTTTCTTTGAATTTTTTCCGCAACTCTAAATTTGAACTGCAGGTACATAAAATAATGCAAACTTTTGATTAGAAAAATAATATTCATGATGCTCGGAGTATGTTGAGGCCATACCCAGGACCTCGCATGAAATTACGACCCTGTTGGCCTCGTAACATGGGGTGACGTGCACAGAAAGTGTTTTTAAATTCTATAAAATCCAAAAGAAGTCCGAAATTGACGAAACTTGACCAGTTGTGTTGTCATGGCATGTGTAGTGTGTGGTAAAAATTTCAAAAAGTTTCGAGCAAGTTGTGACGTCGGATGGTCAAAACCCAGACATCTCCACATGTGATCACTTGTGATCACTTGTGACCACATGTGGACACATATATCGGGCTTGACTAGGCTCCCCTACTACAAGCACCTTCTTCTTCCACACAACATCGATGTAATGCACACAGAAAAGAATATCGCCGAGGCACTTTGGGCAAGCACCAGGGACTTTATTAATGAACACTGGAGGTGTAGTAGGGATCCTACCGAGGATGAAAAAGACCATCTTCTCAGACATAATACGCCCGATTTCGTCAATTGGTTCAGCAAAAAGGTAACTATCTACCTAACCTCGTTTCGACTTTGAGATTCCACATTGCTCCTATGAGCGAGTAACGTAACTATCTACCTGTCCTAACCGTGCAGGCTAATTGTGATGCGGAAATGAGTCCTGCATTGAGATGTGTGGGCCAAACCTTCGATCGACATGTCAAGTCATTCGACGTTTATGACGTGAATGGCTATCGCTTTCGCACGAGAAGCTACGAAGAGAAACGGGGCAACCTAAAAACCACGTGCACCGGAGTTCGTACTCCCGGCACGGATGGGAAGGACTATTACGGCATAGTCGAACAGATATTGGAGCTTGACTTTGGCAAGTTCCTAGGTTGTAAGCCTGTGGTGTTCAAATGCCATTGGTTCGATCCCGAGGTCACGAAAAAGGACCATAAGATTGGGCAAGTCGAAATCCAACAGGATTCCAAATATGGAGGAGACGATGTCTATATTGTGGCTAACCGAGACGCCAAGCAAGTTTATTACCTCCCATGGGCAAACCAGAATGACAAACGCCTTGCGGGTTGGAGCCTTGTGCAGTTCGTATCGCCACGCGGTAAAACGGCGGTCCCAAACGATGATGATTACAACTTTGACCCAAGGACAGATGAGTTCTATCAACCTGAGGGGCTAGAAGGTAGGTTGGAGATAGATATTCATTCGTTGATGAGTATGGAAGTAAACAACGACATCAATGAGGACGAGGGTGATGAGGTGCACGATGCCGAGGACATACGAATCCTAGATGCACCGGATGCGACGCGATGTAGAAGTTGGGGAACATGTAGAGTGTAATGATGAGGACTTAAGAGAGCTCGACAATATTGATAGTGATGACGACAATCGATGACGACGACGAGCGCGCTCGCCGGCAATATTGCCGTTTGCGGAGATAGTTTCTAATCCATGTAATATTGATACTGTTATTTATATTACCTTACATTTATGTTTCTTTACAAGTACTTGCAATCTACTAATACTAACTGTTTTAATCTTTGTCATTGCAGGCACTCGACAAAATGCCAGGCGGAGGACGGTCGCGCCGACAAAACGTCAGGTCGAGGTACATGGTGACCGAGCCCCAGCAGGACCACGTGGCGGCCAGCCACCACGAGGAGCACGTGGCGGCCGGCCACCACGAGGAGGAGAACGACGAGGAGGTTGAGGTGGAGCCGTCGACCAGCAGGGATGGGAGTAGGCGGAGGGCTCCCAGGATGAGGCTGTTTGAGGATGAGGCTGTTTGTGACGGCGGCGGCGGCGGTGGCGACGACGACGACGACGAGGAGGACGGCGGCGGCGGCGGTGGTGACGACGACGACGAGGAGGACGACGGGGGCGAGGAGACTGCAGGCACCTCGACTTCCACAGGCACCTCGAAGAAGCCCTTCCAGCGCGGACCCGCTAAGCTCCCTGAGCACGTGCCGCGCCCTGACGACCGCCCGCAGATCGTGATCGCTGGGAGGTAAGTATCCATTGTTGATTTCTGTACTTGTTCTTATTTCATTTTCGAATTAAAACGCATACTAACAATTGTTGTTTATGTGCGAGTGGCTGGGCAAAGGTGACGGCCGGGAAGAGTTCGCCCCATGTCACTAGCATCCAGGGCGAGTGATTAAAGCAAACTTCCATGGCTTGGTAACCATCGAGGGGAAGACGATCGTGCCCGACAAATGGCCATACTACTACCTCGTTAGGGACGTACATGGGGAAATCCTCTCTGACAAGATCAAGAGGGAGTTGTGGGTGAGTCTTTCAATCGCAACGCATATCTCAATACTACGCATTTGTTGGACTTTTCTCAAACAATGGAATGATGCTTGATGCCTGTGTGCAGTTGTACTATAGGTTGGCGGAGGGGCAGGACCCCGTGCTGGCGGACCGGCATCAGGACAAGGTGTGCGAGTTGCGGATCAAGGACATGTTCTACGAGGCGCACACCCGCCGTCATCTCCTACTACGCCAACTTCGGGGGATGAAGGTGGATAAGACCCGAGCCGGGGAGATGATATGTGAACCGGAGACCGACCTCACCGAGGAGCGTACATGCGAGGTAAATAAGTAGGAAAACATCCGTTGTGATTCCTTATGTGACATATTCAACTCATTATCTGGAAGATCTAATACTTGAATGTCATGCAGACACCTCCGGGCTGGTGCAACAAGTACGCCGACTGCTGGCGTGAGATTGTCAAAGGGTGGCAAACGCCGGAAGCGTACGTGCAACACAGAGCACGTCGGGCGAAACGCTTGGAAGAGATGGCGAGGTCCGGGGTCTCACACCACCAGGGGAGCCAGAACCTCCCAGAGTTCATGGAAACATGGGTATGCTTGTGTTCAACCATTTCTTATAGCGCTGAATTTCTTATATCTCTACTTGTAACCATGTTTTCTGTTTTCCTCGCAGAGGGAGCACCACGACGGGCAGCCCATCAACGAGTACATAGGGTGGGCCCTGGCTCACAAGGGCCCAGCGAAAGCGGCCTCCACCACGTACAGCTCTTCGGACGGGCCCGAGAAGTACACCAGCCCGGTCGTGTATGAGAAGCACACCAAGTACGCCGCCGCAGCTCGAGAGGCCCATGGCGACGACTACGACGTCACCGCCGAGCCCCTGGACCCTCAGCTCGTGATGAGGTTGGGAGGAGGGAGCAGCACGGCCGGTTCTATATGGCCCACAGCGCCATTGAGCCGTCCTCTGTCCCGACGCTCACCGAGATCCGCAAGGAAGACCGGCGAAGGGGCGCACCACGGGTCCCAATAGCACCTCGGCAGCCGAGCAGCGCGCAGGTGATAGCGGGTCTTCAGGTAAGTGGAGTTTCATTCGTTGTTCGACCGTTTTACAAATAATGTACCTTGCCTTCAAATACAATCAACCATGCTGGTGTAATATTGCAGTCCACGGTCCAGGAGGTGCTAGCCAACCAGAAGCAGATGGCAATTGCCTATCAGGAGCACGCGGCTGCAGTTACGCAACACTACCAGTAGGCGATGTCACAGATGTCCCTACACATGCGTGCCCAGGGAATGAGTGAGCCTCCAGCCTCTCTGTCTTCGCTCCACCACCAGTACCTCCAATGCCTTTTGTTGTACCTCGTCCGGTCAGTACATTGCTTATTGCTTTAGCTTGTGATGCCAGCCTGCAGGTACTAATTCCATCACTTGGTCTTTGTGCAGGCACAGTCGGCGGGTTCGAACCCAACTCCAGGTGCTAGCCCTCCAGCGGATGCTTCTCCAAAGGGTCCTTCTCCACAGCACGGCTGGACTCCTTACCAGAGCCTCCCCACGCAGCCGTTCGTCTGGGGTCCTCCACCGACGCAGGGGTACTCATGGCCGCCGCAGGGGCAGCCCGGGCCGTCTCAGTTCCCTTCGCAGCCGGCGTACTCGTGGCCGCCGCAGGGGCAGCCCGGGCCGTCTCAGTTCCTCAGCGAAGAGCTCGGCCACCGCGTGCGGTGCGGCCCCGCTGCCGAGTTGGTCTCCGTGGGAGGATGGTGCTGGGGCTCTGGGACCCCCGGGGACGGCGCCATGAGCTAGGTACCTTCTCTTCTAGCTTTTGGACCTTGTTGTGCCACGTCGAACATGTTTTGCCGATGTTGGCCTTGTATGGATGAATTTGGACTTGTATGCATGAATTTGGACTTGTATGGAGCCATTTGGACTTGTATGGATGATTTTGGACATGCTATACGGAATTCATGCTATATTATGGTTGAAATGGTGTATTATTGCTAATATATGTGATGAATGTTGTATATGTGTGCTGCTTGTGATTAAATGTGGTCGAAATGGAACAAAACAGAAAAAAAAAGGAAAAAAAATTCCCAGGTTTGCCGATGGCCAGCCATCGGCAAACCCGGGGAAACATTCCCAGCGAAGCCCAGGTTTGCCGATGGCTTGGTCAGTTGCCATCGGCAAACAAATTTTTGCCGATGCCGGAGTTGCCGATCGGAGTTTGCCGATGGCAACGTGACTTTGCCATCGGCAAACTTTTTGCCGGCGGGGTCCTGGTGTTTGCCGATGGCATCAAGCCATCAGCAAACACTCTGGATCCGGTAGTGTATAGTCATGAATTTTCTACAGAATTTCCAGTGCAATGGTAGTATTGGGAAACAGTTATGTCAAAGTTTGTTGCTTTGATGCAATAATTGTAGGAATGGCCAAGATGACTAAATATGTAATAGTTGCATTGGAAACCAATAGGTCGTGTTTGTCTCGGCGATGTGTACATTTTTACCATTAGATACATATATGGTGTGATCATAATCACTATTGTTACGGAACACCGCTCATGCCTTCACGCCACCTGAAGCCCCTCGCCCGCGCCAGAGTTATTCCCGGCCGCCGCCGCTGTGGCCCTCCGGCTAGCGGTGGCGGCGGCCTGCGCGGGCGCCCAACAAGGCTACCCTCGCGGCAACCTCCTCCCTCCATTCCTCTCCTCCTCTCTCCTCTCTCCACCGCCCTCGAGCTCGAGCTTCACCGGTCGATGATGGATCCGCGTCCTCTGAGGCCGGATCCGTCAACCCCAGCCCTGGATCCGCCCTCCCCGGGTAGCTCGCCGCCGGTCTTGGTGAGGATCCCCAGCTGGCGCCTGGTGGAGGCGTTGCTCTGGGACTGGTTGGCGGCGGTGGTGGGCCGCTGTAGTTGCTGCGTCGTGCGGGGCTGGCAGCAGTTGGTGATGGTGCTGAGACTCAGCGGCCTCAGTCCATTGCGGTGCCTACTGGACCCCGGCGTAGCAGGGCGTCATCGTCTTCTCATAGGGGGTGGGGTGGGCGTGCTGCCCTTGTCCCTGCCCCGGGCCGCGCCGCGTTGGAGCTGACGGCGCAGCGAGCGCTGTTGCCTGCTGCCCCGCCCTCCCTAGCGTTGGCGGCCGTGAATGTGGTCTGGGCTGCCGGCGGTCGTGTTTCTGGGCTGGTGCGACGGTGCTCGCCGGACATGGTGAGGTGGCTTGGTTGCTCGGGTTCTGGGTGAAAGCCTAGCTTGGCTTTTTGCCGGGCGGACGACGGTGACGCCATGGGCGCCACATACCTCCTTGGAGGCGTCGTTTTTTTTTGAACTTTGTGCATCCTCGCTAGCTTTGCCGTTTTCTGGGCGAAAGCCTTGCCTTAGATGTCTCTAAGGCCAACAACGATGACGTCTTGGGCGTCAACTCCTTCCTGAAGGCGTTGCTAAAGAATCTCCAGCTGCCCGTCGCTCCTCAGTCACCGCGGTCGCTTTGCTGTGCCTAACGGTGCTTCATGTTTCTCATCACTTCGGTTTCTCTAGCTCGTGTTTTGTTGTAGCCGTAGTTGTCACTTAGTGTTTTAGTGTTTTGGCAGATGCTTTGCCGCTTGTCTTGCTTGGGCGGATGCTTTGCCGCCGGTGTGGAGGAGTTGTCGTCGTTGCGTACCTTGGTCTTCATGTTGGTGCTCCTCGTCCGTGGTCCTGGCCCTCAGTGGCTCGGAGGAGTACTCAGAGAGCTTGGCTACTCCGCGAATGCTTTGCCGCATTGATGATCCTCGTGTTGGGGCGGATGCTTTGCCGCCGGTGCCATGGACGATGAGTTGTCGTCGCGGCGCGCCTTGGTCTACATGGGGTTTTCCTCGCCCAAGGCCCTGAGGACCCTTGCCCCTTAGTGACTTGCAGGAGTTTACAATCGCGCGCGTGTCGGTCCTATTTTCCGTGGATGCTTTGCCGTCAAGGGGTTTCCGGTGGATGCTTTGCCACCGAGGTCGTCGTTTTTCCGGCAGATGCTTTGCTGCCGGCGTTGCTTGGACGGATGCTTTGCCGTCTGGTTATCATCAACAGCTCCAGTCACTGCTGACTACCAAGGTGTTGAGATGTTTTCGGTGTTAGTCTCAATTGCTGGGGTTGTTAGGTGGAGGCCCCCCCACCCCTCATGTTCTTGCTTTTCGATTTGTGTTGAGGACTTCGTTGGTAATTCACGGATTACTCGCAGATCCTTTTGTATCAGTTTGTGTTATGGGTTTGGACTCTCTTCTTAATGAAAAACACGCGTAGGGTAGACGTGATCACAAAAAAAATATAATCACTATTGTTTTTTTTCTAGGGTGCGTTGATACCCTACGTACGCTCTATATAGATCACAACACATCAAGAAAATTAGGATTTCAACTGAACTCAAGTTTCATTTTGAAATGAAGTCCTCTATTCTTCGATTCATTTTTTTGACAACAAATACTTTATCCATTTCAAATTATAAGATGCTTTTGATGACAAGTATTCGTTTCATAGTCTCATTTTTTCCAAGACTATTACTATTGCTAGCATACTCTGTAAAATAGAAAAGCAGTAGCGGAACTAACCTGACAATGTCGTCTGAAAGTATTCAGTAAAGTAGAATGAAGGTATAACTATCATTATTTAGTTTATTAAACCATGTGGTTATTAATCATGGTCTTTATCTGATGGCCACTAGTCAAGTATAAATTAGGGTTTAAGGTAGTGGTTATTGATGAAAGTAAAGTTGCCTCACTTTCTTTAGTAACGAGAGCTGTGACTTTTCTGTCACAGCATACCAGATAGGTTTGCGAGGAATTTTGACCGTATTGAAAGTTTTATAATTACCGAAAATGCCCAGTGGTGAAACATGGAATATCAGTGCAGAGAAGCAATGCTGTTTCTCAAGTCTGGGCGGGAGGACTTCGTCAAGGCTGATGGACCGCAGGAGAACGACGTTGTTCTTACCTTCACATGCCATAGCGACTCTGCATTTGATGTTCTGATCTTTGAAGCGAGTGGGTGCGAGAAGGTTTCTTCTCTGCCTGCCGGGTGGAGGACTTCCCGAGCAAGTACCTAGGCATACCACTCTGACTAAAAAGGAGCGAGGAGCAGCCGCTCATTGATTTGGTGGCATCAAGAATCCCAGGATGGAAGGGAAACCTGCTCAACGTCGAAGGGATGACGACGCTCGTAAAGGCCACCCTGTCGGCCGTGCCGGTGCACATGGCGACGGCCGTCTGTCTCTCCCCATGGGCAATTGGCCGCATCGACAAGCTGAGGTGCGCCTTCCTTTGGGGTGGGACGACACACATGGCGGGCGGCCGGTGCAGGGTTGCCTAGGATGCGGTGTCCAGGCCGACTTTGGGGGACTTGGTGTGACTGGCCTCAAGCGCGCTGGGACGGCGCTCAAGTTACGTTGGGCGTGTCTGGCTCGCATGGACCCGCAACCAATGTGGCAGGGGCTGAGGGGCCCGGAGGAGAGGGTGGTCATGGCGTCCTTCGGGAACACGAGACGCGACTGTTTCCGCGACGGGGGATGGTCGGTCCACACTGCTCTGGATGGATAGTTGGCTCGACGGCGAAAGCGTACATCGTCTTGCACCAACAGTTTTCGCCGCGGTGCCGAGGAGATGGCGTGCATGCACGGTGGCGGAGGCACTCGCAGAAGGCGCGTGGGTGCAGCACATCAAGGGGCCGTACACGGCCACGTTGGTGGTGGAGTTCGTCTTGCTGTCTAGTTGCGGGGAGCAGCTTAGTCTGACGCCGGGGGTTCCGGACACCTTTGCCTGGCGCCTCGGTGCCGATGGCAGGTAATCGACGGTGTCAGCTTACGGGGCCATGTTCCTAGGGTGCTTGAGGCCGCGTGGGGCTCATGTGCTTTGGATGACTTCGGCGCCACCACGCCTGAAGTTTTTCTTCTGGCTCGTCATGCACAGTGGTGCTGGATGGCGCACCGCCATTGGCGACACAGCCACCAGGATGGATGCGCCTGTATCTTCTGCAACCAGGAGGAGGACGAGACGATGGAACAGGTCTTGTCTCTGTGCCTAGCGGCATATCACTTGCATGGACTCATTGTTGTGCGGCAACAAAATGTATTCGTGGACGGAGTCCAGACGTCCGTTGCCCAAGGTGATTAGGCGTGCATTTGATGCACTCCTCCTGCTAGTGGGTTGGATGCAGTGAAAGGAGAGGAACGCACGCACGTTCAACGGACCATCGAGATCACCCTCGGAAATGCTTGCGGTTATCTTGGAGGAGGTGGGTCTCTGGACTTCGGCGGAGTTCGAGTGCCTCAGCGCGTTGGAGGCAAGGAGGCGAGGAGCGTAGGAGAGGTCTTAGCGCTACGGAGCAAAATTAAGTCATGTAAATCACAACCACAGCGAGTTGGCTGGGGTGTGTGTGTCGAGGGTCGGTAATTAAGCTACGAGTTACCGTGTACGGGCTCTACTTCTGCTTAACGAAATACATGCCGTTGCATGTTTCGAAAAAAAGGCAAACGTGCTGGGGCCTACTCTGACATATTCTGAATCTGAAGATACTAATTTTCCATTGCAGCCGATTGGATCCCCTTGCACTGACTCTGCTTCAATCCAACTGGACAACCCTGCATTTGTGACTGCTGTTTTGTGCTATGTTGGTTCATCCCAAATCAGCCTCGATTTGGCCTGTTTTCTGGCCCCCGGCAGGCCGTCCGAGTCCAACTCCGCCACGCTAGAGACTTTCTCATCGGGCGGAAGATATATACGTACCCCATAGCCAATCCGGAGCCCCCCAATCCAATCCCAAGTCCCTCCAGCCTTTAGCCGATGGGTTCCAAATTATCCACCGCCGTCCCGGTGCCGCCACCCGCCGTCGACGATCACCACGACGTGGAGGACCTCATCAGCGACCTCCCCGACGAGCTTCTGCACGACATCCTCGTCCGCCTGCCATCCGCCGCGGACGCCGCGCGCACCAGCGTCCTCTCCCGCCGATGGCAACGCGTCTGGACCCGCATGCCGGAACTCGTGCTCTGCGGCAGCCCTTCTCCAACTCCATCGACGGATTCGACGCCGCCCTCGGCTCCTCTCGACTCCATCGACTCCGCCTTCGGCTCGTGCGTCGCACCTACCCTCCACAGCCTCAAGATCGATGTCAGCGGAGTCGAGCGGTGCGACGTCCCCGCTCACCGTATCTCTCTATGGCTGCGCTTTGCCTCCCAGCGCCTCGCGGGCAAGCTATCTCTCAGATTACCTCTCAAGGGAGCAAGGAAAGCTGCCGACGATGGCCATCGGGACAATAACGAAGAGCTCGCACTTCCCATCTGCGAGAGAGCTACCGAGATCGACATCGGATACCTGTCGGATATCGTTCACCGGCCGCCGCCGACCGGCTCCTTCTCGGCCCTCACTGATCTGAATATATCCTGCTCCCAAATGGACGGTGGCGAGCTAGGGCACGTCGTGTCCTCTCCGCAGTGCCCACGCCTGCGGAAGCTCCATATTTTTGTGTCGAATCTCACCCCTGTCTGTGATGTTTCCATTTGCTCGGAATCGCTCGAATGTCTCGACTACATGCCCCAAATCACCGGCAAGCTGGAGGTTAACGCCCCAATGCTACAAGAGATTTCTGTGCCTGGCCGCTCTGCACAGGCTTCCATTGTCGCCCCGAAGCTAGAGAAAGTTAAATGGACCGGCAAATTTAATCCTGCCATCCACCAGTTTTCTATGGCCGGTCGCCATCTTCAGTCATTGGACATCATGCACTCGAGCTTTCTTGGAGTGCTCATATCGTCCACACGACTGATGGAGAGATATGATACTGTCAAAGAGCTGAAAGTTTCTCTCGGACTTTATGAGGTAACTTTATGTACAAAATTTCACGAAAAAATTAACGGTTATTGTTTTTTATTATTATGTTACATTACATCTGGAAACCAGGGGAAAGGATTCTACAATTTTGTAGCCATGCTAATGAATTCAACACAAAACTTGATAATTTTGGGGACAACTTAGTAAAAACCCCTGTACTTGCTTGCATTGGAGCCATTGCTTCCCTATCCTTAATAACTGTACGTTATAGTTGTTCTGCATACACGAGTTATTTAGATGAAGTTTTCTATCATGTTTTTTTTATTCATATATGAACTGTGATAGCTGTTCTGCACACACGGTAGTGAAGAACAACTTTATTTCTATCATATTCTTGTATCCCTATACATAATTCATCAGTAGGGCCACTTATTCTGTTTCAAGAATTATATCTGAAACAGTGGTAATTTTGCAAGCAAAAGCACTAATAATCTGCTGATTTCATCCTCAATAAACTTAATGAAAATTGTGTACATGGCAGGAAATAGCGGGATATGTAACTTTCATGAAGGAAATGGACAAGCTTCCAATATGTGAATCCCTTGATATTACTTTGATGAAGAATCACCATTCTGTTCCGGCAATCATGATGCACCTCCTAAAGAGATGCAGTTGTATCAGGAAATTGAAATTATTGTTTCTTGCACCGCTTAGTGTGCTCAATCCACCAAAGGTAATTTTACGCTTTCAGCTTTTTGTGCGACTCTATTTCTAATTTGTTGTAGCAATGATATGATATGTATATGTATTCTGAATATCATGCAATGTCTGCAATCAAAGAATTTAGAAATAGTATTTATCAAGAACTAATATTTTGTCACATTGGCAAGGCTTTCTCATGCTTAACTAAAAAGTTTAATTCCATATCGTGTGGCTATTGCATGCAGATTAATTAATAAGTTATAAGTCACTAGTTGTAAAATGTATCTTGTTAATAAATTAGATAAGACCTCTACATATTTCTCCAGCTGGAAGAGGACATTAATTCAGCAGCTCAATCATATAATATGCAATGCAGCTAATTAACTAACATTTTTTCATACAAAACAAGTGCAATATATGGTCGGTCTAGTCAACACAAGCGAAGTAGCAAGAAGGGGAAGCTGATCCACAATAGTTGGTCTGGTTATGTAACAAAGTTTATTTTGCATATGAAATCAAGAACTTTTTCCAAACCCAAAACAATAGTTGCTAACATTAATATAGATGATAGTACAAGATTACAAGGAGATCCGACTTTATATTATTGCTGCGTTGGTGTTGCATGGGCTTGTAAACCGGTCTGAAATTAATGTTTATGCATGCTATAGTCATGTTGAGAACTAGGTCGGATGCCCCCTCCCAAAGGATAAACATTAACATTGATTCTTCAATACATGTCCTGTGTGTCTGCTAACGTTTCTTTTCTTTTTTTACTTATTTTCAGGTGGCACCTTGTTCTGTATCGGGTTGTCCTTGTCTTCTACCAGAAAATTACAGGTTGGATGACATCACATTTGATTCACTTGAAGAGATTGAGATCAATTTCTTTACAGGTTCAGATGAACAGGAGGAATTTATGAAATTGTTGTTGTCTAAATGCAACATGGTAACACTTAAGAGGGTGGACATTACGGTACCCGACACTGTTTATTCAGAGATCATGGAGGTTGTTGAAAGGATCCGTGGTATGTATCATCCTAATAGCAAGGTCCAATTTAATGTGCTGCCAAGGGAGATTCCGAATCCATTTGCCTCCTAATAATATAGAGGAAGCGCACATGTCATCATGTCATTCGACAGTTTTATGAGAACATCACTATAAGTCTAAAGGATTGTGTTACTGTAAATTGAAGTTAGTTTTATTATGAGCTGAGTATTTAAATTTTTATTATGAGCTGAGTATTTAAATTGCGAAAGGATATATAACTACTTCGCCCATCCTAAATTATTGGACGTCTTGGCATTTTTAGATTCATAGCTTTTACTGTAGACATAAAGTATATATAGATGCATAGAAAAAGTTATGAATTTTGAAAAGCCAAAATGTTTTATAATTTAGAACAGAGGAGTAATATTTTTGTACTATAAAAGAAGTTCCTACGCGCTAGACAAAGCTAATAGGGCACATGTTCTCAGCTGACAGGGTTAGAGGTTAATCTGAAATTAATTTGCTTGTTTCGGTATGTAGTTAGGAAACCTGTGACTGTGGAAATTCGGTGCTAGCTTTAAGTCAAAACATACATTTGATTTTATCACGTGGTGTAGAAAAATAATGCTTTATGTTTTGGCTAACTTTGGCCCAAATGTTTAACTCAAAGTTGAAATAAAGTGTAATCTTACCCTTTTTTTTTGCGAGCATAATCTTAATTAAATTTTGATAGTGAACCAACACAGATCAAATATGATTGAAGCTGCTAGTCTTCTATTTGGACAAGTTAATCTTTATTTGACCATGCCAATTCTAAAGCAATGAAGAACTTGAAACTGATGGAAAGTGAAATGCAATGCTCGAATACATCTTGGCCACCATAATTTCAAGATTCTTAGATGGAGCCAAGGCTTATTGTGTTCATGTTAGTAACTTAGTATATGCAGATACAAAACTGGTAGTGGTACTATGGAAACGATCAAACAAGTTTTAACTTTTTTCTGTTTGCAACGTCGCAAGCTTGAAGCTTCACTTATTGCACCACACGCGTATGAAACGTCCCAGGTTCCCGCCCATGCGTGAGCACAGCCACAGGCCACGGCACGTTCGAAGCTAGCCCTCGCCAGCGTGCTGGATAAATAAGCCCAACTGCACAAACGGGGCCACTACGGGAGAAAGGAACTTCGCCGACAGCCCCGCATTTTGCCGACAGCCAGGCCCAGGGCTGTCGGCGAAGAACCTCTTTGCCGACAGCCTATCCCCGCTGTCGGCAAAGAATTCTTTGCCGACAGCCCATAGGCTACCTGCTGTCGGTGAACAAACACTGTCGGCAAAGGATAGCTTTGCCGACAGTGTTGTTGTCGGCAAAGAAATCTGTCGGCAAAGAACTGGCTGGGACAAACGGCCGACAGACGCCGTTAACTTCGCCGACAAAGACGTCTTTATGCTTGTCGGCAAAGATATCTCTTTGCCGACAGCCTAGCCATGCTGTCGGCAAAGAGTTTGCATTTTTTTTGAATTTTGACTTCAAACTTTTTATATGACCTAATTATATTGTTTACAAGCATATGTTCTAATTTGGGCCCTTTTTATAATATTTTGCTATATTTTGTTAATTTATTTTGTTTACTTGAATTTTCTCGCATAATCCAAAATTGAACTGCAGGTGCATGAAATAATGAAACGTAGCCATTCGAAAAATGATATTCATGTTGGAGAGTGTGTTTTGAGGCCGTGTCCATAAACTCACCCAAAAGTTCGAAGTCCATGTCCACGTAACACGACCATCCAGGAGTGGTAGAAGTGTTTTTTAATTATATAAAATCCAAACGAAGTCGGAAAATCACGAAACTTGTCGGGGTGTCATGTTATCGCATGTGGAGGCTACGATAAAAATTTGAGAAAGTTTGGAGCAAGCTGCGACGTCGGATGCTCAAAACCCGGACATCTCCACATGCGATAACATGACACCCCGACAAGTTTCGTGATTTTCCGACTTCGTTTGGATTTTATATAATTAAAAAACACTTCTACCACTCCTGGATGGTCGTGTTACGTGGACAAGGACTTGGAACTTTTGGGTGAGTTTATGGACATGGCCTCAAAACACACTCTCCAACAGGAATATCATATTTCGAATGGCTAAGTTTGATTATTTCATGCACCTGCAGTTCAAACTTGGATTATGCCGAAAAATTCAAGTAAACAAAATAAATTAAGGAAATATAGGAAAAAAGTCAAAACTGACCCAAACTTCAATATTAAGTGTATAATAATGTATTTACTCCACACAAAAAAATGGAGCAAAAAAAACAAAAAAAAAAAACGGTTGCCGACAGACCTTGTTTCTTTGTCGGCGAAGGCTTCTTTACCGGCTTTGCTTTGCGGGGCTGTCGGCAAAGTAAATTTACAAAATAAAAAAAATAACCTTTGCCGACGACCATTATGGGCCGGTTGTCGGCAAAGGCGTAACCCTTAATGTGCCCCGGCCGGCCCGGCCGTGAACCTGGGCATCGGCAAAGTATTTTTACAAAAAAAAAACCTTCGCCGACGACCATTATGGCGCAGTGTCGGCAAAGCGTAACCCTTAATGGGCCCCCGGCCGTCCCAGTGGGAACCCTATCCCCATTTTCATCGCGCCCGCACCGCCGCCTCTGCCCCCGACCGCGCCGCCCGGCTCGCGCTGCTCGCCGCCGCTTGCTCGCGCGCGCCGCCCGTTTTCGCCCCGCCGCCCGGCCCGGCGCCGGCCCCGCCGCCGCCCCGCTCCCGCGCGCCACCCGTTCGCCGCCCCGCCGACCCCGGCCCCGGCTCCGCCGCCGCCCGGCCTCGCCCGCCGCCGTTTCGCCGCCCCGGCCCCGTCGCCGGCCCCGGCGCCCTCCCTGCTCGCGCGCCTGCTCGCCGCCGCCCGGCTTCCGCGCGCCGCCCGGCTCGCCGCCCCCGCCGGCTCGCGCGCGCCCCCCGGTCGCCGCCGCCCGGCCCGGCGCCGGCCGGCCCCGGCACCCGGCCCGGCGCCCCTCCCTCTGCGGGGAGGTAGAGGACCAGGGGAGGGGAGAAGGGAAGAAGAGAAGGGGAGGAGGAAGAAGGGAAGAGGAGGAGGAAGGAGGAAGAAGAAGAAGGGGAGGAGGAAGAAGAAGAGAAGGGAGAAGGAGGAGGAGAGGAGGGAGAAGGGAGAAGGAGAAGGGAGGAGGAGGAGGAGAGGAAGGAGAAGGGAGGAGGAGGAGGAAGAAGAAGGAGAAAGGGAGGAGGAGGAAGAAGAAGGAGAAGGGAGGGGAGAAGGAAAGGGAAGGAGGAGGAAGGGGAAGGAGGAGGAGGAAGGGGAAGAGAAGAGGAAGAAGAAGAAGAAGGAGGAGGTGGTGCCGACGTAGCGACGTCCCGTCTCATTCTCGGCGTCGTCTTCTCCGCGTGCACGCCCCGCCACCACCGAAGGTATGCGGATCGTTGTGAATGTCGGCCTTCGTTCCGTTTGCGAATGTCGGCCTTCGTGCCGTTATGGTTGTCGGCCTTCGTGCTGTTGAAAATGTTGGCCTTCGTGCCTATGTTTTCTGCAGGTTTTGGAACTTCCCCGTGCAGGGGAGGTGCTGCCGAAATTTTCAATTGATTCTAACCTATTGCCTTTTTTTTGCAGGACCCGTGGGAGGGACTCGGCCACCCTCATCGGCTTCGTCGCCACTGCCCCGCTAGCCTCTCTCCACCGCCACCCTAGGTATAACTCACCTCCTTTTTTTACCCATTGTCGTACTTAGGCCGCGTAACCGAGTTAGGCGTCTCCCGTCCGAAAGGGATACGCGGTCGTTGGTATGCTGATCAGTGCATATCTGCGACGGTATCTCTTTCGGATTGTCCACGTTTCTTGGATAGCCCGCGGATGCGTAGATGGGTTAGCTTCCATGTTCCGCTCCCGTCCGAGCCGGAGTTTCGGCGGCACCTCCCCGTTGTTCTCCGGATACACACTCTCCCCAAACCGGGACGTGTATCGGGAGAACAGCGGGGAGGTGCTGCCGAAATTCCGTCTCGGACGGGAGCGGAGCATGGAAGCTAACCTCATCTACGCATCCTCGGGTGGGATTAGGACCTATCCTTCACCTATTAGATGGTAGGAACGCCTTGTAGATGCAGATGCTGGTTTTATTACTCGCTTACATTGGCGCATGGCAGAGGATGGCTGACCGTGAGTGGATGTACACTGGCTGGGAAAGGGCTAGACAGACCTCTGAATGGGTTAGGGGGACCAGCGCTTTCCTGGAGCAGGCATTTGACCGAGCTACTAGAGGGTCGATTCGGATGCCGTGTCCCTGCAGCAAATGTAAGAACAAGAAATGGAGAGACAGGCGTATGGTTATGGAAGATCTTTTCAAGAATGGATTCGTTCCAAACTATATGCGCTGGGTCCACCATGGTGAACGCGATCGTATTAGGGAGGAGGTGGTGAGACCCCTGCTCGAGGAGTACGATGCAGATGCCGGGATGGCAGACATGATGGAAGACTTCCAGGAAGGGCGGTTCGCTCAAGGAATGGAGGTGGAGGAGGATCCAGAGGAAACCGCAAAGGCGTTCTACACCATGATGGAGTCGGCACAGAAGCCCCTTCACGAGAAGACAAGGGTTTTCGCAGCTGGATGCCATTTCACAACTAATAGCGTTGAAGTCGCAGCTGGGCATTAGTCGAGACGGCTTCAATCTCGTGTTGACAGTTGTTGGCAAACTGCTTCCGAAGGACTACATCCTGCCGAAGAACACGTACGAGTCACAGAGGCTCCTTCGTGCACTTAAGATGCCGTACGAGCCGATCCAAGCTTGTCCAAATGGGTGCGTCCTGTTCAGGGACGACCACGAGGACGCAACACACTGTCCAAAGTGCAAAGCCTCTAGGTTTGTGGAGGTAGAAGGCAGTGATGGCACCAAGAGACAGTCCAAGATCCCCGAGATGGTCATACGTCACCTTCCTTTCACACATAGGCTCCAACGGCTGTTTATGACAGAGGAGACCGCGAAAATGATGACGTGGCACAAGAATGGCAAAAGGTACACTAACAAGATGGTACACCCAGCGGATGGTGATGCATGGAAGCAATTCGATAACATGAATCCTGAAAAGGCTCTGGTGGCTCGGAATGTACGAGTAGTGCTGGCAACAGATGGGTTCAACCCGTTTGGAATGATGGTGGCCCCGTACACTTGTTGGCCCGTGTTCGTGATCCCCCACAATCTTCCCCCCGGCGTCATGTTTGAACCCAGGAACGTGTTCTTGACGCTAATAATACCTGGACACCAGGGCAACAATATGGGTGTGTTCATGCAGCCAGTGTGGGATGAATTGCAACATGCTTGGGAAGAGGGGGTGCTGACGTACGACCGAGCTACAAAGATGAACTTCACAATGCATGTGTGGTACCAGTATTCATTGCACGACTTCTTGGCGTATGGCTTGTTCAGCGCGTGGTGTGTTCACGGGAAGTTCCCTTGCCCAACTTGCAAGACAGATGTGATGTTCACCTGGCTGGCCAAGGGTGGCAAGTATTCTTCTTTCGACAAACATCGGCAATTCTGCCCGAGCACCATGAATTGAGACGAGATGAAAAGCACTTCACGAAAGGTGTTCAAGTCACCGACCCCATTCCCGAGGCTAGGAGCCCCGCCGTCCTTGCCGAGTTACGGGCTCTCCAAATTGATGAAGAGAACGGTGGTTTTATTGGATATGGTACCACCCACATGTGGACTCATATATCGGGCTTGCATAGGCTACCGTACTTCAAGCACCTTCTTCTTCCACACAACATCGATGTAATGCACACAGAAAAGAATGTCGCCGAGGCACTCTGGGCAACACTCATGGACATTGGTAAGAAGTCAAAGGACAATGTTAAGGCTAGATTGGACATTGAAACGATTTGTGATAGACCAAAGCTTGTGATGAAGACCCCTGCGCCAGGCAAGAGATGGAAAAGGGGCCCGGCCGATTACGTCCTGAAAAGGCCAGATAGGAAGGAAATACTGCAGTGGATCAAGACACTTTGCGGTTCCCGATGGGTATGCGGCGAATCGAGTAGAGGAGTGAACGTGGACACTATGAAAGTGTTAGGGATGAAGAGTCACGACTTCCACATATGGATTCGCGGATCCTTCCCGCGATGACCCGGGGATACCTCCCGAGCCGGTGTGGCGCGTCCCGGCGAGTTGAGCTTTTTCTTACCCGCGCTTTGTGCCAAGCGGTTATCTCGGGACGTTTGTCTTGAACTTGGAGAAGGCTGCACCTCTGTTGCTCTGCAAGTTGGAGATGATATTTCCACCCGGCTTCTTCCTATCGATGCAGCATCTGATTTTGCACCTACCCCGCGAGGCACGGCTCGGGGGTCCCGTGCAGGCCCGTTGGTGCTATCCAATCGAGAGGTGTCTAAAGCTTCTTCGGAAAAAGTGTAGAAATAAAGCCAAAATTGAGGCTTCCGTGGTGGAGACATTCATTCTGGAGGAGGTGTCGACATTCACACAGGCGTACTATACCGAGGCACTTCGCAGACCGCAAGATCCAACCCCTCGTTACAACGTCGAGGAGAACTCATCGAACCTCAGCCTTTTCAAAGGAGATCTCAGAAAAGGAAGCGCAGGTGCCAACAAGGACTTGACCCATGAGGAGTGGAGCACTATCATGATGTACTTGTTGTTGAACCTTGATGAGTGCATGGATTATCAGAAGTAAGTTCTCAGTCTCCTTGTTTTATACGCCGTCACTATATCCTCCACCTATCGATTCGACCCCCCTGTCTCTTGTTTTTCAGGGAATTTATTAATATTCACTGGAGCGGCAATACTGATCCTACCTCGCAACAAGAGGACCATCTTCTTAGACATGGCAAGCCCAACTTCGTTTCCTAGTTCTGTTCAAAGGTACCATCCAAGTAACCTCGTTCCGACTTTGCGATTCCACTTTGCTCCTAGGAGCGAGTAATTTAACGATCGAATCGTCCTAACCCTGCAGGCCGTAACAGATCCAGAAATGAGTGATGAATTGAGAGAGGTGGGCCTTGGCTTCAACCATAAGGTCAAGTCATTCACCGTTTATGATGTGAATGGCTATCGCTTTCGCAATAGAAGCTACGAGGAGAGCCGGCCCCAACAAAAAACCACGTGCAGCGGAGTTCGTACGCCCGGCAATGATACCAAGGACTATTACGGCATAGTCGAAGAGATATACGAGCTCCAATTCAAGGGTGGCGGTTCTTTGAAGCCGGTGGTATTCAAATGCCATTGGTTCGATCCTGATGTCACGAGAGAAGACCTTAAGATTGGGCTAACTGAAATTCGACAGGATTCCAAATATAATGGAGATGATGTCTATATTGTGGCTAACCGAGACGCCACGCAAGTTTATTACCTCCCATGGGCGTGCCAAAAAGACCCAAGGCTTGCGGGTTGGAGCCTTGTGCACATGGTATCGCCGCGCAGTAAAGCGCCTGTCCCAAACGATGAAGATTACAACTTTGACCCAACGACAGATGAGTTCTATCAACCTGAGGGGCTAGAAGGGAGTTTCGAGATAGACATTTCTGCGCTAATGAGCATGGAAGAAGACAACGACATCGATGAGGACGAGGGTGATGACGTGCTGGATGCTAAGGACTTACAACTCCTTGAGCGATGGCAGAGGAAGCGCGATGGAGTTGTTTTGGACGATGACGATGGCGATGGAGATGATTAGGACGATCGAGAGCTCGACAATATTGATAGTGATGACGAGGAAAGTGGTGACGACGTCGCACCGGCCGTATTGCCATACGCGGAGATAATGTCGCCTCCACGTAATACTATATTTTTATTATTATCACCTTGCAATTATGTTTCTTTATTTACAACTACTTGTCATTTATTTATACTAACTGTTTTAATCATCTTTGTCATTGCGAGGCACTCGACAAAATGCCGGGCGGAAGGCCGAAACGGGCCCGCTCGCTCGGCGTTCCGGCGCCGGCCACCGGGAGGAGCGGGACGTGGAGGAGCTGCCGGTAGGGAGGAGGAGCCCTCCGGTGAGCGTCTCCGGTCGATGAGGAGGCTGGAGTTCGAGACGTTGACGACGACGATGACGACCGGGGACGGCGGCGCGGCGGCGCGGCGGCGGCGACGACGACGACGACGACGGGGCCACGGCGACGGGGCCTTCCTCGGGTTTGAGGAAGCCCTACCGCGGGCCCTAGACGCTCCCTGCCCGACGACCGCTCCCCCACCAGCGCACGATGATCACACCCGTTGCCAAGACGTAAGTAACCATTGTCGTTTTCACTACTTGTTCATATGGCATGTTGAAAACCGAACTGCAGACTAACAATTGTTGTTAATGACTCGTGCAGGAGCTGGAAGTTTCCGAACGGGGCGCGCGGTTCACGCCATGTCAATGGCATCCAGGGCCTGCTGATTAGGGAGTACTACCCTGGCTTGGTCACCATCAAGGGTGAGCGAAAGCCGCCCATGAAGTGGGACAACTTCTACACGTCACCGTCCCCGAAGGCGGGAGCCTTGCAGAGAAGATAAAGAGGGAGTTTTGGGTGAGTGTTTTCATCGCAACACATTTCTCAATACTACACCTTCGTTGGACGTTCTTGAAACAATGAAATGATACATGATGTCTGCGTGCAGGAGTTCTTCAAGTGCGCGGATGGGAAAGAGGAGCATGCGGCGATTGTGCAGGAGAACGTCTGCCACGGACGTCTCAAGGACATCTACCACGAGGCGCGCATCCAGTGCGTCATCGGCCACTACGCCAACGTGCTTGGCGAGGTGATCAAGAAGGATCGAGTCAGGCAGGAGATAATCCTCCAGAGGGAGACCGACCTCACCGAGGAGGAGTACTTGCGGGTAATTAAGTTGGAAACATTCGTTCTCATTCCTTCCGTGAAACATTCAATTCATCTTCGACATGTCAAATACTTGATGTTTCTTAGTGGATGCCGGCGTGGTGCGACAAGGACCCGGCATCTTTGGGAGGCCATTGTGCGCCAATCGGAGATCGGACGCGTGCTACCGGGAAAAACGAGCGTCGGGGCGCCGCTTGAACAATGCGGGGGTAGCACACCACCAAGGGAACCGGTCCCTCCCGCGGTTCATGGACGCATGGGTATGGTTACGTTGATCTATTTATTGTAGCGCTCAATCTATTTACCTGTAACCATGTTTGTGTTTTCCTCGCGGTCGGGGGCGCATGGTGGGGAGGAGATCAACGAGGTGGTGGGGTACGCCCTTTCTCACAAGGGCAAAGCGACGGATCTGGACAACGTACGACCCGAGGACGGGCCGGACGCGTACACCAACGCGAACGTCCAGCCCAAGCTCGCCGAGTACACCGCCGCGTTTCGCCGGCGCCATGGGGAGGACAAGGACCCCGCCCAGGAGCCCCTGGACACCGAGCTCGTGATGAGGTTGGGAGGAGGGAAGCAGCACGGCTCCTACTGGATGGCCAACAGCGCCATCGACCCGACCACTACTCCCACGCTGAGGGAGATTCGACAGGCCGGGTCCAGTAGCTCCTCCGACATCCCCATAGCGCCCCGACAGCCGAGCACCGCCCAGATGTTGACGCAGATGGAGGTAAGTGCGGTTTCATTCGTCGTTCACTCGTTTCACACACGATCCACCTTGGCTTCACATACCATCAACCATGCGGGTGTAATATTGCAGGCCAGGTTCCAACAGCTGCAGGCCCACCAGGAGGCCCAGAACACGGCCCACCGCCAGCGCGGGCGCGCGTGGACGCTATTCTACGGCGTCGGTTGGCGGACCTAGCCGGCTTCGTCCGGTCCCGGCTCCGGCACGCGGAGCTTCCTCCCTCGCTCTTCGCTGAACCACCACTCCCAGTGCCTGCTCCTGTTCACGCTCCGGTGAGTATATTGCCTGTTGCTTTAGCTTGTGCGGCCATCCTGCAGGTACTAATTACATCACTTGGCCTTTGTGCAGGCTCCGTCGGCGGGTTCAAACCCGACTCCAGGTGCTAGCCCTCCACTGGGTCCTTCTCCACAGCACACCTGGCCAGCGCACCCGACGTACCCCACGCAGCAGTACGTGTGGCCTCCTCCTCCACAGTCACGGGGCTACTCCTCGTGGCCGCGAGCGCCGACGCGCGGGGCCTCGGCCGCCCTGCGTAGTACGAGGCGGCGCCGCGGTCGGGGTGGACACGGCTGCGGCCGGGGTGGACTCGGCCCGCGGCTAGGGTGGTCTCCGTCGGACCAAGGTGGGGGCTCTGGGACTCCTGGGGACGGCGCCAGGAGCTAGGTACCTTTGCCTCCCTCTTCTGGACTAGTAGCGATGATTGTTAGACCCCTGGACCCGATCGATGAACTTGTGGACATCCTATGTGTATGTTGGACATGTATATTCTCGTTTCGCGACGTTATGTGTATTCGGACATGTATCGATGGATTTGACGGCGTTGATGTGTGGATTCACGTTGAGACCGAATCGATGCACAAATGTGGTTCATATGCTATATTGTTGTGAATAAATGTGGTTCTCGTGGTATATATATGCGATAAATGTGGTTTAAATGCAAAAAAAAAAGCAAAAACAAGAGAAAAAAATATATTGCCCGGCTTTGCCGACATAGGCCAATGCGTCGGCAAAGCTGGGCATTTTCCCAGCGAGAATGCCAGCTTTGCCGACAGCCTTTCTTTGCGACAGCATCTGCCATAGGCTTTGCCGACAGCCCCGGTAGGTACTGTCGGCAAAGCCTTTGCCGCCCAGGGAATACGTCGGCAAAGCCTTTGCCGACGATATGAGGGCATCGGCGAAGCCTTTGCCGACAGTACTCCTGGTGGCTGTCGGCGAAGGAGGCGGCAGCCGTCTTGACGGCGCAGTTTCCTTCGCCGACTGAACACGTGGCTGTCGGCGAAGCAACGCCGACAGACCAAACATGCCTGTCGGGAAAGAGACCTTTGCCGACGTCAACTTCGCCGACAGGGCTTCGCCGACAGCCTCTGAGAAACCCTGTCGGCAAAGCCTTTGCCGACAGCATTAAAGCCTTCGCCGACAGCTTCAAGCTGTCGGCCAAGAGGGCGTTCCCAGTAGTGGGCCATAACAAAAAAATTGCCTGGCAGGCCAGTTGTGATGATTTTTTAAAAGAGTGCATTATTCATTGATCATAATAATAATACTAGTTGTAGAAGCTCACTAGTACAATAACGAAGGCTCTCTCTCCAAACAACACATGTGAGCATATTCCTAATAATTGAGCTAATCCATGACCACCTGCTATTGCACTCAATTTTACAAACCTGCTCTTTTGGAAAATTTTCTCGGCACATGAAAGATAGAAAAAAGGTCTCTCCTAAACTATCGACAAAATCTAATAAGTTTATTCTTCAATTCTAAAACTAAATGAATTGCCTGTGTTTACTTTAACTTACCTCCCTGTGCTAGTTAGAAATGGGTTTTAAACTGATTTCATTACTTTTAATTAAAAGCTAAACACCTGATAGAGCTTTAAACCACAATTTTTGCTTAACTTCTAAAAAATGAAGAAAAACATATAGAGATAGGCAGGCCGAGACACACAAAATCTAAATTAAATAAAAAAATTAAGCTCATGAAATTAAGCTTCCAAATATTAGATTTAGCTCTAGGAAATGGAAAAAATATCCAAAACATATAAAAATTCCAATAACTTTCTACTCGATGTCTAAATGTGTTTAAGAAATCATAATAAAACTATGGGATGCAACCAGCATGAATAAGCCATACATTAATGTTGAATGCATTCAAGCGTACTAAATTTTGTTGAATGTCATTGGTTAGAATTTTTGAAAAAAACTATATTTTACTGGACTTTTTTTTGTATTTTTCCTAGAACTAAATTTTATTCATGGAAGATTTTAAAATTTTCTTTATACAAGAGGTCTCGATCCGGTTGACACGTGCCAGCAGGAGCGAGGCGGGAGGGGTGGCGGCGGCTGTGGCCGGCCGGCGGCGCGCAGCTGTGGCGTGCAGGGTAGGGGCGGCGCGCGGGTGGCGGCGGCGGCGCGAGGAGCCAAGAGCCTAGAGCTAGGGTTTGGGTTGACCCCAATCATTTCTTGATTGCAACGAGTACATGGGGGCTTATATTTATAGTCCTTGTAGGACTTGCCCCTTAAGCAGCCGACGATCCTGCGGATCTGCCGTTTCCTATTTTATTTATCTCTATTTTTCTAATTTATCTAGATGACATAGCAATCTCCGTAGACGGCGGTGGCGGCAGCGGGGGCGCGCCCCACCCTACTCCTGCGCGCGCGGCCCCTTGGCTCGTGAGACGCAGCCTGTTGCGGCGGCTCCTCCTCTTTTGGGTCTGAGTTGGCCCAATTTCTTCCCTGTTTTGCTAGGCCGTCGTTGCACTTGTTACAGTACCCCCTTTTCCACTCGGCGCGTCCATGCGATGAAACTGGAGTCAATTGGTGACGCTGTTGATGAAGATTCTGCAGAGATGCCTAGCGTCGAAGTTGTTGTTGATGTCGCTGAAAAGGATGTTCGGTGCCAGCAGGTCTGCGTCCCTTGGAGGAAGGCACTCGACGTAGTAGGCATAGTCATGGAGCTAGTAAAAGATGTAGAGGTCTGCGCCTCCTTTTCCATTGTTGACGTAGTTGTGGGACATGATGCTTGTTGTAGTGATGAGTGGTCGTTGATGTTGAGGACGATGTAGTTCGGGGAACAGCCTGTCATGCTTGTCGTTGCTGTGTTGAAGATCATTATGGGCTAAGTGAACTCACCATTAGAGAAGGTGTTTGGCCAAATACAAGGCTCGTCTGGATACCCAAATAACATGATCCATTGAGAGGTGTCATTTAGCTATATTTGAAAAGGTTTGTCACTTATCTTAGTTGAGAAGTGAACATATAGCTCTCCTAGATTGTCCTCCATTTCTTGCTGTTGCTTTTGCTCATTGTCAAGGAGGTGGACATAGTCTAGTTGAATAGTGTATGGGCAGAAATTTTGTTGATCTGTAGCCTCCTTTTTCTGTATATCTGCTGAAATATTTTTGTTGAATGAAATACTGTATACCTGATTTCTCTGCACACAGAGTTGGCCAGCCATGCTGATGAATATTTCACATTATTATCCATGGCGAAGGGCAGTTGTAATGTGCTCAGTTCTGCATTCACTGTACTAGATACTTCCCAATTTACAGATTCATAATATAATAGCAAACGTGACTGTAGTGCTATTGGTGCTACAGAAAAATCATGGGAAAATATTTTCATTGTTGCCTCTGGATGTACTGTTGGATTTGCATCTGTTGTAGGGTGCACAAATATAATTTTGAATTTTTATGGTACCTCTTTTCCTAGTTGGTTGATCTGATTGCTGCTGGTGAATTTCTTAAAATATTTATCCGGGCTGTTGCCATGCACGTCATGTGGCAGTGTGCTGCTGTTGCTATTGTTAGGAGCCGGATTAATTATAATGGGTAGAGGATACCTGTTGTAGTTGATATCCTGTCCTGATTTGATAACAGTGCTGAGATTTGATAGGTCTTTGGAGCGTGGCTCCATGCTGTTGCTGTGAACGTCGAAGGACAGCATGCTAGTTGCTCATCTGAATTGAATATGGTGGCTCGGACGATGGCTGTTGTTTCTCTATAACAGCATCGTTGATGATGATATTCTAATTTGAGTCCGTCTGGTTGCCTGTGCTGTTGGCATTTGGACGCATCGGCTGGTTGGGCTTTTCACCGAACGGCTTGGGGCGTCAGTGGTGACGTCACGTGACAGCGTGCTGCTGTCGCTGTCGTCGGGTGCACCGGTGATAGAGGCGAGGCGAGGGCGCCCGACAGCATGGCCGCGTGCTGCGGCGCTGTTGCTGGCGTGGTCGCGATTGCCGTCATTGTTGATGGCGATTCCCGAACCAATCTGGGTTGGATCGTTGTTGATGCGTGCCAGCTCGTCTTCTTTGTCGCTGAGGCGGCCACCTAATTCGGCGATTTCATCGTCGATGTTGATGGTGATCTCGTTGGCGGCGTCAATCTGAGCGTTGTTCATCAGCCACTACGCCAACGTGCTTGGCGAGGTGATCAAGAAGGATCGAGTCAGGCAGGAGATAATCCTCCAGAGGGAGACCGACCTCACCGAGGAGGAGTACTTGCGGGTAATTAAGTTGGAAACATTCGTTCTCATTCCTTCCGTGAAACATTCAATTCATCTTCTGACATGTCAAATACTTGATGTTTCTTAGTGGATGCCGGCGTGGTGCGACAAGGACCCGGCATGCTGGGAGGCCATTGTGCGCCACTGGAGATCGGACGCGTGCTACCAGGAGAAAAACGAGCGTCGGGGGCGCCGCTTGAACAATGCAGGGGTAGCACACCACCAAGGGAACCGGTCCCTCCCGCAGTTCATGGACGCATGGGTATGGTTCTGTTGATCTATTTATTGTAGCGCTCAATCTATTTACCTGTAACCATGTTTGTGTTTTCCTCGCAGTCGGGGGCGCATGGTGGGGAGGAGATCAACGAGGTGGTGGGGTACGCCCTTTCTCACAAGGGCAAAGCGACGGATCCGGACAACAGGTACGACCCGGAGGACGGGCCGGACGCGTACACCAACGCGAACGTCCAGCCCAAGCTCGCCGAGTACACCGCCGCGTTTCGCCGGCGCCATAGGGAGGACAAGGACCCCGCCCAGGAGCCCCTGGACACGGAGCTCGTGATGAGGTTGGGAGGAGGGAAGCAGCACGGCTCCTACTGAATGGCCAACAGCGCCATCGACCCGACCACTACTCCCACGCTGAGGGAGATTCGACGGGCCGGGTCCAGTAGCTCCTCCGACATCCCCATAGCGCCCCGACAGCCGAGCACCGCCCAGATGTTGACGCAGATGGAGGTAAGTGCGGTTTCATTCGTCGTTCACTCGTTTCACACACGATCCACCTTGGCTTCACATACCATCAACCATGCGGGTGTAATATTGCGGGCCGGGTTCCAACGGCCGCGAGGCCCACCGGGAGGCCCGAACACGGCCCACCCGGCGGCCGGCGGCGGCGTGTGGCGTTCTACCGGCGTCGGTTGGCGGACCTAGCCGGCTTCGTCCGGTCCCGGCTCCCGGGCACGCGGAGCTTCCTCCTCGCTCTTCGCTGAACCACCACTCCCGGTGCGCTCCCCGTACCCGGTCCGGTGAGTATATTGCACATTGCTTTAGCTTGTGCGGCCATCCTGCGGTACTAATTACATCACTTGGCCTTTGTGCAGGCTCCGTCGGCGGGGTCGAACCCGACTCCAGGTGCTAGCCCTCCACTGGGTCCTTCTCCACAGCACACCTGGCCAGCGCACCCGACGTACCCCACGCAGCAGTACGTGTGGCCTCCTCCTCCACAGTCGCAGGGCTACTCCTCGTGGCCGCAGGCGCCGACGCAGCAGGGGCCTCGGCCGCCCTACTGGCAGTACGAGGCGGCGCCGCAGTCAGGGTGGACACAGCTGCAGCCAGGGTGGACTCAGCCGCAGCTAGGGTGGTCTCCGTCGGACCAAGGTGGGGGCTCTGGGACTCCTGGGGACGGCGCCAGGAGCTAGGTACCTTTGCCTCCCTCTTCTGGACTAGTAGCGATGATTGTTAGACCCCTGGACCAGTACTGATGAACTTGTGGACATCCTATGTGTATGTTGGACATGTATATTCTCGTTTCGCGACGTTATGTGTATTCTGGACATGTATCGATGGATTTGACGGCGTTGATGTGTGGATTCACGTTGAGACCGAATTCGATGCACAAATGTGGTTCATATGCTATATTGTTGTGAATAAATGTGGTTCTGTGGTATATATATGCGATAAATGTGGTTTAAATGCAAAAAAAAAGCAAAAACAAGAGAAAAAAAATATATTGCCCAGCTTTGCCGACAGCATAGGCCAATGCTGTCGGCAAAGCTGGGCATTTTCCCAGCGAGAATGCCAGCTTTGCCGACAGCCTTTCTTTGCTGACAGCATCTGCCATAGGCTTTGCCGACAGCCCCGGCAGGTACTGTCGGCAAAGCCTTTGCCGACAGCCCAGGAATACTGTCGGCAAAGCCTTTGCCGACAGTAACAGAGGCTGTCGGCGAAGCCTTTGCCGACGCACTCGGTGGTCAGCGGGCGGCGAAGGAGGCGGCCGTCTTGACGGCGCAGCTTGATTTCGCCGACGAACACGTGGCCGTCGGCGAAGCAACGCCGACAGACCAAACATGCCTGTCGGGAAAGAGACCTTTGCCGACGTCAACTTCGCCGACAGGGCTTCGCCGACAGCCTCTGAGAAACCCTGTCGGCAAAGCCTTTGCCGACAGCATTAAAGCCTTCGCCGACAGCTTCAAGCTGTCGGCCAAGAGGGCGTTCCCAGTAGTGGGCCATAACAAAAAAATTGCCTGGCAGGCCAGTTGTGATGATTTTTTAAAAGAGTGCATTATTCATTGATCATAATAATAATACTAGTTGTAGAAGCTCACTAGTACAATAACGAAGGCTCTCTCTCCAAACAACACATGTGAGCATATTCCTAATAATTGAGCTAATCCATGACCACCTGCTATTGCACTCAATTTTACAAACCTGCTCTTTTGGAAAATTTTCTCGGCACATGAAAGATAGAAAAAAGGTCTCTCCTAAACTATCGACAAAATCTAATAAGTTTATTCTTCAATTCTAAAACTAAATGAATTGCCTGTGTTTACTTTAACTTACCTCCCTGTGCTAGTTAGAAATGGGTTTTAAACTGATTTCATTACTTTTAATTAAAAGCTAAACACCTGATAGAGCTTTAAACCACAATTTTTGCTTAACTTCTAAAAAATGAAGAAAAACATATAGAGATAGGCAGGCCGAGACACACAAAATCTAAATTAAATAAAAAAATTAAGCTCATGAAATTAAGCTTCCAAATATTAGATTTAGCTCTAGGAAATGGAAAAAATATCCAAAACATATAAAAATTCCAATAACTTTCTACTCGATGTCTAAATGTGTTTAAGAAATCATAATAAAACTATGGGATGCAACCAGCATGAATAAGCCATACATTAATGTTGAATGCATTCAAGCGTACTAAATTTTGTTGAATGTCATTGGTTAGAATTTTTGAAAAAAATCTATATTTTACTGGACTATTTTTTTGTATTTTTCCTAGAACTAAATTTTATTCATGGAAGATTTTAAAATTTTCTTTATACAAGAGGTCTCGATCCGGTTGACACGTGCCAGCAGGAGCGAGGCCGGAGGGTGGCGCGGCTGTGGCCGGCCGGCGCGCGCAGCTGTGGCGTGCAGGTAGGGCGGCGCGGGTGGCGGCGGCGGCGCGAGGAGCCAAGAGCCTAGAGCTAGGGTTTGGGTTGACCCCAATCATTTCTTGATTGCAACGAGTACATGGGGGCTTATATTTATAGTCCTTGTAGGACTTGCCCCTTAAGCAGCCGACGATCCTGCGGATCTGCCGTTTCCTATTTTATTTATCTCTATTTTTCTAATTTATCTAGATAACATAGCAATCTCCGTAGACGGCGGTGGCGGCAGCGGGGGCGCGCCCCACCCTACTCCTGCGCGCGCGGCCCCTTGGCTCGTGAGACGCAGCCTGTTGCGGCGGCTCCTCCTCTTTTGGGTCTGAGTTGGCCCAATTTCTTCCCTGTTTTGCTAGGCCGTCGTTGCACTTGTTACAGTACCCCCTTTTCCACTCGGCGCGTCCATGCGATGAAACTGGAGTCAATTGGTGACGCCGTTGATGAAGATTCTGCAGAGATGCCTAGCGTCGAAGTTGTTGTTGATGTCGCTGAAAAGGATGTTCGGTGCCAGCAGGTCTGCGTCCCTTGGAGGAAGGCACTCGACATAGTAGGCATAGTCATGGAGCTAGTAAAAGATGTAGAGGTCTGCGCCTCCTTTTCCATTGTTGACGTAGTTGTGGGACATGATGCTTGTTGTAGTGATGAGTGGTCGTTGATGTTGAGGACGATGTAGTTCGGGGAACAGCCTGTCATGCTTGTCGTTGCTGTGTTGAAGATCATTATGGGCTAAGTGAACTCACCATTAGAGAAGGTGTTTGGCCAAATACAAGGCTCGTCTGGATACCCAAATAACATGATCCATTGAGAGGTGTCATTTAGCTATATTTGAAAAGGTTTGTCACTTATCTTAGTTGAGAAGTGAACATATAGCTCTCCTAGATTGTCCTCCATTTCTTGCTGTTGCTTTTGCTCATTGTCAAGGAGGTGGACATAGTCTAGTTGAATAGTGTATGGGCAGAAATTTTGTTGATCTGTAGCCTCCTTTTTCTGTATATCTGCTGAAATATTTTTGTTGAATGAAATACTGTATACCTGATTTCTCTGCACACAGAGTTGGCCAGCCATGCTGATGAATATTTCACATTATTATCCATGGCGAAGGGCAGTTGTAATGTGCTCAGTTCTGCATTCACTGTACTAGATACTTCCCAATTTACAGATTCATAATATAATAGCAAACGTGACTGTAGTGCTATTGGTGCTACAGAAAAATCATGGGAAAATATTTTCATTGTTGCCTCTGGATGTACTGTTGGATTTGCATCTGTTGTGGGGTGCACAAATATAATTTTGAATTTTTATGGTACCTCTTTTCCTAGTTGGTTGATCTGATTGCTGCTGGTGAATTTCTTAAAATATTTATCCGGGCTGTTGCCATGCACGTCATGTGGCAGTGTGCTGCTGTTGCTATTGTTAGGAGCCGGATTAATTATAATGGGTAGAGGATACCTGTTGTAGTTGATATCCTGTCCTGATTTGATAACAGTGCTGAGATTTGATAGGTCTTTGGAGCGTGGCTCCATGCTGTTGCTGTGAACGTCGAAGGACAGCATGCTAGTTGCTCATCTGAATTGAATATGGTGGCTCGGACGATGGCTGTTGTTTCTCTATAACAGCATCGTTGATGATGATATTCTAATTTGAGTCCGTCTGGTTGCCTGTGCTGTTGGCATTTGGACGCATCGGCTGGTTGGGCTTTTCACCGAACGGCTTGGGGCGTCAGTGGTGACGTCACGTGACAGCGTGCTGCTATCGCTGTCGTCGGGTGCACCGGTGATAGAGGCGAGGGCGAGGGCGCCCGACAGCATGGCCGCGTGCTGCGGCGCTGTTGCTGGCGTGGTCGCGATTGCCGTCATTGTTGATGGCGATTCCCGAACCAATCTGGGTTGGATCGTTGTTGATGCGTGCCAGCTCGTCTTCTTTGTCGCTGAGGCGGCCACCTAATTCGGCGATTTCATCGTCGATGTTGATGGTGATCTCGTTGGCGGCGTCAATCTGAGCGTTGTTCCATTGTTGCAGCATAGATAGGAATTGGTGCTCAAAACTTACGAGTGCAGCTTTGATGTCCATGCAGATTTCTCCGATGTCGATAGTCATGGTGGCGGTGGCGGCCATGGATCGTAGCTGGTCTCCGGATACCAGGTATAAGAGGTCTCGATCCGATTGACACGTGGCAGCAGGAGCGAGGCCAGAGGGGCGGCGGCGGCGCATGGGTGGCGGCGCCTAGGGTTGGCGGCGGCGGCGCGAGGAGCCAAGAGCCTAGAGCTAGGGTTTGGGTTGACCCCGGCAACCCGAATTGGACCACACCTGGGGGCCGTCCCTCCACGGCGGCCAGGCGCACGGAGAAGTCACCCATCTGTTGCTGGAGGCCGTATATGACGGCGGTGACGGTGGCGAGGGCATCGGTGGGAATGGCGGTGTATTGCGATGGGGAAGCGGCAGGCGAGGCGGTGGGCACGACGGCGTTGGTGGCAGATGGAACCACCGATGACGATGAGACGCTGGGGGTGGGCGTGGCGGTGGTTGGTGCAATAGGTGGAACGGAGGTGCCTGAGGTCACAATGAAGTCCGATACCAGGTTCGTATGGCCTAGGGATCTCAAAGCTTATGAGTGTGAGGGTGAGGGGCGAGGTTTGAAGGCGCGGCGGCGAAGTGGCGGCGCCGTGGCTCGGCTCCTGGCTTCTCCTTGCGGCGACAACAGAATGACCGTGAACAGTAGGCTGGGAGGCCAAGGGAGATAATGAATCTCAAACCAAGGCTATCTCATTAAGCAAACGATGTTCAGTACTTATACATAGCATCCTCACAAACTTGACTACTTTTCCTGAATAAAGAAATTGTCTATGAACAAATAAAATGATTCTAAATAATGATCCTACAATCTAGGATCCTGATAACTGAATGAAGCCAGCGCCGTGGACTTCTACATACTCCTGTTGCTGCTTCTTTTTCTTCTCATTCCAATCTTCAATATTTTTATACATTGTATGCTCAACCTCAGGATTAACCTTCTTGCATGCAGCTACATTACCAGGCCGACTGCCATCATCAGCCGTCGCCCCGCTTGCTCGCAGCGAACGCCTCGCCGCAAGGCCTCCCTCTCGCGGCTCGTGGCCTCGCCGGCCGCCGGAGCTCCAAAGCTCGATGCGCCGCCGCCGCCAGGAACGAAACGAGAAGGGCGAAAATGGGGAATATTTCACTCCCTCGAGCGTGAGAAGCCCTAAAGGGCCACATTGGTTCATTTTTCTAGTAATACCCCTGAACGGATCAGCTTCTCCCGAGCAAACAGAGGGCTTTTTTCGTCAAGTTAAAAAACCGCCCAGTTTCATAACAAACCGCCCGGTTCACCGGTTTCATTAAAAACCGGCCGGTTCAAACGGTTTTTAGCAGTTCGATTGCACAACCGATCTTTTAAGTGAACTAAACCGCTGTAGTCTTTGGTTCGGTCTTTTAGCGGTTCAACAGCCGGTCCTGTCCGGTCTGACTTACTATGGGTGCGCGAGAAGGTTTCTTCTCTGTTTGCAAAACATTTGGACAGTACTGTGGATCAGGGCAAACGAGCTGGGCAATACTCTGAGAGTGATTCTGAATCTGAAGATACTAATTCTCCATCGCAGCCGGTTGGATCACCTTGCACTGTCTCTGCTTCGATCCGACTGGACAACCCTACATTTGTGCAGATGAGCCATGTCCGACACGGTTGTTCATCCCAAATCCGCCTCGATGCGGGCTGTTTTGTGGGCCCTAGCAGGTCGTCCGAGTCTGACAAGGCCACGCTGGAGACTTTCTCACCGGCCGGAAGATATATATATATATATACACACCCCATAGTCAATCCGGAGCCCCCCAATCCCAAGTCCCTCCAGCCTTTAGCCGATGGGTTCCAAATTATCCACCGCCGTCCCCACGCCGCCGCCCGCCGTAGATGACCACCACGACGCGGAGGACCTCATCAGCGGCCTCCCCGACGAGCTTCTGCACGCCATCCTCGTCCGCCTGCCGTCCGCCGCGGCCGCCGCGCACACAAGCATCCTGTCGCGCCGATGGCGAGGCGTCTGGGCCCACATGCCGGACCTCGTGCTCCGCGGCCGGTATGCTCCATCGACGCCGTCCTCGGCCCTTCTCGACTCCATCGATGGTGCCCTCGGCTCCTACGCCGCACCTGCTCTGCATAGCCTCGAGATCGCCGTAAGAGGAGTCGACAGATGCGACGTCCACGCCGACCGTATCGCTCCATGGCTGCGCTTCGCCTCCCAGCGCCTCGCCGGCAAGCTATGCATCAGTCTATTCTCGATGAACGATGT
Source organism: Themeda triandra (assembly GCA_018135685.1). Classification (NCBI taxonomy): domain Eukaryota; kingdom Viridiplantae; phylum Streptophyta; class Magnoliopsida; order Poales; family Poaceae; genus Themeda; species Themeda triandra. The sequence continues at coordinate 169,733 of JAENPR010000643.1, read as the reverse complement.
GGGCAAAAGTTATCATGAAAATGAGATTGAGGAGGAACTCACACTGCCCATCTGCGAGAGAGCTACGGAGATCGAGCTCGACTTCCGCCTCAGATTCAGCAACAAATTTGTTCTCCGGCCGCCGCAGGCGGGCTCCTTCTCGGCCCTGACTGATCTGACTATAGCATGCGCTCAGATGGATGGCGGCGAGCTGGGGCGCGTCGTGTCTACCCTGCAGTGCCCGCGCCTGCAGAAGCTCGTTGTCTATGTGTCGAAGCTCATCCCCGTCTCCGGCGTGTCCATGCGAATCTCTCGAGTGCCTCACCTATGTCTCTCGCGCGGCCAAGCTGGATGTTACAGCCCCAATGCTACGCGAGATTGTTTTGCAACACCCTGATGAGGCCTGCATTTGCGCCCCGAAGCTGGAGAAGATTGATTGGCACGGCACCTATGATCCTGGCCGCCACCTGTTCGATGTGGCCAGTCGCCATCTTCGGTCGTTAGCCATCACGCACTGGTCGAGTCTTCACATCCCCAAGTCGTCCACACGGCTGATGGAGAGATTCGATACTGCAACTGAGATGGCAGTTTCTCTCTTTCTAGATAAGGTACGTTTGTACGTGCACTCACTCTTCCAAATTCCTGAGCGTTTTAAATCCTATCATCACAAAACAGCAGTGTAGATTTTTTTTTTTTCTCTTTTGGGTTTTGGGTGCAAAAACCGAAATTTCATTATCCCAAGTTTTCATTTAGACTTCCCAAACCCACGTCTCAATACTGATTATTACAGAGGTCTACAAAAACAATCAACACAATTCTTCTTCTTCATGGAAATCTGAAAAAAAATAAAAGAAAAGAATTGACTACTTCCTCCGTTCCAAATTGTAGTTCACTTTGACTTTTTTTAATTTATCCATTTTGCTATGTATCTAGACATATTATTTATCTAGGTACATAGCAAAATGGATGAACCAAAAAAGTCAAAGTGAACTACAATTTGGAACGGAGGGAGTACATTTTAAAGGGATCGTCGAACGCCTCTCTTTTTGTTGCGGTTGACGTGGCCAGTTTTGATGTTTTTCTTCCCAATTTTTTCACTGCATGAGGATAAAAACTAGTATGTACATAGACTTCGGGTAAAAATAAAACAATATACAGAAGATTATACAATTTTGAAGAAGGTGGGAATAAAGCTGAATTTAGTGCCAGAAATTTCACAGCTTAATAGTCAAGACCGTGTCAGAGTGCTTGTGCATTCATGGTTATGCACTTATGCTGTCTGCTTCTATTAAACTGAGCACGACTTGTTTGGGGGAAAAACTCTTTTCTGAATTCAGAAAGCATGCTCATGAATCCCCCTTTGGTACCCAATAAATGCACTTGCATACATTCCACTTTAGATATTGTTTTAGCTCTCCTCAGATGATCAGATACAAAGGACATCTTAGTTACTTGTGACCATGGTACCTAGCACTCTGGTTTTCAGATATAGATAATAATAGATAATATATATTGTTTTAGAACCTGTGCAGTATCCTTTATGACAAATAAAATTATGTAATCTCCATTCCAACCATTAGAGTTGAAACTTTGGTAATTTTTTGAGCATGACTAATATTATTCTGATTTCATCTTCTCAATGACACGTTAATAAATTTTGTGCCTATTGCAGGATATAGAGGGATATGTGACCTTCCTGAAGGAAATGGACAAGCTTCCTATATGTGAAACCCTTGCTATTAATTTATTTAGGTTGGATAAGCATGGTCTTTTACCAACGATTTTGTGTGTCCTAAGGAGATGCAGCTGTATCAAGAAGTTGAAATTATTACTTAGTAGGAATACTCCATCAAAGGTTAGAGATTCGATTGACTTGTATTATGAATCATGTGATCCCTGCTATCAAGGATTGTTATTTATCACTTCAACACGAACTAAACCCAAACCCAAACACATTAGTGTGTATCTCCTATGTGCTAACATTTTTGTACTTACTGTCAGAAATCATGTTGTACTGCGTCGGGTTGCCCTTGTCATCTGCCAAAGAGTTACAGGTCGGTTGACATCACCTTGGATTCACTTGAAGAGATAGGCATCAGTTTCTTTACTGGCTCAGCTGAACAACAGGAATTTATTGAGGTGTTGCTGTCTAGATGCAACATGGTAACCCTTAAAAGATTAGACATTGCGGTGTCATCTACCCCTGTTTCGTCTAAGATCATGGAGTTTGTTGAAAGGATCCGCACCATGTACAGCAAGGTCCAACTTAACGTCTTGACCAGGGAGGTGCCGAAGCCACGGGCCTCCTAATTTAGAGGAGGATGCCCACACGTGTCACATCTATACCCTTTAATTTGTTTTTATGAGAACGCTGCTAGAGTTCAAAGGGTGCTCGAGGAATCACAATTATGTTAGCTTGATTCTTAGTATATTGAAACTGCATGAAGGACTATCACTAATATTTTGCTGCTAATAGAGTTTCCTTAATTCTGGTACCTCGACAGAGCTATATATAACAGGGGTATATGTCTTTCTGATCTGAGACATGCATGGTTTGAAAATTTTCTGAAATTTGCGACGATATGGTGGAAATTCTTGGTACCCTCACGTACAAAAACTAAGAATCCAGCACTCTTGTAGCAAACTGATATCAGTAATGGAGGGCAGACCATGGTTATTCAGAACGGCTGCAGTGATAATACAAGAGTATGATGGCTTTTCTGACGTGAGATCTATTAAACTGGACAAGATTCCAGTGTGGGCTCGTATCCAAGGTATGCCTGAAGGATTGATGAAGAAGAAGGAGGTGGCTGAAAGAATTGCAAAAAAAGTGGGCTATCTGATTCAGGTAGTAGTAACTGATGGCAAGATTAACTCGACACCGTATCTGCGTGTTAGAGTGTGGCTAGATACTAACAAGCCGTTGGTGAGGATGGTTCCAATTATGTTGAAGGAGAGAGTTAAATATTTAGTTCAGTATGAGAAAATCCTGAACTTTTGCTATTTCTGTGGGTGTATGGGTCATGAAGTGGCTGAATGTGGTGATGGTGTACACCCAAAGGAGAGCTGGGGTTGGGGAGAATGGATGAGGGTGCCCTTTGCTGCCCTCGGATTTGGCAGAGAAGACAGAGGAGGCAGGGGTAGAGGAAGGGGACGAGGACGTGGTACGGGGAGTAGACGTGGAAGTGATGATATTGATGAAGAGATGGCGGATGAGGAGGTTCCATTGGAAGACATTGAGGATGAGGATCATGAGGGGGATCACACATTGAAAGGCACGTTAGCTATTGAAGGGACCAAGGAGTTTTCAAATGTGAGCCCTTTGGCGGAGCAGGAGAAAAAGCGACCCAGAACTGCAGTTCAGGGGGAGGGAAGTAACCAACCTAATGCAAGATCGGCGCTCTCCTTCGAGGAGAGTGGCCGGGCACAATGAAACTCATCGCTTGGAACTGCCGGGGACTGGCTAGTTCCCGTGCAGTTCGTGCGCTCCTGGAATTACGGGGGCGGTGTAATCCAGATGTGTTTTTCCTGTCTGAAACGCATCTGGCTGAGGCTAAGGCAGAAAAGTTAAGAAGGAGAACAGGGTTTGATCACAAGGCTCTGTTTGAGAGTGACGGAAGAAGCGGTGGTTTGCTGCTGATGTGGAAGAATGAGGTAAAAATTCAAGTCAAGGAAGTAACAAAATACTACATAGATGTCGTAGTCCAGGAAGATGGTGATTGGCGTTTTACTGGCATCTATGGAGAACCTGACTGGAATCGGAAGGGTTTAACTTGGGAAGCGATTAGATCAATAAAAGGGAGTGGCAACATCCCTTGGTTGATCATGGGCGATTTCAATGAAATTATGTATAATTCGGAGAAGGAGGGGGGTAGGCCAAGAACTCAAGTACAGCTACAGGCATTTCATGATGTCCTATCGGAGTGTGGCCTTAATGATATGGGTTATGTGGGTGATATGTTCACATGGCGAAGAGGACAGATCAGAGAGCGATTGGACAGAGCTGTGGCCAACCTGCAGTGGACACAGCTCTTCCCACAATCAACATTGGTGAATAGTGAGAGTATAAGGTCAGATCATCGACCTATTTTGATGGACACAAATTATTTGTCTCCTACGAGAAGGGGAGGCCGGTTAGGAGATTTGAAGCAAGGTGGCTACAAGAAGACACGGGGAGGAGATGATCAAGGCAGCGTGGGCTCGAGCGAAGGCGAGAGGTGAGGGCCCATCTTTTGCTGAAAAAGTGAAGGATGTGCACGAGGAGCTGCACACTTGGGATCGAGAGGTATTGAAAGTTCCGGCAAAAAGAATAGCGAGATCTGAAAAAGAACTAGAAAGATTGAAGAGAGGGCCGATGACGATGCTAATACGAGAATCTCGAAGGAGATCATGGTCCGATTGGAGCTAATGTTAGAACAGGAGGAAATTCACCGGTTTCGGAGGGCGAGAGCAAACGGTTAAAACAGGCGATAGAAACACGAGTTTCTTCCATAATTTCGCCTCAAGAAGGAAGAAGAAGAACACAATCAAGAGCTTATTGGACGCAAATGGCACAATTTCGGGAAGACCAAACCTCGATGTGTAACATTGTGCGAGCTACTTTGAGGAGCTGTTCACATCGGAGGTGGGAGAACCCGACGAAAGTGTATTGTCGGACGTGAAACGATCTATTACATCGAGAGATGAATACAAGTCGATGCAGCATTCACGGCGGAGGAAGTTAAAAGAGCCATGTTTCAGATTGGAGATTATAAAGCTCCGGGACCGGACGGGATGCATGCGTGTTTTACAAAAGATTTTGGGATCTTGTGGGAGATGATTTGGTGAAGGAGGTCTTGATAGCTGTTAATTCAGCACAAGTCCCGAGGGATGGAATGATACGACGATCGTGTTGATCCCAAAGGTAAATAGCCCTACACGGGTTTCTCAATTCCGGCCAATAAGCCCGTGTAATGTGGTTTATAAGGTGATATCAAAAATGCTAGCAAATAGGCTACGTGGAGTTCTCCCGCAGGTTATTAGCGACTACCGGAGTGCATTTGTCCCCAGGAGACTTATTACGATAATATCCTGCTAGCCTATGAGTGTATTCACAAGATAAAAAAGAAGCGGGGTAAGAAGGGGTTGTGTGCAGTAAAATTAGACATGCACAAGGCTTATGATAGAGTCGAGTGGAGGTTTTTGGAGAAGATCATGCTGAAGATGGGTTTTGAGGGAGGATGGGTTAATCTTATTATGGCTTGTGTAAAGTCTGTTCGATATAAAGTAAGAGTGAATACAATGGAGACAGACATGTTTATTCCAACAAGAGGGATTAGACAGGGGGATCCCCTCTCACCCTATCTGTTCCTGTTTGTGGCAGAAGGTTTATCAAGTATGCTGAGGGGTGCTGAAACTAGAGGAGAGTTGCAAGGAATACAAGTGTGTCGAGAGGCTCCTGCAGTCTCACACCTTCTATTTGCTGATGATTCTCTGATTCTTATGCAAGCCGACAAGCCTAATGCTGAAACGCTGAGGAGGTTACTTGACAAGTATTGCTTGAATTCGGGTCAAATGCTAAGTGCGCGAAGTCAAGCATTTTTTTCAGCCCAAATACAGACGTCCAAACAAAAATGGAGGTTTGTGAAATTCTGAATATTATGACTGAATCTCTAACGGATAAGTATTTGGGGTTGCCTGCTATGGTGGGGGCAGATCGGAGCGACAATTTTCATTACCTAGTAGACGGGGTGAGGCAGAAAACAAAGGGTTGGAAGGAGAAACTTTTAAGCATGGGGGGAAGGAAATCCTAATCAAGTCGTTGCTCGGGCCGTACCCGGTTTACGCGATGATGGTTTTCAAAATCCCAAAAAACATTTGCAAAGGGATTACGATGCCATATCTTAGTTACGTGGGGTGATGAAGTGGACAAGAGAAGGATGCATTGGAAGGCCTGGTGGAAATTGTGTATTCCAAAAAACAAAGGAGGTATGGGGTTTAGGGATTTGGAGGCTTTTAATAAAGCTCTTCTGGCTAAACAGATTTGGAGACTACTTCTGAGCCTGATTCTCTATGTGCTAGAGTACTAAGGGCAAAATATTATCCAGATGGTAAACTACTTGAAGCAAAAGTGAAGAGTGGCAGCTCTTTCACTTGGCGAGTGTGATGGCAGGTTTGGAGTGCTTCAAGAGGGGGTGTATTTGGAGAGTTGGAGATGGTTCCCAGATCAGGATATGGGAAGATCAGTGGATTCCTTCAAGCCACAATATGAAGGTGCTAACACCGAGAGCAAACAATATTCTTACAAGAGTGGAGGAATTGATTGATCCAATGACAGGAAATTGGGATATCCAGGTTAATAAGAAGTCTGTTTCGGGAAGTGGATGCAAACAGAATTCTGCAGATTCCATTGAGACAAGGAAGAGAAGATGTGGTAGCTTGGCAGTACACGAAGCATGGCCACTTTACTGTTGGGTCGGCTTATCACCTGCAATGGCAACATAAGTTCGGTGCTAATATTGCAAGTGAACAAGCCAGCGGGGTGGGAGATGATAAGGTATGGGCTGAGCTCGGAAATTGGCTATACCGGCAAAAATTAAAATTTTTGGATGGAGAGTGTTACATGGATTAATTCCTTGCAAAGGGATACTTGCAAACAGACACATTGAACACTCAAGCGGTTGTCCAGCATGCCGGGCGAGCTGTGAGGATATTAGGCATCTGATTTTTGAGTGTAATCAAGTTAAAGAGATATGGCGTACCTTGGGCGTTTGGGAGAAGTTACGACCGGTAATTGATTTCTATCTGTCGGGGTCGGAAGCGTGGCTGAGATCATCACAAGACCAAAGCAGATTGAAGAGTTAAACCACATTGGCTTTGCGAGTTGGTTCTCACCGGTGGGTGGTATATCTGGTGGCGAGACGAAGATTGGTGCGTGGGGAACCTGTCCAAAATCCGACAAGAGCAGCACTGGCAATTGCAACACTGACTACAAATTTTCAGAGATCACTGGTGAAGGCAAAATCGGTGAGAAAGGAGGGAGGATGGAAGAAACCACCTGAAGGTGAGATCTTACGAATGTTGATGCAAGCTATAAACCTGAAACGGGCGTGGGTAGCACCGGAGCAATCATTCGGGATTCAACTGGTGCGTTCTTGGGGGCGAGTAAATTATTTTGAATACATGGCTGATGCCGCGGCTGCTGAAGTGACGGGGATCGAGAGAAGGATTGTTGCTAGCGCAGTCCATTGGATGTAACAGAATCGGGATTCGGTCGATTGCCTAGAGGCCGTAGAAATGATGAAGCAAGGAGGTTTTGCAGCTACAGCCAGTGGTCCGATCTTTGAAGAATGCGATTTGCTCTGTCAGGAGTTCGCCTTGATACACATTGAACACTGCAATCGTGAAGCAAATATGGTGGCCCATGAATTAGCAAGAGTAGCTTTACAAGGAAAACTTGCATGTAATTGGGTCGATGAACCCCCTAGTTTCATTCTAGGAGATCTGGTGAACGATGTAACTATGTTTGCTGATTAATAAAGTGCGCCAGATGGCTTTCAAAAAAAAAAAAAAAAAAAAAAAACTGATATCAGTTCAATTTCCTTGTGTGCACATACATGTCGCACAAACAGAAAGCCATAGGGTATAATTTCCTTTCAGTAAGAAAAGGAATAGTTTAATTTCCTTTCAGTAAGGAAAGGAATAGTTTCGGCCTAAGTTACAAGTTTTCAACTCGTTCATGAGAGCAAATCTCCCACACAACTAAAAAGAATAAAGCATGGATAATTTTTTGGTGCGACATTTTAATGTGGGACCATGACTCTGCCTCCTGCCAACAACGCCGCTCTCTCACGTCCCTGCCTGCCCGTGCGACAATTTCTCGGTTAAAAGTGGAAACAAAACTCAGCCAATCAAGAAAGCAATCAATCAATTAGTGAATACGCATGCAAAAATTCAGCCAATCAAGAAAGGAATCAATTAGTGAATCAACGCATGCATGCCATCCTTGCCCACGCCCTACGCGCCCACTCCTCCTTCCCCCACCTCTTCTTCATGCGTCGACATCCTCCTCTTCCAGTTATTATGCATTGCGACCCCGGACGACAGGACGAGCGGAGGCCGTGCGGGCCATGATGCGGAGGTCGCAGGGGCTGGGAAGCCGCGCGTGGCCACGGTGCGGAGTTGCCACCCGCTGGCGCCGAGGCCGTGCCAGGCTGCCGGCCGCGGATCCCGTCGCCTGGCCCCGGAAGCGGCGGTGCGTGACTAGGAGGCGGCCATGGGCGAGCTCGAGATGCGGAGGCGTGGGCTCGGGATGTGAGGGCGCACCCTTGGGATACGGCAGTGACGCGGGTCGGAGACGCGGCAACCGAATCCATTCAGTCCCATCTCACCGTAGCACTCTCCGCACTCGTATACAGGTACATCACACCTTCGTCCCTAGGCTCCCAGCGTTCCTCCCCTTGCTGGTACTACTGTTTTTCTCATCTATTTTTCAGGCACGAGCTTGTACAATTCCTAAGATTTTTGCAAGAATGGTTCCTTGATCGGTTAAAGTATATTTTCTATTTGTATAGGTATAAACCATCTATTCTTCTCTTTTTTTACTAAAACAATTATGATTTGGATAATTTTGATTCGCTAGGTTTCTGACACACTATCAATATTCATGCATGTATCTATCTTGGAGAAGTACCAGGCCAACTCTGGAAAGATACGTGGGATGAGAAATACAAGGTAATATTTGATTTCCAGATAGAGAGGGAACCCCTTTGTATTTGCATCTCACAACAATCGATTTCCTGTAAGTTAGTCCAATTTTGGATTATTTGTTGGTTTTTTCATACCTGGTCGCAACATCTATGTTGGTAACAAGATGAGGGTAATTTTAATTCTTGTTTCAGAATACTAGAAAAGGGACTGGCACTTCAAAATTCTATCAACGTCCATCAAAACTCTCTTAAGTTATCTCACATCACAATTTTCTTCTATGTATTGTGGTTTCATTCAACCAGTCTGGCATGTTAGACTCACATGGGTTACAGTATTTTAGCTGTTTTGGTCAAACCTTAAGTCCCACCCGCTGTTCAGACCTCATATCGCTAGCTGAGATGGAGAATAATAGAACAAAAGACACCTCAACAAAGGTACTAAAGAAGTAGAAAAATATTCCATGTCACCTATTTATCTTCCATCCCGTAACTCTGTCAGGAATAGGCGAGTACAATTGGTGTTTATAGCAAGAAAGTAACAAAGAATCTCTCAGTTTGTGTTTTTTCCTGATGATCGTGTATCTTCAATTTTGCAGGGCCATAGAGGATCAAGTAGAATTGCGCGGAGTGATTTTGCTTCCACTTTCCTCTATTTATATGACCTAAAGTGCATGCCATTCTGAAGTGGAAAACTAAATGTTGTTGACGTGCTCACCCATCAACGCCTCACTCCCTAATTCAGTATTTGGATAAGACACAGAGTACCTACAACTCATTGTTTTTATTTTTGTTCTTTTGATGGGATTTCTTTTGTTGTTTGTGTTCAGGTTTTCGTATGGCACTGTTCCCTATCATCAACAATAGCTGAATTGTAGGTGGTATTGTTTCCTGTCCAGCAAGAGCACTGAAACATCACGATAGTTTCAATATGTCAGGTAAAGAGGAGTGTGCTTGGTTCCATTAGCATGTCTTTTTGGTGAATCTGAACTGTGCTTTATACAAACAAGATGCTCTCATGGCGGCAAAAGCTCTGTACTTAATAAGGTTCTGAAAGTAATTCAGTTGTTATTAGGAGCAAAACTAAATGTTTTTCACTGCCGTTAGACAAAACTAACACTAAGTTAGTGATCTTTGGTCCACACGCTGATTCCATATAATTCCAATAACAATTCTGACACAAAGGCATCATCAGAGACATCGGGAACAAAGTTGGAGGACAGCACAGAATGAAACCAATTTGTGCTCGCCCTCCCAGTGCGCCATTGCTTTCTATGTCTGTTTGCTTCTACTCTCATTGTGGTTTCCTTCTTAATCCATGCTCCAGATATGCTTAGATGGCTTTGCATTTGGAGCTAAATTCCATCCTATCACTTAGCTCATTCCTAAAGCAAGCCTCCTCTCCTTCCTACATTGATAGATATAAGAGTGAGCAACTCATTAAGAAATCTGCATTTGCTCCAATCATAAGTTATCTATATGATGCATGTTGCAGTAAGAGGGTGCTGACACCTGAGGATGGGAAGAGCCATTGGGGGACACATGCGCCTGCTGATGGACGTCAACCCAGGCCGAGTTGGCTTTAAACTGTGAGCTACTACTGTGTGCGGCAATGAGGGGAGGCTGTAGTTGTGGCACTCAGTACCCATGCATGAATGCTTAACAAAAAGGCAATTGCACATATCAATAGTTGTCTATTTTGACTAATGGGTTCCCATTAACGAAGAAATATTTGTGCTTTATGTGAATATTTACGTTTTTTATCTAAATTAAGTGTTTTACTTGTACAACTGAAGGATAATGACATGGTGTGGCCTCTCAATACTTAACACATGGTTCGCCAATTGATGCCCTTAGACGACCCGTGAAACATTTTTAAACATGCTGCATTGAACATTGGTTTTAACCTTAAGGTCAACCTTGATATTGTTGTAGCCACAGTAGTTCGAAAAACTCAGACATGGGCTTGATGAATTTTCGGTCGCATTACCTAGATAGATCAGCCTATGTACATGGCTGTCCAGTTGCAATGCATGGAAAAAATATTTGTTTCTGTGCACCATTATTAGGAGATAAGACTAAGACCACCAAAGAAGGTAAGATAATGCATGAAAAATGGATATCGGAGATTCCTTTCTGCTCGGCATCACGGAAAGATCTATACATAGAGTTAGTGAGCCTGCGGCACTGCACTCTCCATGACTTTGTTAATTTCATGAACTTAACTTTTTGGAGTAAATGTCACTTTAATGTCGTTATTTAATTTTACGGTACTATGTAGTGTTATCTTATCATACGATCCATGTGTTTTTGGCACAAAAATTTAATTGTCCCGTAGCAACACACGGGCAGGCTACCTAGTTAAATGGAAGAGAAAACAAATTCTATTATTGTTTTGTCATCTATTCTTGACGATTTCCTTTTCTGAAAAAAATCTATTCTTGACGAAAGTATCCAAAGCTACCTCCAAAACTTGCTCGCTAAATAGATGGCGGCGCGCACGCTAACAAGCTGGCATGCAAGCAAACGCTACAGCATTTCAGCATGATGGTCTACTTGACGATTTGTATGTGCAACCAGTGAATCTGTATGGCAATGGCTGGCAAATATTATTGAACGCATGCGACGGTCGCAGCTGAAGGAATATAAATCGGTGGAATGGAATTCGTGGATGCTTGATTAATCAAAGAGAGTGAGCAGGTACATATAGTTGTGCCGAAGCATTATTGGCCAATAGTGCCTCCATGCCTACAAGTAAGGGGAGGGATCCTGTGCACTAAGACCAGATTGCTTACACACTAAACATAGTCTCACATACAGCACTCAGAAAGTTTTCGAACTGGACTGGAGATCGAACCGGTGAGGCCGGCACTTCAATGGTTCATTGATGGTACAACCGTTTAGAGCCGGTTGAACCGCCGGTCCAATTAAAATGAACCGTTAAATCGAACCGGCCACAAATATATTTGAACCGCTATATATATAATTATACATATGATTTAATTTATAATTGACATTGAAGCAGTGTATATATATAATTAAATAGTTGAAAGATGGAACAAAATTTAATTATCATAGGGTTCACACATCATAAAAATATAGGATGATATGGTCTTAATTTCAAAGTACAAAGTGTGTGATAACATATATTTGATCACATATACATATAAATACATTCATAATGAGCCATGGAAAGACACGTCTTATAATTTAATAAGCTTTACAAATTTTGGTGCGCTAGAGTTATTACAGGATGTATAAATACACATGAAAAAATAATATATAGGGCACTTATGATTTTTGAATTGGTGCGTAAAGGTCTTAATACTAATTTAATTTTCAACATGATTAAAAAGTCTCAAATGCTGAAATAAAGTAAATCATTGTGAAGAGCCCAAGAGTTCTTTTAGATAATTTTAATGAATATGTTATTTGTCTAATTTAGAGCTCTATGGAAAAATAAGAATTTTTTGAATTAATAAAAAGATGGATAGCCCAAAGTCAACCAGGCGCATGCTGCATGTGCACGAAATGCGAGAGGCAACAGCAGCCCAATAGGCCCACCTACAGCACTCAGCAGGTGCACATGTGCACGCCACCCGCCCACAGGGAGCACAACGGGCAGGCGCCACAGGGAATATTCTGTGCGAGGTAAAACCTAAGCGGTTCACATAGAACCGGCCGGTTCACTGGTTCATTGAAAAATCGGCCGATTCAACCTGTTTTTACCGGTTCGATTGCATGGACGATCTTTTAAGTGAACTAGACCGCTGTAGTCTCGGGTTTGGTCTTTTACCAGTCGAACCGCCGGTCTGGTCCGGTTCAAAAATCTATGGATGAAATCAGGGATCGGAGCCCAGTTCGCCTCTTTGAGGCTCTGACCCTGATAAGGATGGATGAAAAACTCGAAGCTCATTAACTCGCTTGGCTCGTGGCTGGCTCGGCTCGGCTCGACTCGACTCGCTAGGATAACGAGCCGAGCCGAGCCAAAATTTTAGCTCGTTAGCTATAACGGGCCAACTCGAACCAGCTTGCGAGCCACTCACGACCCAAATGAGCCACACGCTTCCGGGGAAACAGTAAAACTTATAATAGTTTTGTATTAATTTATGCCTTGTACTTTACAATTGGTTGATGACTCATCTAGACTCTATAAACTTAGGATTATTATGACGTTTCTTATTTTATTTTTAATGAATATATGGATACTCATGTACTGTATGATATGAAGTATAGACCATGGATATATATTGTATAATACTATATTATATTTGTATGTACGTTAGTACATATTAATTTTTTGTTCGATTGAAGACAGTTGGATTTATTATTTTTGTATTATTACTATTCTTAAGCTTTAGATAAATATAAATATTATTTTTGGTGAATTTTTTATACTTGGCTCGCGAGTTTAACGAGCCAGCTCAAGCTTTTAACGAGCCGAGCCGAGCTGGCTTTCTGGCTCGTTAAGATAACGAGCTTTAGCTCGGCTCGTTATCTTAACGAGCCAGAACGAACTGAGCCATGCCGAGCCGAGCTGGCTCGTTATCCAACTTTAGTCCCTGATAGACGGTGTCCCTTTTTTATTCTCTCGCTGCTGCAATGACATAAAAACACAACCAATATGTTTCCACTAAAGGTATTTTTGTTGAACGGCGTGTAATAGGGAAACCGAACTCGCCGATTTCTAGAACTCAAAATGACGCTTCTCGAACATAGCATGATGTTTTTTGTGCTAACATATTGGCCCTATTGATCTAACAAATTCGAAATTCATAAAAGTATGGTATAGCACCCATCAATTACATAAATATGGTTTAGCTGTTTTCAGTCGGCTGTAAGAAATAGGTGCAAAGCCATACTTTTTTTGGGCAATGTTTTTTAAATGCATTTAGTCATTGGTTACAATATGTTTTTTTTTTATTTCCACATTTTTGGATATCTTTCCTATTTTCCTCTAAATACAACTTTTGGAAGCTTGTAGATGTATTTTTATGAGCTTTAAATATTTAATTTACGATTTTACATATGTCTCAATCTATCTTAGAATTTTTCATATAAAAATTTAGAGGCATACAAACATTTTATGTGGTTTATAAAAACCTTATCACATGTTTAATGAAGTTTTAAACTAAAAAGAATAATGAAACGACCACACCGAATACATGTGTGTTGCATCTGAATATCTAGTAGTATAGATAAAACAAAAAAAAAAAGTTGTAGATCCCTTTTGCTTGGCTTGTTCTATGGGCCATGTTAGTTCTAGTCCTGAAGATAGAAAAAACTCTCTCTCGCCACTTGTGCTATCTTTGGAATCTAAGTTTGCTGTAAAATTTAAAGCTAAACAAATTGCCTCTCTTAACTCTTAAATCTATTTATAAATTACCTCCCTATGCTGGTTAGAAGTGGTTTTGGAAGTGATTTCAAAAATTTTAATTGCAAAAAACAAATAAATCATGAAAAACATTAGCTTCTAAAAGTTTCAAGGAAACTCCTATCGATAGGATGGGACATGAGAAAATGAATAAAACAGCGGCGTGCCTCCTTCATCATGAGGCTTCATCCTATTCACATGTTTGTGTCATTGCTTCGGTGCTTTGGGCTATTTTGTGGGTTGTGGTAGGCCGTCGTGTCTCGGTTTGACATTGCTAAGCCGGAGAGGCTTCCCGCCAGGTATAGAAGATATAAACATAGTCAGTTACAAAAATCTGTTTTACCTTCCTATCGACGTGGCACCACATTAGTCAAAAATGGCTTTCAAAACTACTCTAGAGGTAAATTAAATGGTTTTAAGAGTTAGAGAACCAAAGGAAAGTTTAGATTTTTTTTTTCTATCTCCTCCATATGAGATATATAGCCCGGTTTGTAAAAATAAAGACATTTTTAGCAAGAAGAAGGATTTTTTTTTTTAGAAAAAGGAACCGTAGCGGTTGGGTTGGTTCATCTTTCCTCGCTTTGGGCTGTTTGGTGGGCCGGGGCAGGCTGTCCGAGTCCGACACAGGCACACACAGCTAGCCACGCGGAGGCTTTCCCGTCAGGCGGAAGATATCCCAAACGTGAATCCCAAGTCCCAATCCTAGCTAATGGATTCCAAATTATCCACTGCCGTCCCCATGGAGCCGCCTGCCATCAGCGGCAGCCGCGGCGCGGAGGACCTCATCAGGGGCCTCCCCGACGAGCTTCGACACACCATCCTCGTCCGCCTGCCGTCCGCCGCGGCCGCCGCGCGCACCACCGTCCTCTCCCGCCGATGGCGAGGCGTCTAGGCCCACATGCCGGAACTCGTCCTCTCCGACAGCCCTGCTCGTGCGCCGCCGCCGACCCCCTCTGCCCGCCTTCTCAACTGCATCGACGCCGCCCTCAACTCCTACGCCGCACCTACCCTCAGCAGCCTCAAGATCGACGTCAAAGGATTCGACTGGTATGACGTCGACGCCAACAGAATCGCTCCGTGGCTGCGCTTCGCCTCCCAGCGTGTCGCCGGCAAGCTATGTATCAGTCTCTATGTGGAGAACACCATCGGCCAATGGTATGAATACATTTACATTGAGGAGGAAGAGGAACTCACACTGCCCATCTGCGAGAGAGCTAGGGAGATCGACCTCAACTTCCCGAATAAATTCGTTCTCCGGCCGCCGCAGACTGGCTCCTTCACGGCCTTGACTGATCTGAGAATAGCATGCAGACAAATGGACGGCGGCGAGCTGGGGCGCGTCGTGTCTTCTCCGCAGTGCCAGCGCCTGCAGAAGCTTGGTGTTGATGTGTCGGACCTCGCCCCCGTCTCCGATGTCTCCATGCGCTCGATCGGAATCTCTCGAGTGTCTCGACTACTGCGCCTCTGGCACCGCCAAGCTGGAGGTTACAGCCCCAATGCTACGAGAGATTACTTCGATTCCTCCTACTGAGGCTTGCATTGTCGCCCCGAAGCTGGAGAAATTCATTGGCGCGGTGCATATGATCCTGTCCGCCACCAGGTAGCTGTGGCCAGTCGCCATATTCAGTCGTTGTCCATCAACCACTGGTCCTCCTGTGTTGATATTCACAGGACGTCCACACGGCTGATGGATAGATTCGATACTGCAACTGAGATGGCAATTTCTCTCCTACTAATGGATGAGGTATGTTTATACGTGCAGTCTCCCTATTCCAAATTCTAGAGCGTTTTAAATCTTATATGGTCACAAAACTACAGGGTAGATTTTTATCTCTCTTCGGTGCAAACCTGAATTTCATTATTTCAATAAAAATAGTTGAGTAGGGCTACCTCCTAGGAATGTGGGCTGAGGGGGGATTTGAGGCCCCCCTCAAATCTGAGAGCCGTAGTTCGGACACTGCTCGAGTGTTTTTTTTTTCCCTCTCAACCCTCAAAAGTAGGATGAGGGCCTAATTAGGGGCCGTGCTGGAGATGATTTTAGGATTTCAGTGAACAATTATATAGTAACTTACCCTACATGTTCTACAGCAACCAAAGGCCAGATAAATGTTCAATTTCTCTAACTTTGATAAAATTCCTAGAAAAAATGTACTGACATCTACATTACTAAACAAATACACTATCAAGACATTTCGCAGTGATTTTAATGAAACTGACTTAAAGTTTGGTGCATTATTCTATAAATTGGTCAAACATAGACTTAGGATAAAACTAAAATAACATACAAAAGATTCTGCAATTTTGAAGAAGGTAGGAATAAAGCAGAATTCAGTGCCAGAAATTTCACAGTTTAATTATTCAAGACCGCGTCAGAGTGCTTGTGGTTATGCACTTATGCCGTCTCCTTCAGTTTAACTAAGCCCTGCCCTCCATTGACTCTTTTGGGAAAAAACACTTTTCTGTATTCAGAACACAGAAAGCATGCTCATGAATCCCCCTTTGGTACCTAATCCTTGCACTTGCATGCATTCCACTTTAGATATTGTTTTAGCTCTCATCAGATGATCAGATACAAGGGCATCTTAGTTACTTTTGACCATGGTACCTAAGCACTTTGGTTTTCATATATAGATAAGATATTGTTTTAGAACGCATCCAGTATCCTTTATGACAAATAAAATTATGTGATCTCCATTCCAACCATTAGAGTTGAAACTTTAGTAATATTCTGAGCACGACTAATATTTTTCTGATTACATCTTCTCATTGACCTTAATAAATTGTGCCCATGGCAGGATATAGCAGGATATGTGACCTTCCTGAAGGAAATAGACAAGCTTCCTGTATGTGAAACCCTTGTTATTAATTTAATGAGGTTGGATAAGCATGGTCTTTTACCAAAGATGTCGCGTGTCCTAAGGAGATGCAGGTCTATCAAGAAGTTGAAATTATTAATTAGTCGGCATACTCCATCGAAGGTAACTTCTAAACTTTTAACTTTTCTGAGAGATTCCATTGACTTGTATTTTGAATCATGTGATCTCTGCTATAAGAGATTCATATTTATCACTTCAACAAGAACTAAACCCAAACCCAAAACATTAGTGTGTATCTCCTGTGTGCTAACATTTCTGTACTTGTTATTGTCAGATATCATCTTGTACTATGCCGGATTGCCCTTGTCTTCTACCAGAGAGTATAGGTGGGATGACATCACCTTGGATTCACTTGAAGAGATAGGAATCAGTCTCTTTACTGGCTCAGCTGAACAGCAAGAATTTATTGAGGTGTTGATATCAAGGTGCAACATGGTAACCCTTAAAAGATTAGACATTACGGTGTCATCTACCGACCTTTGGTCGGAGATCACGGAGTGTCAAAAGGATTCGCACCATGTACAGCTACAGCAAGGTCCAACTTATATAACGTCCTCACCAGGGAGGTGCCGAAGCTACCGAAGCCACGGGCCTCCTAGGTTAGAGGATGCCCACACGTGTCACCTCTATACCCTTGAGAACGCTGCTAGAGTTCAAAGGGTGCTCCAGGAATCACAATTATGTTAGCTTGATTCTTACTATATATATTGAAACTGCATAAGGGACTATCACTAATATTTTGCTGCTAATAAATAGAATTTCCTAAATACTGGTACCTCGACAGAGCTATAACAGGGGTATGGTCTTTCTGATATGAGACATGCATGGTTAGAAATTTTTTCGAAATTTGCGACTTTTAGTCTTGTTATTAGGAATCCGATATGGTGGAAATTCTGGGGTACCACACATACAAAAACTAAGAATCAGGCACTCTAGTAGCAAACTGATCGATATCAGTTCAATTTTCCTTGCATGTGCATACATGTCGCACAAACAGAAACCCATATGGTATAATTTCCTTTCAATAAGAAAAGGCATAGTTTTGGCCTAAGTTACAAGTTTTTAGCTCATTCGTCATGAGAACAAATGGAAGAGAAAACAAAATTTTATTATTTTTTTGTCATCTAATTTTGACGAAAATATCCAAAGCAACCTTCAAAGCTTTGCTCGCTAAATGGAGATGGTGCGTGTCACTTTTATATTCTCACGCTGAAGCAATGACTTAAAAACACAACCAAACTGGCCGGTTTCTATAATCCAAAATGTCGCTCCTCGAACATGCTACATGACGCTTGTTGTGCTAACATATTGGCCTTATTGTTGTGACGAATTCAAAATTCATAGAAGTATGAGATGATGTCTATGCATTTGTCAAGATATATATCTAGTGATCCTTCTAAACATCGAAACAATTTCAGAACTTGATGAACAATTAGTAAAGAAACATGGTTTGTAATAAAAGTTCTAAAGTGAATACCATGACTTTATATTCGGCTTGATTGTTAGCTAAAACATATTCTAGTTGGCTAAAGGTCTAAAAAACAACCCCATTGGATGAAACAAGCACAACACCAATTATTTGATCATTTCACAAGCCGACCCATCAAAATAAAATATTCTATATAGGGCAAGAGTAATGTAATCAATCTCAATATCATCTTCGACATTAATGTGATGTTCAATAAATGTAGCTATAGTTTAACCTTTGAAGGAGTTTATACATCCCATATGCCAAGTCAAATCGATTATTTGTGGGGCCTAAAACTAGGTTTAATAGGCAGTTCATGCTCAAATTGCCTCTCTAAACTCTTATAAGTCTATTTATTAAATTACCTCCCTATATGCTGGTTAATTAGAAGTGGTTTTGGAAGTGTTTTCAATATTTTTAATTACAAAAACAATAAACACCTAATAGGGCTTTAAATCATGGAAATCATTTTATTATTAGATTCTAAAAGTTTGAAGAAAAATCCTGGAGAAAGGCTGGCGCACGAGAAAATGAAAGTAATATCTAAAAGCTACCAAAAATTATATCTAAAAGCTAAAACCTAATATATCTTTGATGCATTTAACTCATGTTACATTTAAAACAGTGTGCTTCCATCTTCATCGTATCTTGTTATTTTTTTAGCAGAATATCTTGTTATTTTTTTAGAGGCTCCGTCATATTCATAATTTTTTTTTTTGAGATTTTGTTCATCCCTTCTTCGCTTTGGGCTGTTCGGTGGGCCGTGGCAGTTTGTCCGAGCCCAACACAGCTACACCGGAGGCTTCTCGTGGGGGGGATATATCCCAAACGCTAACCCAAGTCCCTACCCTCGCCGATGGATTCCAATTTCCAAATCAGCCGCTGCCTTCACGATGGAGCCGCCCGCCATCCGCCGCCGCGGCGCGGAGGACCTCATCAGCGGCCTCCCCGACGAGCTTCTGCACATCATCCTCAGCCGCCTGCCGTCCGTCGCGGCTGCCGCGCGCACCAGCGTCCTCTCCCGCCGATGGCTAGGCGTCTGGGCCCACATGCCGGAACTCGTGTTCTGCCGCCGTGCTCGTGCGACGCTGACGGCCCCCTCAGCGCTTCTCAACTCCATCGACGCCGCCCTCAACTCCTACGCCGCACCTACCCAGACTCAAGATCGACGTAAGAGGAGTCGACCACTGCGACGTCGACGCCAACCGAATCGCTGCGTGGCTGCGCTTCGCCTCCCAGCGCCTCGCCGGCAAGCTATGTATCAGTCTCCATGTGAATTACGATGTGTTTCCGTGCATTAAGATCGAGGATGAACTTGCACTGCCCATCTGCGAGAGAGCTACGGAGATAGACATCATCTTCCGGAGCAAATTTGTTCTTCGGCCGCCGCCGACCGGCTCCTTCTCGTACCTGACCGATCTGAAGATCTCATGCGCCCGAATGGACGGCGGCGAGCTGGGGCGCGTCGTGTCCTCTCCACAGTGTCCGCGCCTGCGGAAGCTCTATGTCTTTGTGACAAAGCTCGACCCCGTCTGTGATGTCTCCATCTGTTCGGAATCTCTCGAGTGTCTTGACTACAAACCCATGGAAACCGGCAAGCTGGAGGTTGAACGCCCCAATGCTACAAGAGATTTCTGTGTCTGATCGCGTTGCTGAGGCTTGCATAGTCGCCCCGAAGCTGGAGAATATTGAATGGAGAGACAGTTTTAACCCTGGCCTCCACCAGTTTGATGTGGTCAGGCGCCATCTTAATTCACTATCTATCATGCACTGTACGATTGTTGTAGTGCTCATATCGTCCACACGCCTGATGGAGAGATATGATACTGTCAAGAAGCTGAAAATTTCTCTCGGACTTAATCAGGTAACTATTTATGTTACATCTGGAAACCAGAAAAAAGATTCTACAATTTTGTAAAAGGTAGCCAAGCTGAACTCAATGCAAAAATTGATAATTTTGGACACAACTCAATGAAAACCTGTACCTGATTGCAAATTATATTGAAGCCATTGATTCCTTGTCCATGAGATTGAGAACTGAGTCTATTTGTAACCACGTTGTTACCATTTGCGTGGCGTCTGTTTGTATCCGGACAACTTTGTTTCTGCCGCTTAATGAAAAACGCGCAACGGCGTGGTCTCGAAAAAAAAAAAGAACTGAGTCTTTTCTGCAAGCATGAGTTAAAGAGCACCCTTTTATCATTCTTATTCTTATAATTCATTAATAGGGCTAATCTTCTGTTTCATGCATTGGGGCGCTGAAACATTGGTAATTTTGCAAGCAAAAGTACTGATAATGTGCTGATTTCTTCTTCTCCTTATGAAACTTGATGAATTTTGTGCCTATGTCAGGACATAGCGGGATATGTCACCTTCCTGAAGGAATTGGACAGGCTTCCTGTATGTGAAACCCTTGTTATTACTTTAGTGAGGAATGACCATGGTCTTTTACCAAAGATGTTGCATCTCCTTAGAAGATGCAGCTATATCAGGAAGTTTAAATTATTACTTGGTTGGTGGGCTCCTGCATTCAAGGTAACTTCTAAACTTTTAACTTTTCTGAGAGATACTATATTGACATGTATTTTGAATCATGTGATCTTTGCTATCAAGGAACTTAGCAATAGCTGATATTTATCACTTTAGCAAGGTTTACTCGTGATCAAAGGAAAAAAATATTGGCTAATTTTTACATGATGATAGATATATAAATTAATTAAGTTTAAAGTCATATGGTATAAACTAATTTATATAGTAAATTAGATTAAAAGTCTACATTTCTCATTTATACATGCTAGTAGAAAAGCGCAATTCCACAACAGTTTGGCTAGCTAAAAGCCCTTTTCTTCCATTCACAACAAATATGCAGTATGGTTGGGTTTAGTCCACACATGCGAGGAGGGCAAAGGAAAGGGGGGCAACTGAGTCACAGTTGTTAGTATAATCAACACAAGTGCTATTGCAGAAATTTTGTTTCACAAAGGAAAACAAGAACTAAATCCAAACCCAAAACATTAGTGTGTATCTCCTGGGCTAACATTTTTTTTACTTAATTATATTGTCAGAAATCATCTTGTACTGCGTCGGGTTGCCCTTGTTATCTGTCAGAGAGTTATAGGTCGGATGACATCACCTTGGATTCACTTGAAGAGATTGGCATCGGATTCTTTACTGGCTCAGCACTAAAGGAATTCGTTGAGGTGTTGTTGTCCAGATGCAACATGGGAACCCTTAAAAGATTAGACATCACGGTGTCATCTACCCCTGTTTCATCGGAGATCTTGGAGTTTGTCGAAAGGATCCGCACCATGTACCGCAAGGTCCAACTTAACATCATCACCAGGGAGGTGCCGAAGCCACATGCTTCCTAATTTAGAGGATGCACCCACACACCACATTCACAGCTATATATACCCTTTGTTTCTACGAGAACACTACTAGAGTTCAAAGGGTGATTGTGGCTTGATTCTTTTATATATTGAAATTGCAGAAGGGAGTATCACTAATATTTTGGTGCTAATAGAATTTCCTACAGTCTAGTACCTCGACAGAGCTATAACAGGGGCAGGTCTTTCTGATCTGAGACATATATGCATATGGTTAGAAGATTTTCTGAATTTGCTGATTTCAGTCTTGTAGGAAGCTGATATGGTGGAAATTCCGGGCCGGGGTACCCATTCGTACAGACCAGGCAGTCCTGTACCAAATTGATATCAGTTCAATTTCCTTGCATGCATACATGTCTCACAGGTAGAAATCCATATGGTGCAATTTCCTTTCAGTTTTTCAGCTCATTCGTGAGAACACCGAATGGAAGAGGGAAAAAAATCTGTTATTATTCTGTCATCTATTTTTGACGAAAATATTCAAAGCTACAACCTCCAAAACTTTGCTCGCTAAATGGATGGTCTCTCTTTTATATTCTCACGCTGCAGCAATGACTTTAAAAGACAACCAATATGCTTTCCCTTAAGGTATGTTGTTGAAAGACATGCGCGGTAGGGAAATCGAACTGACCGATCTCTAGAATCCAAAATATCGCTCCTCAAACATGCTAGCATGATGCTCATTGTGCTAACATATTGGGCTTACTGTTCTGACGATCAAAATCTATCAAAGTATGAGATGATGTCTTTGCATTTATCAAGATATATATATATATATATATAGTGATCAAAAGTATTACAATCTAGTTTCAGCAGCTCTCACTAATACAATTAATTAGGAGAGTTAATTCTGCAAACAACACAAAGTGTTGAGCATCTTGTGAATTAAGCTAATTCGTGAGCTACTATAAGAGCATCTCCAACAACTTGGTATAATTTACTTGCTAAATCTTGAGTTTTAGCAAGTTGCTAATTTATTTGCCAAGTGAAAAAACGACTTCTCTCCAACAACTCCCTAAAACTCACTTGCCAAAACGAAAAAGCCCGCTAAGCCAACGAAGAAGCCCGTTAAGCGAACGAAGAGCCCCGCTAATGAACGAAGAGCCCCGCTAACGAACGAAGAGCCCCGCTAACGGGCGGCGGCGCTCGCGGCGGGCGGGCTCGACAGCGGCGCTCGCAGCGCTCGCGGCGGGCGGCGGGCGGGCTCGACGGCGGCGGACGGAGCACAGCACAGCATGCACGCGGACGGAGCACTGCACGGCTCGCCGCTTTTTCTCCGCCATGCACGCACAATTTGCCGGCATCGATTACCTGGATTTTGTTTTGTTTCTACCGTCATGCTGACCAAATCCATTCAGGTTTTCTCGTTGTTGCCTTGTTGCCTACAGCAGCAGGAGCAGGAGGACGCGGCGGTGACCTCGAGGAGCCGGCGGATGATGGCGCCGCTCAAGTACGTGCGGGGCTTGGAGTTCGCGGCGGACGTCGGGTACGTGCACTTCCTGTCCCGCGTGGAGGAGGAGGTCCGCCGCAACGGCAGCTGGGGGCCGCGCTCGCGGCTCTCGCGGCGGATACGCAGTCAGCTACGCACGCGGAAATTTACGCGCACGGCACCTCTGGATACGCAGTTGGGATAAATACCAAGTTGATTTAGGAAGTTGTTGGAGAGGGTTTTTTGTGTTTTTGCCAAATTTATAAGAATACCAAGTTGATTTAGGGAGTTGTTGGACATGCTCTAAAGGGGCCTAATCCCTGGTGACACGTGGGAGCGAGAGCGCGGGGAGGCGGTGGCAGCAGCTGGAGGCGGCGGCGGCTAGCTAGCGGCGCGGGCAGGGGGGCTGGAGAGAGGGAGAGAGATAGGGATAAACTCCTTCTATTATGGAGTTGATCTAATTATCTGGGGAGCATTTATAGCCTAATTGACCTAGATTAGATTCTAAGCAATTCTAGAGAATACCTGCAGATATTCTCTCCTTTATTTTTACATCCACTAATTATAGAAAATACTTTTATTAATGAAAGGCTGATGTGGCGAGGTGGAGGCGGCGCCCGCGGCGCATGCGTGCGTAGGGGGTTGCGGCCCTGCCTCGTCTCCTGGCACGAGCGGTGCCCTAGCCACATCCCATGACGTCGCCGTCCTCCTTTTGGGCCGAAGTTGGCCCAATTTCTTGGCAAAGTAGCTAGGCCATCGTTATACTTGTTACAGCTACCTTGTGGAGCTGGCAATGCTAAGACCAATGCCGGTGTCTATCGATGGTTGGAGGAGGCGGGTATGATGGAGCATTGGCCACTGTTGTGGAATGATAAGTGCAATGTCGGTGAAGTCCTAAATGACGCTTCCAAGGCGCATAGCCATGGTAGCCCCACTATGATGTCAATGTCATTGCCGATGTCGAGGATGTGGGCATTGTTGCTGAAGCTATGACCGTGAGTAGTAAAATTTGTATTGAAAGTTACAGCACGACACTGTACCTCCTGTCCATTGCCTATGAGCATTGTTGTGGATATTGTTCGCTCTTGTAGGCCAATTGCACGTGCGACGTTGATATCGATGACGTTGTGGGTTGCACCTGAATCGACCAAGGCATGAGCGAGAACACCATTTAATATGCCGTCTAGGTAGAATGGTGTAACGCCTTGTACCGTGGAGTTTGTTTTGCCAATGAACATCAGAAGTGAGTTGATGGTGTCGGTATTGTTGCCGTCGGCGTAATCATTGACAATAGTGATCTCAAACAGTTGTTTGCATCGGTGACCACGGACGAATTGTTCATCACAATTGAAACAAAGACCCATGCGATGTCTTTCTACCATTTCCTCTGGAGTCAAACGTTTGAAAGGGCGAGGTGCTGGGAGTAATGTTATTGTTCAAGTTGTTGATGGAGGTGCTGTAGTAGTAATTGATGTTGGTGTTTGCAGTTACCTTTGGAGGGAAAGCGTCGTTCGTATGCTCTTGCAAGTGACATAGTTACTTGTTGTTTTTCTCCCAGATTTCCTACTCGTGCTACAAGTGCTAGAAGCGTTCGGTGTAGTCATCAATTGTTCCTGTCTTATGCGGTGTTGCTAACTCTCCCAATGGATTGACTTTACTTGATGGGCCAAATCACTCATTGACACGTTGGGAAAAATAATCCTAACTTGTCACTTCCTAGTCCTGTGAGAGGCGCATATACCATTGTTGTGTTGTACCACTAAGATGATAAGATGTGTACCATATTTTTTCATGTTCTGGCATTTTCTATCCTCTAAAAAATTACTCGTACCGATTGAGCCATGGTAGGGGATCCTCCTTGCCACCATACGTTGGAAAAGAGAGTTTGTGAGTTTTGATTTCCAGGCCAGTACCATTAGTTTATGTTTTGATCTCCTCGTTGCAGAAGAGTTTGGACTCCTCTTTAGATGCGATTTCTAGCATGGTGCAGCGGGAGGCGGCGGCTGGAGGCGTGGGCAGGGGGCGCGCGCGGGCGGCGGCGCGGATAGGGGGCGGCGGCGGCTGGAGAGAGGGAGAGAGATAGGGATAATCCCCGTTTATTATTGAGTTGATCTAATTACATCTCGGGAGTATTTATAGCTTAATTGACCAAGCTTAGATCCTAAAATTCTAGAGAATTCCTACGGATATTCTCTCCTTTATTTGTACATCATCTAATTATAAAAAATAATTCTATGTTGGTGGAAGGTTGACGTGGCAAGGTGGAAGCGACGCCCGCGGCGCGTGCGCACGTAGGGGACGGCGGCACCCTAGCCACGACCCATGACGTCGTCGTCCTCCTCTTGGTCCGAAGTGAGCCCAATTTCTTGGCAAAACAGTTGGGCCATCGTTCTCTCAATCTTACAAATCTGCATTTCTAGAAGATTCTCACATCACATGAAAGAAAAAAGGTCTCTTTTGCCTTCTACACTCAAGCGTCACCAGAATCTAATTTTATTCTCAAATTAAAAAATAAATAAATTGATCTTTCTTAACTCCTAAACCTATTTAACATACCTCCTTGTACCACTTAGAAATTGTTCTTAAAGTATTTTCATTATTTTTTATTTTTATAAATAAAAAATAAACACCTAGTAGGGTTAAAGCATGATTTTTTTCCTTAGCTTTTGAAAAATTCAAGAAACAAAATCATGACACAGAATACCTAATATAAAATATGTAAAACGGAAGTATATCTAAAAGCATCCTAATATTAGATTTTGCGTTACTACTTGATTTTGCATTTTTTCCATGACATTTCTTGCACACTGCTGATTTATGGAATTTGATTTCAGCAACCTGATGAAACCACAATCTATTTTGAAACTATCACAAGAGACGGTAAGATATTTTTCCTTCATGATAATTATTTTTTCCCTGCAATACCTATGAATTTGTTGAAATTATGTTGTGTACTCACACTGACAATTATTTTTGAAGGAAACCAGACCGTCAGAGCATCCCAAAGTTGCTGATCTGGAATCATTACCTGATATGAAGTGAGTATGATTGAAACATGCTTACTTCTGCCTTCTGTACTTATGGTTTCATGACAGCATGTATATTTGTGATGCACCTTCACTGTTTTGGGAATTTTGAGCTCTTTCCACCATATATTTTACAGCTCTCTTGTATTCTTGAATCTGACGGAGCTTGTCAAAGAAATCCTAGGAAATCAGGTGTTGGAGTCATGATTTAGCAGTTAGATGGATCTGTGGTATGTATAGTTGTAAACCAATCTTAGCTAAGCTGATTTATCTTTTCAAAAGCTAACCTTTCATAGCTTATCTGTGCTACAGCTCAGGTGATGTGTTCATCAGGAGAGTTGTGGCTAAGGGCTGGGACATATAGTTGAAGTAAGCTTTTATCCCAACTCTGTATGCACTCTTAATTCATGATGGGAGAATAAACAATTCTATTATTGGTATGTTCTCCTATTTTTTTAGATAAGGGAACCAAGTTCCAGCCTCTACCAAGGTATGTTCTCCTATGTGGAGGGTGTTCTGTACAATGATCTAGACCAACTGAAACTTCTGAACAAGAGTCTGTCCATGTCATTTTACTTGAATAATAGAACCAGTCTGGTGCGAGAATAGATGGAATTGCATTGGTCCTGATCCTTGATATATAGAATTTGGTGGAGATGGTAGCCCACTTATATTTTCTGATATACTAGAGCTGATGATCCGGTGACATGGATTAGAAGGTTTTACTTGTATTTTTATCCTGAATTTGGTACTTGGAACTGCATTAGCAAGGGTAGTACATCTTGCCACAGAAAGATGTTGTCATCAAGATGACAACAAGGAGACCCAGGCGCAAGAAAATGATTGAGCCATGTGTCATAGCTTGTGCTTGGGGATCATGTGAATTGTACTGTAATTTAGTTTGAGTAACTCTATGTCTATTCAAAATTAAAAAATATGTAATATGGAAATTAATCCTTTTATTTCCTTCATGCACAAGATATGGAAATTAGTTATTTGGACTAATAAAGGCTCCATTGCTCAGTTACGTATATGCTGTTATTTCACTATTTATTTTTATATACACAAAAAATGTCATGGTGACGTCACCTACCTCAAGTCATCTTCACATGTATCCAAGGCAAGGCAAGTAAGAGCAACTCCAACAGTTTTGCATTCTTATTTTTTAGAAAAAAGTTCAAAAATGTCTCTCCAACGGATTGACAATTAAGTTTGGCATATTTTGCGAGTTGGCAAATAGAGGGTCACCCTTGGCATTTATGCCAGCGTGATCCAGACTTGGCATCTGTGTTTTCGCGCGACGGAGGGACCCTTCCCGCGTACGTACTGCTTCTCCCGCGCGTGTATTGCTTCTCCTGCGCGCTGCCATCGTAGTTCCCGCGCGTAGGCAGGAAGGTCCGGACGGGGACAGGACTCGGAGGCCGCCTGGCGACGACGCGAAGCAAGTGCCACGACGGTGGGAAATGACGGCACATGTCCTGGAAGCCGCGACACGAGAAGGAACTGACGGCGCATGACCACGAGCGACGCGCTAAGAAAAGCCACGCGCGGTAGACTCTCCCGCAGGAAAAAAATCGCGGGAAAATAGTGTGGGTCTACAAATTTTCGTTTTTGCCAAGTGAATAATGGGGAACCTTTGGAGATTGACTCTTTTTACTGTTGCCATATTTATTTGGTAGTTGGCCAACTCCATGTTATTTTACCAAACAAAAAATGCAAAACCGTTGAAGTTGCTCTAAACAGCCCAATTTTTTATGCTTTCAAATGTTCTTAATTTAACGGTTGTTAACTTCATTGACGATGAAATTTTTGGCTAACATTTTGACTAGCCGTGTAAATGAATATTTTGACAGCTTCTTTGAAGTTCTCTAAGTCATGATTAACGACTTAGAACAAATGTAACTTATAGATGGTAATATGAGAATAACTTTGCTATGCCTTCTTATGCAAGTGTTTTCCGGCCGGATTGTATACATGATCAAATACAATTGTGTACAAGTTGACATTGGTTGTTTTCATGTGCATAGCTATGGCAATATACTAGTATCTAAAAGCATCGTTGTCGGGTACCTAGATTAGGGGGTCTAAAATCTAGGGGCTTAGAGGCAAACAAACCCTGCATTGCTCCCCCTAATCCCCAAATTTACTAAGGAATATCCCAGTACCACCTCTCGAGGCACCCAGGGCCAGCCTACGAGCAGGTCCAAAGGCCCGGCGCTCGGGTCACCCGTTTCGAGACCCTGCCACCCGGTCGCTCGAGACGGTGACGGAAACCTCTCGAGCGAGCGACCGCTCGAGAGGATGACGGAAACCCCTCGAGCGAACGGGGGCTCGAACGGGCCTCTCGAGACCACTCTCCCCAGACGCCCACATGGCTACAGGGCTCGGAAATAGTGGAAAGTACACCCGCTCCGCCTAACCCCGTGGCTACAGCGTGTGGAATAGTGGGAAGTACGCCCATCACTTCACCTATTCCACCGCCCGTACCCGGAATTCGGGCGTGCCAGGCGGCACTATTACACCACGCCGAGCACTGTGGCGCGTACGGCACCCCCTCGGAACGCAATTGTCAACTCTCCGTACCACCAAACCCGCTGCTCAATCCTATCGCTCGGGTCATCAGCCCCTCGAGGCGGTTATTAACCGCTCGAGGAATGATGACTGATGCGACCTGAGCATGACGCGCACAGCGCCCCGTCTTTCCCCCCTCGACAGCCATACGACGGGGTTCCCGGGCGGGCCATCATCGCCCATGCCAGCACCGTACCTCGACTACGCCGGCCCACGTCAAGAAAGGACGGGCAGGCCATCATCACCCCGCACGGCACCCCCTCTGAACGCTCCTACTGTACATTTGACCCGGATTTCCCGTAGCTCAGTCACCTCAGCCCGGGCGTCGACCACTCGAGTCATACCCCTCGAAACAGTAGGGGACCACTCGAGTAATGATGACGGCCACCCGTGACGCACATCGCCTGCAGTGACCTGTCTTTCCCGCCTCGATGACTACACGCTGGAGTTTCCGGGGAAGGACGACCGCCCATCGATGACCCATGCTGCTACAGTCTCGAACTAGGTAAAGGAGGGAGTCCACAGGCTCGAACCGGACCAAAGCCGGTCTTTACAGTCTCGATGACATGATCCAGCGCCCATGCCTCGACGTCATCACCACCTCAGCCCTATCCACTGTGTACGCCCGAGCCTCCCCTTGGCCTATAAAAGGGGACGTCGGGGCTAGAGTAGGGCAAGTTCATAGAAAAAGGTTGACACACTTGCACGTTGACACGCCTTCAGGTTCATCACACACTCACTCTCAAACGGCTAAGTCCCGCTTGTATTCGCCCCTGTACAAGCACCTCGGTGCAAGATAATACAAATCTCCCCCCCCCCCTTGGCTGGACGTAGGGCATTCTTTGCCTGAACCAGGATAAACAATTGTGTTCTTCTTGCATCACCATCCGGATTAGGGAGCACACATATAAATTTACTCGTTGGTGCGACACCCCCTGGTTACGAAACACCGACAGTTGGCGTGCCAGGTAGGGGCTCTGCGTGTTTCGCGCGATTTCCCGCCATTTTTTGGATGGCTGCTCCCACTTCTTCGCTTCCGTTCGCCACGGTGATCTGGTTCGGGAGTTTGGAGTTCATGTCGCTCGGCACGGGCTACGACATGACCCTACTCTCGGTCGGAGAACCGAGCGGAGGCCGTACTTCTCCACCGCGCACCGGAGGAGTCGCACGCCGGTCGCGCCACCATGGCTCGCCGCCTAGGGGGAGGCGCCGCTGACCCCAGCATCATCGTCACCCCGCGCAGGGCCCTGAGCCCGCCGCCCACGTGCCGTTCCCGTCGGACGCCGCGGTACACCCGGACGGGGCACCAGGCGCACGACGGGGCGAGGCGCGCGGGCAAGTAGCGCTCGACGCGGACCCTGGCTTCACTTTCACCATGCGCTCACCAAGGGTGCCCGGCGTGGCCCCTCAGGTGCGCGCGCGACCGCCGTCGCCCAACTTGTTGCCGCACGGGCTCTACCGAGCTCGTCGCAGGCTCCCATTTGGGTTCACCAACGCCGCCGCCACGTACGCCGACAGAATACGATCCAGCATGGGACCGCAGGAGGAGAGCCCCGGCCCCCTCCTGCGCGCCACCATGAACCTAGAAGTTGTATGGCCAGCGTCCGTAGACCTTGGCTTCGACAGGGCGCCAGGTTCCCGGTGTAACGCCACGATCGGCAACCTGCGCCGTTGGGTCGAGGAAGAAAGTACAGGAAGGCCATAGACACCATCGGATGCCGACCCCGACTCCGATAACTCCAACTCAGGCTGCTACGACCCCGCCCGCGAGTGTTTCCGCATCAAGGGAGAAGCCTCGTCGAATGCGAACACCGACGATCCCACAGCCGCTCCAACTGACCGGCCGGCGGGGACGGTTGCGGCGGGAGCAGTCATCGTCGCGCCACCTCGAGGGGAACCTCCCCAAGACCTCGATAACGCGCTGCCCGTAGATGATGCCCGAGCAGCGCAGTTGGCCCAGCTCCGTGAGATAGAAGCAAGAATGGAGGCAGACCGTGCGAACCTGGAGTTGCTCAAACGCGCCGTCGAGCAAGGCCAACCTCTCCTCCCTCGAGCTACGGGCGCTCGAGGCAGGGCACGGGGCGTCTTTCAACGCATCATCAATGACGGAGCGCCCGAGGCACCGGCCCACTTCCCTCGAGCAAGCCAAAATGTCCTCGCAGCCGCCATGCTGCTTCGTGACATGCCCGCGCCCTCGAACCCGCAGGCTCAGCGGATACGGGACGAGGTCCAAGGGCTCCTCCAAACCGCGGTTGCCCAGCAAGCCGAGAGCTCGGCCTCAAGGCAACGCGGGGTAGCCTCGGAGCAACCGGTCGAACCTCAGCGACACGAGCGGGAGGGCTCAGTCCACCAAGAGGCACCCCCTCGAGGCGGCAGAGCCCCGGTCCGCAACCGTCTCATCAACAATCGCGAGCCCCATGACGCGCGCCACGACATCAACGATAACCGGCGGTGCAAGATTAGGGGCGCCGAGGAGCGCGGCTACAACGCCCATCGAGGGGGGCGCTACGACAGCGATGAGGACCGGCAGGCTCCCGAGCCACCGGGCCCTCGAGTCTTCGCAGCCGGGCCATCCACAAGGCACGCCGCCGCCCAACCCTTTTCGACCCCCACGAGCGACCAAGTACAACGGCGAGACCAAGCCCGAGCTCGTCGGGCGAGACTTCCGGGGCTGCCCGGGGGGAGGGCTCGGGAGGATAAGGCCATCATACGGCAGCTCCCTCTGTTCCTTTCCGACACTGCCCGGCGGTGGCTCGAGGAGCTTTCCTCCGGTCAGATCTACGACTGGACCGATCTGGTGCGAATCTTCGAGGGGAACTTCAAAGGCACCTACATCCGCCCGGGCAACTCGTGAGACCTCCGCAACTGCAAGCAGCAAGCCGGGGAGTCCCTTCGAGACTTTGCTCGACGCTTCTCCAAGCAGCGCACTGAGCTACCACACATCCCCGATCACGACGTCATTCTGGCGTTCGTCTCGGGCACCACGTGCAAGGATCTCATGCGGGAGCTCGGGCACAACCGCCCAAATACCATCAATGAGCTCATGGACGTCGTCGCCGACTACGCTGCCGGTGACGAGGCCGTGGGAGCCTTTTTTGGTGAGGATAAGGGCAGAGCCAAGCCGTCCACCGGCAACAGTGAGGGCTCGAGCAAAGGCCAGAAGAAAAACGGCAAGAAGAAGAAAGGTAACCAACAAGGCAAGCGTGAGGTAGCGGACGACGGCGAGGTCGCCGCGGCCGAACGCAAGAAACCTCGACCCCCCCGGAGGGGGCCATCTTCGACAAGATGCTGAAGGAGCCATGCCCGTATCACAAGGAGCCGGCCAAACACACCCTCAAGAACTGCCGTATGCTTCGAGGCTATTTCAAAAGCCTGGGCATCGGCAGGGACGAGCAGAAGGGAGACAAGGACGGCGACAGAGTAGACGGCAAGGACGACAATGGTTTCCCGACCATTGCCAACTGCTTCATGATCTACGGTGGCCCTACGACCCAGCTGACGTGACGACATCGGAAGCAGGAGCGCAGGGAGGTCTTCTCGACGCGACCGGCCACTCCCTAATTCCTCGACAGGTCCGATGCACCCATCACATTCGACCGTGATGACCATCCGGAGCACGTCACCAACTCGGGCGCCTACCCCCTCGTCGTCGACCCAATCATCATCAACACCCGCTTCACCAAGGTCCTCATGGACGGGGGCAGCAGCCTCAACATCATCTACATGGAGACGCTCACCTTGCTCGGCATCACGAAGGCACAGCTCAAGCCGAGCGCCGGGGGCTTGTCGACGAAATATCGGCGATAGTCCGACCAGGGGTATGCCCTGACCGGTAATGGATTGGCGGAAGGCGCACCGAGGTTGCGAGCAAGATGTAAACAGGGAGCAATCACACAAGGTTTACCCAGGTTCGGGCCGCTATGAAGCGTAATACCCTACGTCCTGCTCTCTGTTTCGATTATGTGTGGATGTATGAGTCTGTGCGTATGCTAGATTCCCTCTCCTGGCATGGGGGTCCTTGCTCTCCTTATATATTACGGGGAGCAAGGTTACAAGTCGGAACTAGCCTATCTGGTACTAAGTTTACATACTTTACAAGTCTAAACTTTCCTATCTCAGCTAGGTCTTGTCCTCCTTGTCAGTCTTCGATATTATTGCCCGTTTTAGGCTGTCCGACCAGCCTGAGCCGATCGGTCTTGGAGCTTGATGGGCCGGCCTGGAGATAGCATGTCGGCCCAAACTAGGCCGTGAGGGTATATGGAGTTTATACCTCCACAGGGCTTCCATGGCGTCGTCCCCGGCAAGAAGGCGCTCACCATCGGCCGCATCGACCTCCCCGTCTATTTCGGCACGCGCTCGAACTTTCGCAGGGAGGTCCTCACTTTCGACGTGGTCGGGTTCAACGGAACCTACCACGCAATCTTCGGCCGTCCATGCTATGCCCAGTTCATGGCAATCCCCAACTACGCTTACCTCAAACTCAAGATGCCAGGACCAAATGGGGTAATCACCGTCGACTCCACGTACGAGCACGCGTACTCCTGCGATGTTGAGTGCGTTGAGTACGGGGAAGCGTTGGTCAAGGCCAAGGAGATGGCCAAGACGCTCGATTGCCTGGCGGCTGAGGCGGCCATCCCCTCACCCAAGCGACAGGCCGGCAGTTTCGAGCCCGCCGAGGACACCAAGAAGATCCTGCTCGATCCAAGCACCTCAAGCGAGAAGGCGCTGACCATCAGCGCCTCCCTCGACGACAAATAGGAAGCCGTGCTCGTCGACTTTCTCCGCGCAAACGCCGACATGTTTGCGTGGAGTCCCTCGGACATGCCTGGCATACCGAGGGATGTCGCCGAGCATGCCTTGGAGATCCGTCCCGCGAGACCCGTGAAGCAACGCCTGCGCCGTTTCGACGAGGAGAAGCGCAGGGTCATCCGCGAGGAGGTCGGGAAGCTCGAGAAGGCCGGATTCATCAAGGAGGTACACCATCCCGAGTGGCTATCTAATCCTGTACTAGTAGAGAAAAAGAATGGAAAAATGAGGATGTGTGTAGACTACACTAGTTTAAATAAAGCGTGTCCCAAAGTTCCATTTCCTTTGCCTCGAATAGATCAAATTGTCGATTCCACTGCGGGTTGTGAAGTACTTTCTTTTCTCGACGCTTATTCCAGCTACCACCAAATAAAAATGAAGGAGTCCAACCAGCTCGTGACTTCTTTCATCACCCCTGTGGGCATGTATTGCTATGTCACCATGCCCTTCGGCCTTCGAAACGCCGGGGCAACATACCAACGATGCATGCTCCATGTTTTTGGGAAACACATAGGGGAACGGTCGAGGCCTATGTCGATGACATCGTTGTCAAGACTAGGAAAGTAGAGAATCTCATCGAGGACCTCACAGTAACGTTCGAGTGCCTCCGGGCCAAGAGCATTAAACTGAATCCTGAAAAGTGCGTTTTTGGTGTGCCTCGAGGCATGCTGTTAGGTTATATCGTCTCCCAGTGCGGGATCGAGGCCAACCCCGAAAAGGTCACGGCCATCATGAGGATGGGGCCGATTCGAGACCTGAAGGGGGTACAAAAGGTCACGGGTTGCCTGGCGGCCCTCAGTCGTTTCATCTCGTGCCTAGGAGAGAAAGCCTTGCCGTTGTACCGACTCCTTAAAAAATCTGAGCACTTTGCGTGGACACCAAAGGCGGAGGAAGCCCTCTCGAGGCTGTAAAGCATGCTCACCTCCCCTCCAGTGCTTGTGCCACCTAGACCTGCCCAATCCGATAAACCGGCCGAGCCGCTTCTCGTCTACGTCGCCGCGACCACTCAGGTGGTCAGTACGGTCTTAGTGGTCGAAAGGCAGGAAGAGGGGCACGCGCTCCCCGTCCAGCGGCCGGTCTATTTTGTCAGTGAGGTGCTCTCGGATGCCAAGGTCCGGTACCCCCAGATCCAAAAGCTGCTCTACACGATCGTGCTCACACGGCGGAAACTCTAGCACTATTTTCTTAGCCACCCGGTAACGGTCGTATCGTCATTCCCGCTCGGGGAGATCATACAGAACCGGGAAGTAGTGGGTCGAATCGCTAAGTGGTCGGTCGAGCTCATGGGCGAGACCATCACCTATGCACCACGAAAGGCTATCAAATCCCAAGTGTTGGCGGACTTTGTCGCTGAGTGGATCGACACCCTACTCCCCCCAGCACCGATCCAGGCCGAGCTCTGGACCATGTAGACGGGGGCGGGCGCGGGCCTGCTCTTCATTTCACCCCTCGGAGTGCATATGCGCTACGTGGTTCGAATCCACTTTGCGGCCTCCAACAACATGGCGGAATACGAGGCACTCGTGACTGGGTTGCGCATCGCCATCGAGCTCGGGGTTCGACGCCTCGACGCTCGAGGTGACTCACAACTCGTCATCGACCAAGTGATGAAGGCCTCGAGCTGCCATGATGAAAAGATGGAAGAGTACTGCAATGAGGTACGCAAGCTGGAGGAAAAGTTCCATGGCCTCGAGCTCAACCACGTCCCCAGGCGCTTCAATGAAGCCGCAGATGAGCTCGCCAAGATTGCATCCTCTCGAGCGCCCGTCCCCCCAGACGTCTTCTCGAAGGATCTCCACGAGCCATCCGTGAAATGGGACTCGGGGGCTGGCGCCGCGCCGGTCATCGAGCCCTCTTCCACGACTGAATCCCCCTCGACCGGGGCCGAGGTCATGGAGATCGATGGGCCCTCAAGCCCACAAGCGGATTGGCGCGCGCCCTTCCTCGAGTACTTGACTCGAGGGGAACTGCCTGAGGACCGGACAGAGGCAAGACGACTGGCTCAACAAGCCAAAACATATGTCCTCTACGGGGATGACAAAGAGCTCTACCGCCGCAGCCCGACCGGCATACTCCAACGATGCATCTCCATCGAGGAGGGTAGGAGGTTGCTCAAAGACATGCACTCGGGGGCTTGCGGCCATCACGTTGTGCCGAGGACCCTTGTTGGAAACGCTTTCCGTCGAGGCTTCTACTGGCCAACCGCGACCGCTGACGCAATCAAGCTAGTCCGATCGTGCGAGAGGTGCCAATTCTACGCCAAGCAAACTCACCTCCCCGCTCATGCGGTCCAGATGATCCCCCTCACGTGGCCGTTTGCGGTCTGGGGGCTCGACCTGGTCGGACCCCTCAAGAAAACAACAGGAGGATATACGCACCTGCTCGTCGCCATCGACAAGTTCACCAAGTGGATCGAGGCTAAGCCCATTACCAACATCCGATCGGAACGAGCGGTCGAGTTCTTCACCGACATCATCCATCGTTTCGGGGTCCCCAATGTCATCATCACCGACAATGGCACCCAGTTCACTGGCAAAAAGTTCCTGGACTTCTGTGACCGTCACCACATCTGGGTGAACTGGTTGGCGGTTGCCCATCCTCGAACTAACGGCCAGGTCGAGCGTGCCAACGGCATGATCCTTCAAGGGCTAAAGCCAAGAATCTTCGACCGCCTCAACAAACACGGCAAGAAGTGGATAGCCGAGCTCCCCTCGGTCCTATGGAGCCTACGGACGACTGAGAGCCGAGCCACAGGGTTCACCCAGTTCTTCTTGGTCTATGGGTCCGAGGCCGTCCTCCCCACTGACCTCGAATACGGGTCCCCTCGACTCAAAGCCTACAACGAGCAAACCAACGAGGAGGCTCTAGCTAACGCCGCTGACTAGCTCGAGGAGACTCGAGACATGGCGCTCCTACACTCTGCACGCTACCAACAAAAGCTACGACACTACCACGACAAGAACGTGCGCAAGCGAGACTTCCAAGTCGGCGACCTCGTGCTCCAACGATGACAAGACAACAAGGGACGCCACAAGCTCACACCACCATGGGAAGGCCCCTTCATCGTTGTTGAGGTGCTGAAACCCGGGACGTACAAGCTGATGGGTGGCGACGGCTCGATCCTCACCAACGCATGGAACATTGAACAGCTACGTCGCTTTTACCCTTAGGCCTCGAGGCCTTGTACATTTCTCGTATCATATACTACATACATGAATGAATAAAAAGCTCTCAAAGTTAGCTCTTGTTTTTCGTTCATAAAAAAGGTGGGCTCGACTCTGTCTCCACAGAGCCAAGCCCCCCTCGGGGGCTAGACCAGGGGGGACACCCCCGAAGTCCTCGAAAATAACTCAAGTTTTTTCAAAACGCTCGGCGCATTCTCTATTTTTCTCGCCTCGAACGCTCTCTCAAAAACTAAGTAGACGCACCGCCTCGAGCCCCCAGAGCCGGGACGGTCGAGCTTAAGGGTTCCTACACTTCCGAGCTATGGAATCCTAACTCGCCTCCCCTCGAGGGGGTTGGAGCGCAACGCTCACACTTAGTCAAAAAGAAGCAAACTTAGGCGAAAAAATAAAGAGAAATCGGAGCGCTATAGATATTAAAATGAACGATGTTCAAAGGCCACCTAGGCCACTTCATGCCAAAGTATTTACTTACACGGGCCTTCTTGCCCAAACTTTGGCTCGTAGGCCAGCATCTAAGCATCCGACGGGAGGACGTGGACCTCGAGCTTCTCCGCCAACCGCGCCCCAGGCACCTCGGCATCGAGGACAAGCTGGTCATGCCGCCGCTGCTCGGACTCCTCGAACGCTATGTCTGAAAAGACAAAGCCGCCCGAGACGACCTCTATCCCCTGGAGTATCTCCTCCCTCCCAAGGGCAAAGCCGGAGTAGAAGACGGCGAGAGCCCGTTGCACGCCAAATCGGAGGGCTCCCCGAACGTGATCCCGCAGAACAACGCCAAGCTCGAGGACCCGATCGGCGTAGCCTCGACCGGCCTCCGACCCCTCAGGCTCCACCACGGGCTCAAGCCCCCAGCGAGCGCTAAGGGAGTTGACGGCGTTGGTAATCCGCGCGGTCGCCCCCAGTTCGGCCTGCAGCAACTCCCGAGTCAACGCAGCATCGCTCTGCGCCGTCGCCAAATTGGCCTCGAGAGCTAAAAAAGGAAGGCGTGATAAACCGTCGTTCACCGGATCCAAAGAAGTTGCAAGCTCGAGAGCAAGTGATTCGAGACGCTTACTGGCGCAACGGGCTCCCAGCCCCTGCTCGCGCTCGAGCACCCCCCGGAGCTCCTCCTGCTTGCTCCTAAGGGCGCGGCTTAGGTCCATCTTCTCCGACCGCAGCTCCTCGATGGACTTGCCGGCGGCTTGCGCAGCGACGTCCTTGTCTACACAGGCCTGCCGGAGGGTGACCACCTCCGTCTGAAGGCCCTCGACCCACCTTTTCTCTGCGTCGAGCGCGGCCTGGAGGGTCCCCCGTGCCACGGCCTCACGCTCCGCCGTCTGCTCCAGCTCTTTGGTATAGGCGGCGGCAGCAGTCTTCTCCCGCTTGAGCTGCTCCACGAGACGGCTCTTCTCCTCGAGGCTCGAGGCAGCCGCCGCTGCACTCCCCTTGAGCTGATCGACGATTTCCTTTAGCCGCGCGGCCTCGTTCCGAGCGGCCTCGGCATCCTGCTCGGCACGGGCCATCCCGTCCCTCGCCGCCTGGGCGTCCTCCTTGGCTGAGGTCGCCTCGGTTTGAGCGGCTCGAAGGAGCCGAGCGGCCTTGTACTTCTCAGTCTCGGAGTTCTGGCCTAGCCGCACGAGCCGCCTGACCTCCTCCTCGCTCTCATGAATGGCGTGGAGGTGGCAGGACTTGGCGTAGGACTGGCTCTGCGCCGACTAAACCTCGAGAAGAGGAGTTACGACGATGACAGCGACGAGAAAAGGAAAGGGCAATGCCAGAAGATACTTACGTTAAGCAGCCGGGGTAGGTCCTCGCGGACGGTGAGTAGCGCGAGCTCCAGGGAGCTCTCAAGCCAGCACCGGTACTCCTCAGCCTCCTTGTGGATCCGCCGCTCCTGCTGGTCGTTCACCACAGTAATAGGGCCCTCGGGGTCGGCTGGGTTCCGGAGCATGAGCGGCGCCTTCCCCCACTGTGGGTACGCATCCCGCATGCACTGGGCCATGGCGTCACTCACCTGCTTCACGGCCTCTCGACTGCCCCTGAATTGCGCCACCCGATCGGCCAATGTCGAGAAGGGCGGAGGCAGTGCGCCGGGCGGCGGCGCCAAAGCGCATCTTGAGTTCGGCTCGATGACGCAGACCCACAAGGAAATGCGGTCTCCTCCATCGGCCGAGGCAGGACGACAGGCCGCAGGCTGAGCACCTGCAGGTGACGATCGGCCGCCCCGAGCTCCAGCGTCCTCTTTTGCCCTTCCTCCCAGGACTGGGCCTCAGGAATCCTGACGTACTCCGGCGCATCAAAGGCCGGGCTCGCGTCAGGCTGCGGCTCAAGCACCAGCTCCTGCTGCCCCGCCGGCGGCACTTCTTGAAATACCGCTCGGGCCGTCTCCTGCTGCGCCCGCTCCTCTGCCACCTGCTGCTTCAGCAGCGCCTCGAGCTGCTGGCTCACCTCGGGGTCGAAGTCTATGTCTCGAGGCGGGGTCAGCGCCCGCTCCAACCGGGAGCCTTGCGCCTGACTCGACGCCTGCGCCTCCTCGCCCCCCACCGGCTGGCCGGCAGCCAGTGAGCTCACCTCTTCCTCCCCCTTATCCCTGCGCTCCACCTCGAGCTGATGCAGGCTCTTGGGCCACACCTTCGTGGGACTGCTAAGGTCCCGACCGAGAGAACCCAGGCTCGACCCCTCCTCATCGTCAAGAGTAATGGGGCGGCGCTCCGTCCCGGGCCCCTCTGTCCCGGCCATCATCTCCCGGTCGCCGCCCACCGTCTTGGGCCCCTCCGTCTCGGCCGCCATCTCCTGGTCGCCGGTCGCCGCCTCGGAGCCGCCCTGAGCAGCAGGCGACGGCGCCCCAAGCGGAACCGCGACGGAGGAGACCGGCGTTGGGACGGGGTTTCCTCCTTCCGCCGTCGTGGTGGTCCTAGCACCTGCACGAGAGGCAGCCGCCATCAGCTTTCTGCGCGTCATCGCCTCTCGAGCCCGAGCCACCCAAATTAGGGCGGTAGGAGGGAGAGTCACGCCACCTGAGTCGGCGGAGGCTTTGCTTGTCCCCCCGAAGCCCTTAGCTTCTTCGAGGGGTGAACGGGGTGGAACGACATCAGGGGGCGTTTAGCCCTGGAAAAAGGGGGCGATAAGGAAACTTCAACAGCAACATTCAAACAAACGAGAAGCCAAGGACAAAACCCGAGAAATAGCTCACCCCCTTGGCAGGTCCGAACCCCCGGTAGCGCCACTCGAGCCGCCCGGAGGCTTAGGGACCACCGCGGCCTCGCTCGAGCCACTCGGGGGCTTCGAGGCCTCGGTCGCCTCGCTCGAGATGCCCGACTCCTTGGTCGAGTCCCCCGCCGGCTCCTGCACCCGGCGCGTTGAAGCTTGCCCGGGTTGGCAGTCGTCGGAAGGAGCCCGACGCACCTCGGGGCGCTCGACGCCCCGAGTCGCCCGACGCACATCAAGGAGATGACCCATCTTAGTCTTAAAACTTTACGCGAGGACGAGCAAAGGCTAAGTGTGGGGGCGTTGTTGGCGGTCCTTAACTCACATTTTATACCGCCAATAATTATATAAAATCCACGCATAACATAGTGAATAGGGCCTTATGCTTACAATTTCCACAAGTTTTGGTGTTTCACTGGTTTTGCAGGTCAACCCTGGAATACACCTAAAATGGGCCAATAAACACAAGAAAACTATGATATGAGAAGGTGGCCCACTTACCAGATAATTCGGGTCTCAAACATAGTCTAAAATGCCAAGCATGGACCCAAGAGGTGGAAGCCCAAAACTCGGTCCAACTCCATCTTGGGCTGCAGGAGCGGGGTTGAGTATTTTGGCCATAACTCCCTCATCCGGAGTCCATTTTCAGTGATCCACCCGGCCACGCGAAGCTGACGACGAGGCCCACACACCTACAAAAGATGGGCCCCAGCCGAGCCAGTCCGGGCACGCGCGTGCCCCGGGCGCTCTCGCGCCTGCGCGGGCACCGATCGGGCCCAAATTTGTCCAGGTGGCCCATGCCGATGGCCCAAGGCGAAAGGCGGTGGTGCTTCTGTGAATGGAAGGTGGGAAACCGCCCTTTGAGGTCGGTTTTGAACCTTCCAAGAGGGGAGGACACTTTTCCAAAGAGCCCCCTCCTCTCCACCTATAAAAGGAGGTCTCCTCCTCCTCATTCAACACCATTCCAAGGAAGAGAAGAGCCACTACACCTAGAATAAGAGCTACACTCTATGGGCTTAGGCCCTAGCTAGCTAGTAGAGCTTGGTAGTGGAGAGATGTGAGGGAAGAGCGGGGAAGAGCCGGACTTGTCGGTCTCTCCCCCAACCTTGTACCTCAACGAACACCAGTGCTTCGCTCGTCGGGTTTTCCCGCTACGTGAGTGTTCGTGTTCTCTATGGTAATAAGTCTTTCGGTATTTATTCTTTACTTATACTTGTTTGCGGGTTCGTCGACCATCCCTGTGGTGGCTGGTCTAGTAGAGGACTCCCGATAGAGACGGATGTTCCTGCGCGACGCTAGAGTAGTAGCTAATAGCATAGACGTGGTGTCTAGGCTAGCGGCTACCTTCGTTTGCCTCGTAGTCCATGGTTGAGGTGGTAGGTGGCAGGTGGTGACAGCCCTGTCCGTCCCGTGTAATTCCCCACGTCCGGCTACGACGTAGAGCCACAGGCCGGCATCACTTGGCAGACCAGGTGCGATCCGGTGCCCGAAGTGAGCAAGTGTAGGTGTAGTTTATCTACTTTTCGACCCAAAAGCCATAGAATCCTTCTCTCCCTCCTACCAACTCTACCCTTGGGTTGTCCTTGGACGTATTAGCTAGGAGAAATACCTGCTCCCCTGTGGAAAATACGATACCCCGAATACTTCCGGGTGAAAGCTACAACGGTACTTTCCATACGCTTGCGGATTCTTTCGCACACGTTAAGAAATACCAACAAGTTTTACGCGCCGTTGCCGGGATAGACTTTTTATCTATCTTTGGTGATTGCGCTAAGAAACGTCAACAGGCGTCTCACCTGGCGGTCGTCCATGTCTTCCTTCACCGGGGGCCTCGACTCCTTGTGCTGAATCACATCCTGAAAGGTACGCCTCGATGAGAAGGCGCAGAATCCCAATAAAGGGGGAAATCACGGAAGAAGGGCCTCGAAATGCGTACCTCGAGGAGGAGATTGGTGTTCGGGTGCATGGGGAAGAGGTTGACCTGCGCCTCGCTGAAGTTTTTGTCATCGACCGCCTATCGCACGCGCTCG
This sequence comes from Themeda triandra, assembly GCA_018135685.1. Taxonomy (NCBI): domain Eukaryota; kingdom Viridiplantae; phylum Streptophyta; class Magnoliopsida; order Poales; family Poaceae; genus Themeda; species Themeda triandra. The sequence goes on along the minus strand of JAENPR010000643.1, from coordinate 127,733 downwards.
GCAACAATGGCGGCTGGAAGGGCCTCGCCCGACATCCGGCTTGCCTCGAGCAGGATGGGGTCGGCGTCAACGGTCATCTGATCCTACCGCAGCGGGCGCTCCACCAGCGGGAGCACTCGACGGCTGTGGAACGCCGCAATCACGTGCGCGGCGTTGAAGGAGATCTTGCCCACCGTACGTGCTCGAAGCACCGCCATCGCATCGATGAGGGGGTCGAGGTGCTTCTGGTAGTCTTTCGCCTTGCCGAAGTTCCATTTGAACCCGGCGCCGGTGATGACGTCCCGAGTGTACTCGGAAAGAACCCCCTCGTTGCGGAGGTAAAACCACTCCGTCGTCCGGCCGGCGTTGTTCGTCGACATGGTGCCCGGATCCGGTGCTCCTCGCGCTTCGGCGCGAGGTTGCACGAGCCGGCGCGCACGTAGCGACGGGACTCCCCCGCCGCCAAGGTGAAGAATTGCACCTTAAAGATGTGGATGAAGAAATCCCACTGCGGCGCCATCCCTAGATACCCCTCACAGACGGCGGTGAAAACGGCGGCGTGGGAGATGGAGTTCGGCGAGAGGTGGTGGTGCTCCACCCCAAAACGGTGGGGGAGCGCCCTCATAAAACGGCTCGGGAGCGCCCCGAGCCCGCGTTGATGAAACTTGACAAAGATGACCACGTAGCCCTCCGGCGGATGGGGTTCTTCGTGGTCGTCTTCTGGCACCCTCCACTCCGGCGGCCCTTCCGGCGGGTTGGGTAGCAGGAGCCCCTCGGCCACCAGGCGCTCGAGCACCCGCGTGGTCGGTCGTCCGTGGCAATGGCAGTGGATCGAGCGGCGGCGCCTGGGGCTTGGCGACCACTTTGCCGGCAGCCTTGCTGGTCCCATGCCCGGCGGCTTGGCCGGCCCCTTTGCCGGTGGTCTTGCTGGACTTCTTCACCATGACGTCGACGGCGAAGGCAGCAGAACCCGACGGATGACGGCGGCGCAAAGCGAGGAAACGGCGACGATGATAGCACTCACGAACTCCCTCACTTCCTCTGACCTTCTCGCTGGACGTAGGTGGATACGGCGACGGCGGCGGCGCTCAAGCTCTGGGCGACGGCGCTTAGGGTTGGAGAATGCGGGCGCAATCCGGCGGTGGCGAGGCGAGAGGAAAGGCTAAGCATGTGAGAGGAGAGCACGGCGCCCCCTCCTCCCAATTTATAGGCGCCAAGGCCAAACGGCAACCGCCGCATCCGACGGCCCGAGCACGTCGATCCAACGGCCGCAAGCGCCCGCCGGATTCACCGAGGAAAAGGTAACCGCATTCAATGCGCCTGCCGAACTCCCACCTAACCCCTTTTTCAGGGGCGCACGTCACGAGCGGAAACGGAACTGTCGCAGGCCCGCCATTATCGCACCGCACCGGTTACCACCTCAAAAGGCGCGCCCTCAACGAGTAGATTCCTCTCGGTATACGGAACGACGCGACGCGTCGGTCAGGCGGTTCCTTACACGGTAAGATAACTCGAGACCCTGGTCCCACACATAAGTCTCGAGGGAATGGAGACTGACCCACGAAAGGGTTCGAACAGTCGCCCTCGAGCACCCGAGTCAGGGGCGACCTAGTGGGGAGCCGATACGAGGCCACGCTCGAGAACGAACTCTCGTGGCCCCCATGGACGTGTCCAAGGCCAAATACAATGCAACCATGGGATCCCTCGATGGGAGGTAGTCGAGCCGCCGGCCTCCGTCAAATGAGGCCGGTACCCTGGTCGCTATGTATGGTGCTTCTAGGAGAGTGCTTCCGAGCCTCGAAGTCGTCTCCCCTCGAAAGGGAACGAATTCTCACTTGGACTCTCCCGTTACCAGCTCACCGAAGACGTCGAGGCTCGTCCGATCACGGATAGCACGGCGCTCTTCACTCCACGGTCCGAGCGCAAGGGCTCGTGGGCAGAACACTGAAAAGTGGCAATGGCCTAGCCTTACGGGCACGGGGCTCGAGTCACATTCAGCATCCCTCGACGAAAGAGGGTAGAAAGCACTCGGGGGCTCGACGACTCGAGCCAACCTCTCGAGGAAGCGCTACAACTCCAGTTAAAACTGGCACCCCTCGATGCGACTCAATCATAGCCCCCAGAGGAATGTCCCACTCCTCTGGGGCCTCGAGGGCTACCCCCGCGGGGGACGCTCGCGCGCCCCCCCACGGAGAAACGAACCCACTTCTCCGACACGCGCCATAACGCCCTTAACCTAGGTACTTCAACTCCACTTCATCATCCCTTGCCTGAGATTTCACTCTCAAGCAAGGGCTCAGGGGCTACTGTCGGGTACCTAGATTAGGGGGTCTCAAATCTAGGGGCTTAGAGGCAAACAAACCCTGCATTGCTCCCCCCTAATCCCCAAATTAACTAAGGAATATCCGAGTACCACCTCTCGAGGCACCCAGGGCCAGCCTACGAGCAGGTCCAAAGGCATAGAATCCTTCTCTCCCTCCTACCAACTCTACCCTTGGGTTGTCCTTGGACGTATTAGCTAGGAGAAATACCTCTATTCCCTGTGGAAAATACGATACCCTGAATACTTCCGGGTGAAAGCTACAACGGTACTTTCCGTACGCTTGCGGATTCTTTCTGCACACGTTAAGAAATACCAACAAGTTTTCTGGCGCCGTTGCCGGGGATAGACTTTTTATCTATCTTTGGTGATTGTGCTAAGAAACATCAACAAGCTTTTCGCGCGCGTTCTTGGAACGGTTGCTATTTTCTTCGAACCTAGTTCGTCCTCGTATCTATTTTAAAAAAAATAAAAAATATTGTTTTATAATTCATTTGTTTTCACAAAACAAAATATTCCTTTTTCTGTTCCACTATGAAGCCAAATTCAAATCAAAATTCTTACTGCTTCAATGGGGGAGTTCTTTGAGCCAAAACCTTTTTCAAAAACAAAAGCATCACCTAGCTATGAACTCCACCCTAATTTAAAAGCTTTGGTTCGGGCACAACCCTTCTCAGGGCTTGATCACGAAGACCCTTTTAGCCATTTGTAAGATTTCGAGGAAATTTGTTCATGCCTAAGCATTCCTGGCATGACACAAGAAACTCTTAAGTGGAAATTGTTTCCTTTCTCCCTTATGGGAGAGGCAAAACAATGGTACACTAATGCCGTAGAAAGTGTGAGTGGAGACTGGGATGAACTTAAAGACAAGTTTTATCTTGCATTCTTCCCCATGTCTCACATCACTTCTCTACCAAGGGCAATCCTTGACTTCGAGCAGAACGAGAAGGAATCCATAGGTGCAGCCTGGGCTAGGTTCACAATGTTGGTACTTGCCAACCCAGTCTTGTCTTTACCCAAAAGCATGCAGTTGTATCTCTTTTGTTCGGGTCTTGACATAGATGCTGCCCAATGCCTTGACACAGCCGCCGGAGGGTCGTTTTCACATAAAACTACGACGGAACAGAGGAAAATCCTTAATCACTTCCTAGAGAAGCATGCTTCTCCTGTCGTAAAGGCTAAACCTCTCCAAAAGAAGGGCATGTCAAGTTTTGAGGAGCCCTCATCAGCCGAATCCTTACCCTTGCCATCCTTAGATTCGACTAGTGAGCCCTCACCCGAGCGACGAACACTGAAGGAAGGGATGCTTTATCCTTCGAGTTCGCTATCAATTTCGAGGATTATGGCGGAACCTCGAACATGTCCCGGCACGAAAATTCTACATTTCATTCTAAGGAAGCCTCCCTCACGAAAAACCATCAAAAGAATGGTTGATGGAAGTGAAACGTTCTTCCGAAGCAATTCGATTCTTTCACCATCCACAACCATACTTTGTTCGTTAAAAGGACTTCCATGAAAGCCCTACACAACCCCACACGTTGGGACAAATATCATGTCACAATTCCTTGCGGAAACCCCTGTTGGGAAATTTCCCGCTAGTCCCGAATGATAAACTCTTCGAGGTCCATCGGGACTCATCTTTGAGTGTTGTGGGATCGCTAGGGCCGTGCCAATCGCAATTCATGAAGCCGAGGTTTACATAGATTTTTACGTCTACGCCATCCTCGAGTTTGATATTCTCATAGGCCACCCTCTTAAAAGTCTTATTCAAGAAGAACCATCTAGTGGGGGCCTTGATGAAATGTTGGGAAAGGTTGCTCCCACCACTCACATAGGAACTCCAATGGTGGAGCATCCCCCTAGACATAACCTGTTCGAGGAGGCAAAGTTCATTTCCTCGTTCATTTCACATCCTTGTGAAACTGAACATTCATCATCTCCCTCACTCGAACGCAAGATAGGTCCCTCTGGCCATCACAACGTTGTCCTCGATAATCATCAAAGATCAACGTTTGTCCCTCATGATATATCTTTTGAGAACGAAAACTCACAGGCCATGGACAAACCTAGAGCACCAAAGTTGGAGACTAAGAAGGATTCCTCAATTGAGCATGAAACCTTCTCGTTTAAAACCTGTCAAGATTCATGCTCCTTTTTAGACTCTCCAATATTTGTTGCTCTTGGCACCACGTACTCCTATGAGAATCACAACCGCCTTTTCATTCTTGTTGTCAAACTATTTAAGAGGATGGTTGTCGATGCTTATGTTTACCATAAGCATTGCAAATCTCATAGTAGTACGATGGCGCTAACCTTGTAGCTTAATCTTGAATGACCAAGGAATGGTGGTGAAACTGGGAACTACACCACCATCGATCGCTACAAGAGAAAGTTCCCACGGTCAAGCTTAAGACCATAACTTAAGCACTGCCGGGAGATACCCCGGATTATCCTAAAAAAAAAAGAAAAAAATTATTACTATTTTTATTATCTTCATCATCATTAATTTCATTATTATCAAAAAAAAAACTTTTCTTTTCAATAAAAAGCAAGAGCATGTTGTCAAGTTCGTATGCACCTTCGGGTATTCTTGTTGCTAACCGTTACGGGGCACGGGTCATATGACGCTTGAGAACATGGAAACTACATCAACTATAAATTTTGGTGCCTTTGGGTGATGGGACACGCTCCAAGAAAGAAAAAGGGAACCTCGACCCAACACACTTGGCTTTTACATAAAAGTCCAAGTGTGGGGAGGACGGCAAGAATCCTGAGTTCCACTCACACCAAGAGGCGATCAAAAGAAAAAAAAAGAGAGAGAGAGAAAGTTGATGCTAGCCTCGCCTTGCTACAAAACAAAGAAAAAGAAAAAAAAGAGGGACACATGAAGGTCCCCGAACTTTGAAAAAAAAAGAGGGACACATGAAGGTCCCTAGACTTAAAAAGAAAAAAAAAAGATGGGGACACATGAAGGTCCCTAGACTTTAAAAAAAAGAAAAAAAAAGGGGAAGGAGAAAAAAGATTCAAAAAAAAGAGAGAAGGGAGACAAAAAAAATAAAAAAAAAAAGAAGAATAAGAAGAGCCTCCCTCTTCTAGACCTTTGCAATTACTAAGGCCCATGGCCCGTCCACACTAGTTGTGCATATGACCTAGGCTTGGTAATTACTTGAGTGGGGCTCATGAGAACAAGCCACCGTTGCGACCCACATGAAATTTCCATCCACATGCCGGTAAGGAAGAACACTCGGGTAAAGCAAACGTAATAAAAGTTCACCAACTCTCTTGCTCATTTTTGTCTCCATAGCTTGATCATACAAATTCATGCTTCCCTTGCTTTTGTCATATGCTCGGTTTGGATGAACTAGTTAACGGTACATCCATAGGTCTTTTTAAATTAAGCGTGGTGCTTAGGTTAAAATGATCTTCTTTAACCAATTTTAGACATGGTGTTTATCTTTGGTTAATGAGCTTGAGTTGTTAGCATAAGCAAGTGAAGTAATTTATTGTGGAGATAAACCAAGGCTTATTTTACATTGAAATCCCTATCTTAGCCTTGCTTGAATTTTAAGAAAAAGCTGGTGAACAAGTTTTTAATCACAATAAAAGTCCGGCTCCCTGGGTATCCCAACCGCGAGCCCCTTTGCTTGTTTTTCTTTTTCTTTTTGTTTCTTTGAAAATAAAAAAAAACAGGTACAAGAACAAGTGTGGGGGAGATCTCTCAAGCATAACTAACTCTCACATTAGAGATCTCCCCAACACAATACACAACATCAAGCAACTCATCATGCGAAAGGACAAAGCAAATGACTTTTATCGCTCCTTCACCTTCAACGGTGGTTTGTGCAACTCTACCCTCGCATCTCCTAAAGTTTTGAAGTTTAAATTGTTTAAATTAAAAAGACAAAACTTTTGACACAATATCTCCATGCTATCCTTTGATAAAAAGTTTGCATACTCTTTATTCCTCGCCAATATTCCTATAACTTGTGAACAACTATCATAGGGACCCCTTGTTATCTAAGTAATTGGAGTATGTGATATAGCTGGATGATTTAAACCTTGCTCTGTTTATAAAGAACTTGGGATTTATTTTTTACAAAAGAAAAATGCAATAGCATGCTCCTCATTGATAAAGTATTTCCTACCAAAGCCATATGACATGATTCATGTTTGCAAAACTTTTTGTCATATCTTTGCTTGTTTGATCATTGAGCTTAGTCAAATTGTTTATGACCGATGTGAGACTATAATCATGCACCCATGATTGAGATTCACTTGCACCCACTGAATAAACTGCCGGCTCTTACCCTGAGAGCTGCGCACAAATATGCACCCCATCCACTAAAAAAATGCCAACTCTTACACTGAGAGTTGCGCACCGGTCCACCAAATAAAAATGCTGACTCTCACCCTGAGGGTTGCGCATTCCTTAGCTACCAAAAATCTACTCCCCGCATTCCATCATAATACCTCTCTCCATTGCAAAATTCTTCATAGAGAGCTGTGGGCTATGCTTATTCAAAAAAAAAAAAGAAGCCAAGGGGCATAAGTTAGACTAGGGTCCAAGAAATAAGACAACGGGAAATCAAAGATCCTCGTTCAAAAAAAAAAGAAAAGAAAAAAAAGAAAAAAAAGAGAGAAGAAGAAGAAAAAAAAAGAGAATAGATTTTTAGCATACCTCTCATAGCCCATGCTCTCCCAAAATTCCATCCCTCAATAAAGAGAGAATCATGATGCATGGAGTAGCCAAAAATACTACAAAGATTAGGAACCACCAAACAGTCCACACACTTGCACATCTCATCAAGGTGTATGACTTGTGTCTTCATATGGTTCGGTTTTTAACTTCGCAATATATGTGATACAAGTATGCCTACCTTTTATACCAACCCAAAACTCCACTCTCAGCTTTAGTGATAGGTTGTGAAAGGGAGGCACCTTCAAAATGCCTTGGTGAGGAACCAGCCACAAATATGAGCGACTTGAGAGTATCATATGAGGAGCAATACTATCTTTTCTTTTTACAAAATCATTCAAAAAAAACCCAAGTTTCTGATATGACTGATGCAAGGGGATTTGAATCCATGTTATTCCATTATTCAATTACCCAAGATACCTTGGTAGACACTCCAAAGTTCACAAGTGCGGGTGAAGCTTGGAATATCTTGTATGCAGATTATACATCAAGGAGATGACCCATCTTAGTCTTAAAACTTTACTCGAGGACGAGCAAAGGCTAAGTGTGGGGGAGTTGTTGGCGGTCCTTAACTCACATTTTATACCGCCAATAATTATATAAAATCCACGCATAACATAGTGAATAGGGCCTTATGCTTACAATTTCCACAAGTTTTGGTGTTTCACCGGTTTTGCGAGTCAACCCCGGAATACACCTAAAATGGGCCAATAAACACAAGAAAACTATGATATGAGAAGGTGGCCCACTTACCGGATAATTCGGGTCTCAAACATAGTCTAAAATGCCAAGCATGGACCCAAGAGGTGGAAGCCCAAAACTCGGTCCAACTCCATCTTGGGCTGCAGGAGCGGGGTTGAGTATTTTGGCCATAACTCCCTCATCCGGAGTCCGTTTTCAGTGATCCACCCGGCCACGCGAAGCTGACGACGAGGCCCACACACCTGCAAAAGATGGGCCCCAGCCAAGCCAGTCCGGGCGCACGCGCGCCCCGGGTGCGCTCGCGCCTGCGCGGGCACCGATCGGGCCCAAATTTGTCCAGGTGGCCCATGCCGATGGCCCAAGGCGAAAGGCGGTGGTGCTTCTGTGAATGGAAGGTGGGAAACCGTCCTTTGAGGTCGGTTTTGAACCTTCCAAGAGGGGAGGACACTTTTCTAAAGAGCCCCCTCCTCTCCACCTATAAAAGGAGGTCTCCTCCTCCTCATTCAACACCATTCCAAGGAAGAGAAGAGCCACTACACCTAGAATAAGAGCTACACTCTATGGGCTTAGGCCCTAGCTAGCTAGTAGAGCTTGGTAGTGGAGAGATGTGAGGAAGAGCGGGGAAGAGCCGGACTTGTCGGTCTCTCCCCCAACCTTGTACCTCAACGAACACCAGTGCTTCGCTCGTCGGGTTTTCCCGCTACGTGAGTGTTCGTGTTCTCTATGGTAATAAGTCTTTCGGTATTTATTCTTTACTTATACTTGTTTGCGGGTTCGTCGACCATCCCTGTGGTGGCTGGTCTAGTAGAGGACTGCCTATAGAGACGGATGTTCCTGCGCGACGCTAGAGTAGTAGCTAATAGCATAGACGTGGTGTCTAGGCTAGCGGCTACCTTCGTTTGCCTCGTAGTCCACGGTTGAGGTGGTAGGCGGCAGGTGGCGACAGCCCTGTCCGTCCCGTGTAATCCCCCACGTCCGGCTACGACGTAGAGCCACAGGCCGGCATCACTTGGCAGACCAGGTGCGATCCGGTGCCCGAAGTGAGCAAGTGTAGGTGTAGTTTATCCACTTTTAGACCCAAAAGCCATAGAATCCTTCTCTCCCTCCTACCAACTCTACCCTTGGGTTGTCCTTGGACGTATTAGCTAGGAGAAATACCAACAAGTTTTCTGGCGCCGTTGCCGGGGATAGACTTTTTATCTATCTTTGGTGATTGCGCTAAGAAACGTCAACAGGCGTCTCACCTGGCTGTCGTCCATGTCTTCCTTCACCGGGGGCCTCGACTCCTTGTGCTGAATCACATCCTGAAAGGTACGCCTCGATGAGAAGGCGCAGAATCCCAATAAAGGGGGAAATCACGGAAGAAGGGCCTCGAAATGCGTACCTCGAGGAGGAGATTGGTGTTCGGGTGCATGGGGAAGAGGTTGACCTGCGCCTCGCCGAAGTTTTTGTCGTCGACCGCCTGTCGCACGCGCTCGGCAACAATGGCGGCCGGAAGGGCCTCGCCCGACATCCGGCTTGCCTCGAGCAGGATGGGGTCGGCGTCAACGGTCATCGATCCTACCGCGGCGGCGCTCCACCCGGGCGGGAGCACTCGACGGGCGTGGAACGCCGCAATCACGTGCGCGGCGTTGAAGGAGATCTTGCCCACCGTACGTGCTCGAAGCACCGCCATCGCATCGATGAGGGGGTCGAGGTGCTTCTGGTAGTCTTTCGCCTTGCCGAAGTTCCATTTGAACCCGGCACCGGTGATGACGTCCCGAGTGTACTCTGGAAAGAACCCCCCTCGTTGCGGAGGTAAAACCACTCCGTCGTCCGGCCGGCGTTGTTCGTCGACATGGTGCCCGGGATCCAGTGCTCCCTGCGCTTCAGCGCGAGGTTGCACGAGCCGGCGCGCACGTAGCGACGGGACTCCCCCGCCGCCAAGGTGAAGAATTGCACCTTAAAGATGTGGATGAAGAAATCCCACTGCGGCGCCATCCCTAGATACCCCTCGCAGACGGCGGCGAAAACGGCGGCGTGGGAGATGGAGTTCGGCGAGAGGTGGTGGTGCTCCACCCCAAAACGGTGGGGGAGCGCCCTCATAAAACGGCTCGGGCGCGCCCCGAGCCCGCGTTGATGAAACTTGACAAAGATGACCACGTAGCCCTCCGGCGGATGGGGTTCTTCGTGGTCGTCTTCCGACACCCTCCACTCCGGCGGCCCTTCCGGCGGGTTGGGTAGCAGGAGCCCCTCGGCCACCAGGCGCTCGAGCACCCGCGTGGTCGGTCGTCCGTGGCAATGGCAGTGGATCGAGCGGCGGCGCCTGGGGCTTGGCGACCACTTTGCCGGCAGCCTTGCTGGTCCCCTGCCCGGCGGCTTGGCCGGCCCCTTTGCCGGTGGTCTTGCTGGACTTCTTCACCATGACGTCGACGGCGAAGGCAGCAGAACCCGACGGATGACGGCGGCGCAAAGCGAGGAAACGGCGACGATGATAGCGCTCACGACCTCCCTCACTTCCTCTGACCTTCTCGCTGGACGTAGGTGGATACGGCGACGGCGGCGGCGCTCAAGCTCTGGGCGACGGCGCTTAGGGTTGGAGAATGCGGGCGCAATCCGGCGGCGGCGAGGCGAGAGGAAAGGCTAAGCATGTGAGAGGAGAGCACGGCGCCCCCTCCTCCCAATTTATAGGCGCCAAGGCCAAACGGCAACCGCCGCATCCGACGGCCCGAGCACGTCGATCCAACGGCCGCAAGCGCCCGCCGGATTCACCGAGGAAAAGGTAACCGCATTCAATGCGCCTGCCGAACTCCCACCTAACCCCTTTTTCAGGGGCGCACGTCACGAGCGGAAACGGAACCGTCGCAGGCCCGCCATTATCGCACCGCACCGGTTACCACCTCAAAAGGCGCGCCCTCAACGGGTAGATTCCTCTCGGTATACGGAACGACGCAACGCGTCGGTCAGGCGGTTCCTTACACGGTAAGATAACTCGAGACCCTGGTCCCACACGTAAGTCTCGAGGGAACGGAGACTGACCCACGAAAGGGTTCGAACAGTCGCCCTCGAGCACCCGAGTCAGGGGCGACCTAGTGGGGAGCCGATACGAGGCCACGCTCGAGAACGAACTCTCGTGGCCCCCATGGACGTGTCCAAGGCCAAATACAATGCAACCATGGGATCCCTCGATGGGAGGTAGTCGAGCCGCCGGCCTCCGTCAAATGAGGCCGGTACCACTGTCGCTATGTATGGTGCTTCTAGGAGAGTGCTTCCGAGCCTCGAAGTCGTCTCCCCTCGAAAGGGAACGAACTCTCACTTGGACTCTCCCGTTACCAGCTCACCGAAGACGTCGAGGCTCGTCCGATCACGGATAGCACGGCGCTCTTCACTCCACGGTCCGAGCGCAAGGGCTCGTGGGCAGAACAATGAAAAGTGGCAATGGCCTAGCCTTACGGGGCACGGGGGCTCGAGTCACATTCAGCATCCCTCGACGAAAGAGGGTAGAAAGCACTCGGGGGCTCGACGACTCGAGCCAACCTCTCGAGGAAGCGCTACAACTCCAGTTAAAACTGGCACCCCTCGATGCGACTCAATCATAGCCCCCAGAGGAATGTCCCACTCCTCTGGGGCCTCGAGGGCTACCCCGCGGGGACGCCGCGCGCGCCCCCCCACGGAGAAACGAACCCACTTCTCCGACACGCGCCATAACGCCCTTAACCTAGGTACTTCAACTCCACTTCATCATCCCTTGCCCGAGATTTCACTCTCAAGCAAGGGCTCGAAAGCTACCGTCGGGTACCTAGATTAGGGGTCTCAAATCTAGGGGCTTAGAGGCAAACAAACCCCGCATTGCTCCCCCTAATCCCCAAATTAACTAAGGAATATCCGAGTACCACCTCTCGAGGCACCCAGGGCCAGCCTACGAGCAGGTCCAAAGGCCCGGCGCTCGGGTCACCCATTTTGAGACCCTGCCACCCGGTCGCTCGAGACGGTGACGGAAACCTCTCGAGCGAGCGACCGCTCGAGAGGATGACGGAAACCCCTCGAGCGAACGGGGGCTCGAACGGGCCTCTCGAGACCACTCTCCCCAGACGCCCACATGGCTACAGGGCTCGGAAATAGTGGAAAGTACACCCGCTCTGCCTAACCCCGTGGCTACAGCGTGTGGAATAGTGGGAAGTACGCCCATCACTTCACCTATTCCACCACCCGTACCTGGAATTCGGGCGTGCCAGGCGGCACTATTACGCCACGCCAAGCACTGTGGCGCGTACGGCACCCCCTCGGAACGCAATTGTCAACTCTCCGTACCACCAAACCCGCTGCTCAATCCCATCGCTCGGGTCATCAGCCCCTCGAGGCGGTTATTAACCGCTCGAGGAATGATGACTGATGCGACCTGAGCATGACGCGCGCAGCGCCCCGTCTTTCCCCCTCGACAGCCATACGACGGGGTTCCCGGGCGGGCCATCATCGCCCATGCCAGCACCGTACCTCGACTACGCCGGCCCACGTCAGGGAAGGACGGGCAGGCCATCATCACCCCGCACGGCACCCCCTCTGAACGCTCCTACTGTACATTTGACCCGGATTTCCCGTAGCTCAGTCACCTCAGCCCGGGCGTCAACCACTCGAGTCATACCCCTCGAAATAGTAGGGGACCACTCGAGTAATGATGACGGCCACCCGTGACGCACATCGCCTGCAGTGACCTGTCTTTCCCGCCTCGATGACTACACGCCGGAGTTTCCGGGGAAGGACGACCGCCCATCGATGACCCATGCTGCTACAGGGTCGAACTGGGTAAAGGAGGGAGTCCACAGGCTCGAACCGGACCAAAGCCGGTCTTTACAGTCTCGATGACATGATCCAGCGCCCATGCCTCGACGTCATCACCACCTCAGCCCTATCCACTGTGTACGCCCGAGCCTCCCCTTGGCCTATAAAAGGGGACGCCGGGGCTAGAGTAGGGCAAGTTCATAGAAAAAGGTTGACACACTTGCACGTTGACACGCCTTCAGGTTCATCACACACTCACTCTCAAACGGCTAAGTCCCACTTGTATTCGCCCCTGTACAAGCACCTCGGTGCAAGATAATACAAATCTCCCCCCTTGGCTGGACGTAGGGCATTCTTTGCCTGAACCAGGATAAACACTTGTGTTCTTCTTGCATCGCCATCCGGATTAGGGAGCACGCATATAAATTTACTCGTTGGTGCTACACCCCCTGGGTACGAAACACCGACAATCGTAATATTAGATTTAGCTCTAGAAAAATGAAAAAAAAAATCCAAAAACATTTTAATACTCCCATGCCATTCTAATCAATGCCTAAAGCTTTTAAATGTCGTACCTTCATGAGTTTTAAACATTTTATTTCAATTTTCCATGTCCCAACTTTTCTTGAATTTTTTTATGCTTTATAGACGCTTTTTTGTGTTTTGATTTGAAAACTTTATCACGTGTTTTCCTAAATTTACCATTGCTCCAAATAAAAATTTAAAAATGGCGGCGAAAGCACCGTGAAATAAAACTGCCTTCGATAGATTAATTTTTGGAGTTTGAAGAGGACTCCAAGAATAGTCATCGAAGCAGAAAGGACTCTTTTTTTTTGTTGTTGTACATATATACTAGCAAATATGCTCGTGCGTTGCAACGGGAGACAAAAAAAAAGATCAAACATTTGACTTGTTCACTTTAGCTTCCGGTAAAGCTACAACGGCTGCAGTAGCTTAAATTCTACTTTCAAAGTTCACCAATCATAAACAAATTGGCTCGTTAAGGATAAATTCCTATAGGTACTCGATAGTAGGAGCGCCTTATCTCTCGACCCTCCCCCCCTCTCGCATGAGGGCCCGCCGTATTTGGCCTTATCGATAATTGGGCGTTGTTGCCTCCATCCGACCAGCATCCACGCTCCCAGGGTTCCCTCATCAAGCTTCAGGTCTACCCCCGTCTCCTCGTTGTCCATCTCGAACAAGGCAATGAACTCGACATGGAGTCACGGAGGTAGAACTCGACGTCACCAAGCTGCCCCGCTTCAGATACCTTGTTCAGAAAAGCGCATCCATCTCCCTGGCCAGCGGTGAACCTCTGCTCGGTGGTCCAGCCTAGCAACCAGTTCCTCGAATAGAACACCATGTCCTCCATCAGGTCTACCCTTAGTGTTGTGGACGTTGCCTCTTGCGCCACCATAGCGGTACCCCTGCTCGACCATGAGCTAGGGTTTCCACAACCTCTTGACATGGTCGTCGGAGTTATGTCAAGTATATTGTATTGTCGTCTTGTGATAGCCTAGTACTCTAGTTTAGATTTGGCATTGGTCGATTATCGAGATTTAAATCGCAAAAAAAGGCGTTGCTCCAACCGTTGGAACAACATGAAATTAGTTTTGCATTTGAGGCAATTTGCGAAGTCCCAAATGAAAATGGCAAGGATAAAAAGCCATGATCTCCAACGGTTTTGCATTTTTACTTGGCAAAAATAGATTTTATGGCCCCACACTTTCTTTTCCCGGAAAATTTGGCGCGCATTTTTCTTCGTCCGCGCCATTTCCTACGCGTCGCGCGCCGCCAAAGATCGATCGCGAGCGAGTTCAGTCGCGCCAAAAATCTTCTTTCGCGGCAACCGTGCCTTCAATTCCTTGGCGCCGTCCTCGTGCCGTCGTCGTGCGTACGGTCAGGAACGTGAAGGCACTGGCGGCGCGGAAGGGGACCGAAGGGCTTCGCGCGCGAGGGGGAGGAAGTGCTTCGCGCGCGAGGGGGAAGTGCTTCGCGCTACTCGGGCTACGCGCGCGGGTGGAGGCGCGCGGGCAGGGGGGGGGGGAGCGAGGAGGCGCTATTTGCAAAGCCTGGGAGCCTTGGCATATATGCCAAGTCTAGACCTCTAAATGCCAAGTTATGTAAAATGCAAACTCCAAATACAAAACCGTCGGAGCCCTGTTTTGAAGCTTTTTAGCAAATTAATCAAATGCAAACTCCAAATGCATAACCCTTGGAGATGGATTTCTATTCTATTCGGAAGGGAATCGTGCACACCGGCAGAATAAAATCGCTTTGTATTGTCTTTCATTGCCAAAACGGAATTGTCTTGGTAAACTTTTTCTGAGTCTGTACCAAAAAAAAAAAAAAAAAAAAAAAAACTTGTTCGTTTCTCGCAGAGATCGATCCTAGTACCTCTGCGAAGAGAGGAACGAGCAACACCACTACGCCACTTGACCGTTTGTAATATATGAGGAGTTCTTCCTCAAAAATATGACGTAGATGTTCGGAACCACAACATGAAACAAAAACGAACTGATGATGACATGAACACGGTCACGGAGAGCGGACAGAAAAATTAGCGTACATGAAGGCAGACTGAAATTTTGGCGTTTTATTATTAGGGTATAGATACAAGCACTCCCTGACTCCAAAACCCTAGCTAGCTTATCGATTTGCAACCATCAACTTGCATTGCCTTTGCCATGGAGCCGCAGCCGCTCGCCAACTGCTGCCGCGACGCGGAGGATCGCATGAGCAGCCTCCCCGACAAGCTTCTGCACACCATCCTCATCCACCTGCCGTCCGCCGCGGACGCCGCGCGCACCAGCGTCCTCTCCCGCCGATGGCGAAGCGTCTGGACCCGCATGCCGGAGCTCGTGCTTTGTGGCAGACCTGCTCGATCTCCATCGACGCCGCCCTCGGCTCCTCTCGACTCCATAGACGCCGCCCTTAGCTCCTACGCCGCACCTGCGCTCCGCAGCCTCAAGATCGACATAACCGGAATCAACCGGTGCGACGTCCCCGCCCACCGTATCGCTCCATGGCTGCACTTCGCCTCTCGGAGCCTCGTTGGCAAGCTACACCTCTGTCTCGATCTGAAGGAAGATGTCCAGAGCCGCCTCTGTCTCGATCTGAAGGAAGATGCACAAAGCTGCTGGGATGATGATGATGATGATGATGATGATACCGAGGAGGAGCTCGCGCTGCCCATCTGCGACAGAGCTACGGAGATCGACCTCGGATACCTGACGGACTTCGTTCTCCGGCCACCGCCGACGGGCTCCTTCTCGGCCCTGACCGATCTGAAGATATCATGCACCAAGATGGACGGCAGCGACATGGGGCGCGTCGCATCCACTCCGCAGTGCCCGCGCCTACGGAAGCTCTGTATTTTTGTGACGAATCTCGCCCCTGTCTGCGACGTCTCCATTTGCTCGGAATCGCTCGAGTGTCTCGACTACAGGCCCTTGATCACCGGCAAGCTGGAGGTGAACGCCCCAATGCTACAAGAGATTTCTGTGTCTGGCCGCGCTGCACAGGCTTCCATTGTCGCCCCGAAGCTAGAGAAGGTTAAATGGACCAGCAAATTTAATCCTGCCAGCCACCAGTTTTCTGTGGCCGGGCGTCATCTTCAGTCATTGTGCATCATGCACTCGAGCTTTCTTGGAATGCTCATATCGTCTACACAACTGATGGAAAGATATGACACTGCCAAAGAGCTGAAAGTTTCTCTCTGACTTTATAAGGTAATTTCTTTAAGTAAAAAATGTCAAATCAAAATAATTAAAGGTTATTGTTTTTTATGTTACATCTGAAAACCAGGGAAAAGATTCTACAATTTTGTAAAAGGTAGCCATGCTGATGAGTGATGCAAAACTCGATAATTTTTTACACAACTTATTAGGGCTTTGTTTGGATGACTATTTATATATTTATCTCAATCCACATGTATTGAGTGAAAACTAAACTAATTTCCACTCTATTCCACCTCTCTATACCTGCTTGCTTGAAGCCATTTGCTTCCCTATCCTTAAGAACTGTGTGATAGATATAGATGTACTCGTATGCATGTTTTGCAGACATGAGTTAAGAGCAACTTTTTATATCATTCTTATTCTTATAATAATTCATCTGTAGGGCCAGTCATATTCTGTTTGAAGAACTATATCTGAAACTGTGGTAATTTTGCAAGCAAAAGCACTAATAATTTGCTGATTTCATCTTCTCAATAAACTAAATGAAACTTGTGTATACGGCAGGAAATTGCGGGATATGTAACTTTCATGAAGGAAATGGACAAGCTTCCAATATGCGAATCCCTTGATATTACTTTGATGAAGAATCACCATTCTGTTCCGGCAATCATGATGCACCTCCTAAAGAGATGCAGTTGTATCAGGAAATTGAAATTATTTTTTTCTTGCACCGCTTAGTGTGCTTAATCCATCGAAGGTACTTCCAAGATTTCAGCTTTTTGTGCGACTCTATTTCTAATTTTTTTAGCAATGATATGATATGTATATGTATTCTGAATATCATGCAATGTCTGCAATCAAAGAATTTAGAAATAGTATTTATAAAGAACTAATATTTTATCACATTGGCAAGGCTTTCTCATGCTTAACTAAAAAGTTTATTTAATTCCATATCGTGTGGCTATTGCATTATTAATAAGTTATAAGTCACTAGTTGTAAAATGTATCTTGTTATGTTAATAAATTAGATAACGCCTCTACATATTTCTCCAGCTGGAAGAGAACATTAATTCAGCAGCTAATATGCAATGCAGCTAACTAACTAACATTTTTACATACAAAACAAGTGCAATATATGGTCAGTCTAGTCAACACAAGCGAAGTAGCAAGAAGGGGAAGCTGATCCACAATAGTTGGTCTGGTTATGTAAGAAAGTTTATTTTGCATATGAAATCAAGAACTTTTTCCAAACCCAAAACAATAGTTGCTAACAATAATATAGATGGTAATACAAGATTACATTGAGAGATCCGACTTTATATTATTGCTGTGTCGGTGTTGTATGGGCTTGTAAACCGGTCTGAAATTAATGGTTATGCGTGCTATAGTCATGTTGAGAACTAGGTCGGATGCCCCCTCCCAAAGGATAAACATTAACATTGATTCTTCAATACATGTCCTGTCTGTCTGCTAACGTTTCTTTTTCCTTGTCTTCTACCAGAGAATTACAAGTTGGATGACATCACATTTGATTCACTTGAAGAGATTGAGATAAATTTCTTTATAGGTTCAGATGAACAGGAGGAATTTATGAAATTGTTGTTGTCTAAATGCAACATGGTAACACTTAAGAGGGTTGACATTACGGTGCCCGACACTGTTTATTCAGAGATCATGGAGGTTGTTGAAAGGATCCGCGGTGTGTATCATCCTAATAGCAAGGTCCAATTTAATGTGCTGCCAAGGGAGGTTCCGAATCCATTTGCCTCCTAATAATACAGAGGAAGCGCACATGTCATCATGTCATTTGATAGTCAGTTTTACGAGAACATCACTAGAAGTCTAAAGGGTTATGTTACTGTAAATTGAAGTTAGTTTTATTATGAGCTGAGTATTTAAATTTTTATTATGAGCATATTTAAATTGTGGAAGGATATATAACTACTTCGCCCATCCCTAATTATAGGATGTTTTGGCATTTTTAGATTCATAGCTTTTACTGCAGACATAAAGTATATGTACTCCGTAGATGTATAGAAAAAGTTATGAATTTTGAAAATCTAAAACGTTTTATAGGAACAGAGGGAGTAATATTTTTGTACTATAAAAGAAGTTCCTACGTGCTAGACAAAGCTAGCTAATTGGGCACATGTTCTCAGCGGACAGGGTTAGAAGTTAATCTGCAATTAATTTGCTTGTTTCGGTATGTAGTTAGGAAACCTGAGATTGTGGAAACATACATTTGATTTTATCACGTGGTGTAGAAAAATAATGCTTTATGTTTTGGCTAACTTTGGCCGAAATGCTTAACTCAAGTTGAAATAAAGTGTAATCTTACCTAGATTTTGATAGTGAACCAACAAAGATCAAATATGACTGAAGCTGCTAGTCTTTTATTTGGACAAGTTAATCTTTATTTGTCCACATGCCAATTCTAAAGCAATGAAGAACATGAAACTGATGGAGAGTGAAACGCAATGCTCGAATACATCTTGGCCACCATAATTTCAAGATTCTTAGATGGAGCCAAGGCTTATTGTGTTCATGCTAGTAACTTAGTAGATACAAAACTGGTACTATGGAAACGATCAAACAAGTTTGAACTTTTTTCTGTTTGCAACGTCGCAAGCTTGAAGCTTTCACTTATTGCACTGAGCACCACACGCGTATGATGAAACGTACCAGGGTTCCCGCCCATGCGTGAGCACAGCCACAGGCTACGGCACGTTCGAAGCTAGCCCTCGTCAGCGTGCTGGATAAATAAGCCCAACTGCAAACAAAAAAGTTGCCTTGCAGGCTAGTTGTGATGATTTTTTAAAAGAGTGCATTATTATTCATTGATCATAATACTAATACGAGTTGTAGAAGCTCACTAGTACAATAACGAAAGCTCTCTCTTCAAACAAACACATGTAAGCATATTCCTAATAATTGAGCTAATCCATGACCACGTGCTATTGCACTCAATTTTACAAACCTGCTCTTTTGGAAAAAAATTTCTCAGCACACATGGAAGATAGAAAAAAGGTCTCTCCTAAACTATCGACAAAATCTAATAAGTTTATTCTTCAATTCTAAAACTAAATGAATTGCTTTACTTTAACTTACATCCCTGTGCTAGTTAGAAGTGTATTTTGAAATGATTTCAGTACTTTTAATTTAGCTGATTAGGGCTTTAAACCACAATTTTTCCTTAACTTCTAAAAAATGAAGAAAAACATATAGAAATAGGAAGGCTGAGACACTCAAAATCTAAATTAAATAAAAAAATTAAGCTCATGAAAGTAAACTTCCAAATATTAGATTTAGCTCTAGGAAAACACTACTACTGTAGGCTTAACCGTGGCAGCGATTAGAGTTTTTCACAGTGGGCAAGCATGCCCGCTGCCATGATAACGCCACGGGAAATCGAGGACCATAGCAGCGGGCAAAACGCCCGCTGCGCCGCTGCGGTTAATAAATGGGCAAAAATATAAAAAAAGGAAAACCTAGGACGAGCCCATCCGCAGGCCCAGCGAGCCGATCCACGGGGCGTCGTCGCCGCCATCCGGTGACCCGAAGCCGCAGTCATCGTCGATCCGCACCACTGGAGCAGGATCCCCGACCCGCTGCTGCCGTAGTCGATCTCCGGCCCCTTCCAGCAAGAGCACCAGCTCCGCCATGCCGGCGCGCCTCCACCACCGGATCGGGCCGCACCAGTTCTGCCCCTGCGCCGCACAACTTAGAGCTCCTCGCCTGCATATGGAGAGAGAGAGAGAGAGAGAGAGAGAGAGAGAGAGAGAGAGAGAGAGAGAAATTAGAGAGGCATTGAGAGGAGAGAGATGTTGGGAGAGAGAGAGAGATACCTGTCACGGCGGAGCTCTCCTCGCCCGATTGGAATACGGCGGCGCCCTGGTTAAAAGATAATTGAATTTATAGCTTCACAATTGTTTTGATGGCTAGATTGTTTGATTCTCATTCTAGTTGTTTCTCCATTTTACAGAGAGAGAGAGAGAGAGCACATTTCAATTGGATTTTGAGGAAGACATCCAAATTGTGGCGAATCCATCTTCCAAAAGGTTGGTGGCTATGAACCCGTTTTAATTCCTAGCTCATTACATGGTGATTTTGATGATTTTTAGATTATGATGCTTTAATTAGTTTTTGTATAGAGTAGAGTAGATTTTTTTACCAATAAGGCTGTGTTTCCATTTTGATGAGCAAATCCATGTGACATCTACCAACCGTGTTTGGAGCTACATTATTGTTCACGATTAATACTTTATGAATGGTATTCTAGTTGATGTTTCAACCCTACTAGATTAGCATCAATTAATATGGTTTTAGTTGATTTTCAGTTGGCTGTAAAGCTAGAAGCATGTACATAGCTGTATTTATTGTGTAATTTTTTTTAACAAAAATGCATTAGTCACTTGTTAGAATGTTTTGGGAAATATCTAGATTTTTTTCACATATGCTATAGCTAATGTAATTTCTGAAAGATTGTAATGTATATTCATGAGATTTAAACATTTTATTTAGGTTTTTATGTTTCCATCTATCTTTATTAGTTTTCTTAAAAATATATAAGCTATGTTTTATGTGGTTTAAAAACCTTATCACAAGTATAACAGATTTATAAAATTAACAATATAATGAAACCACATCGAATCCATATGTTCTGCACGAGTATACTTAGTATTAGTATATATAGACAAAACCAAAAAAATTGAAAGCACATCGAATCCATATGCGGGCCATGGCAGTCCATTGATGCCGAAAGCTTCCTCCAAATGATCTTAAACTCCTATAGGTAATGCCCACTACCTATTTTTCTAAAATGTGGTAAAATCATGGCATCCTAGAGACCCACAACCACATCATCATCCATCCACAAGTCTACTACCATTAACTCAAGCATGCTAATAAATATCCCCTTCATTCCTCCATGCACTTTTTTAGTGACTTATGTTTGATCCTTTCTCATTTCACTACTACATGCATGCAACATACAATTCCATTATAATACTCCAATTCTAATCAAATTTATATGTATTCGTATTATTCATATAAGATATTATTTTAAAAATTCCTGCAGCAACGCGCGGGGCATTTACCTAGTTTTATTATATTTTAATTAGCACAAACTAAACTTCTGATAGGGCTTTAAATTACCATGAATTTTTTCTTAGCTTCTTAAAAATTAAGGGAAAACCTAGAGATAGAGCGATGAGAAAAATCTAAAAAAGATTTTAAAGCTCATGATGTAGTATCTATATCTATACCTAATAATAAATTGACAAAATTTCAGTCTGCCTCCTATCATATTTTTTTTCTGTCCGCTCGCATAATATGTTTCTGCCCACGAGCCGGTGTTGGTGTCTTTCTCGGTACGTTACGGTTGAAAGGGAGATTACGTAGAGGATGAAAACAGAGAAATAAAAGAGAAGGAAGGGTTCCGTGTGTAAAAGTGCAAGAGAGAAAGAAAAGGTGGAAGGACCAAGATTGAATTCGAGAAACTTGAGGATTCCCCGATGTAAACATTTTCTCCATGTTCCACGTACAGTTTCTATTTTCATTTCTTTTTTGCGTCTTCTTTTTTTCCTTTTGCCACATTGTGTTTTCATTTTACTTTGTTTTATTTGATCACATATTTTATTGAATATTAAAAAATTGATGAATATATAATATTATGAATCTTTGAAATCTGACTTTTGAGAATTGCAAACATGTACAAACGGCTATGTATGAATTATAATTATTATGAATACAAATGTATGTAAAACAGAGAATTAAGGCTTCAATTTTAGGCTAAAAAGGAAAAACATTTTGCTTAAGTTTATCCAAACAACTGCATATATAACAAACATCACAAGGAAAATTTTAAAATACTGGTATTTTTATATTACACAAAACACGGAATGTTCTTCATGATGTCTATTATTGTATTATGCAACTACATATACTTAATACCGAAATAACCCATCATATGAACAATTTGGTATGACCTCCATAATTTGACAAGTTTAGATAAGCCCTACTCAACTTAAGTGTCGTAAGCACCATAATCAAGGACAATGGCCCTCTCGAAATCTCGTGTAGAAGCTATCAACTATGAAATAATTAGACTAAGAGATGAACATTAATAAAAATAACAAATACAATATTAGAGGTCCTCATGAAATATTTTGACCATTTATAATTTATAAAAGGATAAACTATAAATATAATGTACCATTCAAGTCATCATTTTGCATGAATATTAATAGTTTTTCTTCCGTTGCAACACACGGACATATTTTCTATCTATACCTATTAATTAAAAGCCAAAATTTCAGTCTGCCACTTCTATACGCTAATTTCTGTCCGCCACTTCTAATCCTACTCGTACACGATGGTGTGTGTCTCGTGGTTCAGAAAATAAAGAGAAAGGGAAGGACTAAAGGAGAAGTATAGAAATAAACGAGGCACCGAATTGAATAGAAAAGGAATTCTGCTGGAAATTTCTGTCCGCTTATGAAGGCCTCGTCCGATCCATGAGTTAAGTTGGCAACGTAAACCAGAGTGAGAAAGATAATAATAATAGAAAAATTAAAGTACAAGGATCCTGATGCAAAATTGAGTATTTCTTGGCGGGCTTTTTTCTACTGGGCTAAATCCTTGTAGTTAGGCTGACTTTATTTTAGGCTGCACCAGCCCATGCGTTTTCTTTTATCTTAGATCTTACAAAATTCACTACAATTTATTAAATAAAATGTCAAACCGGTTTTATTAGCTTTATAAAAATATGATCTATCTATAGATGTTATGAATTTGATTAAGTTATGTTTGTCTATAGGTCTATAAAATCATCCTTGCATATGTTGCCTGCATATATGTTAGGCAATTACTGAGGAAGTGTTAGAGGCAGAAATACGTGGAGGTGGTCGAGGAGTATAAGAAGTATGTCCTCGTCGTTGTTGTTCCCAAAGCCTGCACTAAGTTTCCTCTGTTCGGTTCCTACCCAAGGAAAGTCTCGGTGCATAACCTCTATTTTTTAGCACTTATTATTTTTGTTTGTGCATTGAGTTATGAGAAGAAATATACTAATTAGAAACAAAATGTGACAGTGATCATAAAATAACATAAATTATAAAATCAACCATTCACGTTTATTTTGCATGAATGTTTAATAACTTTTTTTCTCCTTTGTTGCAACGCACGGGCATATTTGCTAGTTTCTAAAAGCATCTGAAAACAGTTCAACTCTAGTATAAAATGAAATCTGAAAACATTTTGAAATTTCCCATAACAATTCAATGTCTAAAGTTGTTTTAGAAACTTGGCATACATCTGCATAAAATTCTAAATTTTTATTTCTCTGACGAGTATGTTTTTGGAAAGTTTCCAAATATCCCAAGATATAGAGCCAAATATATTTTTTTTGAAAGCTTCTAAATTTATTTTCATGACGCCAAAATAATTTATTTGAGTTTCTCATGTTTCGATCTATTTTGGAACTTTTCTTGAAAATTTTATATTATAAGCTTATAGTTATTTGTCTATTACTAGAAGATGGCCTAAATTGTTTTAGTACGAGTTACAAGCGAAGGTAATTTATCTGATTTTAGAGTTGGAAGAAGACTCCGATACTAGTTAAGTTATATGGAGGCAACTCTTTTCTTCGGGTAAATATATAGAAGCAGTCCGGCCGGACTCTAGACGAACCGTACCTATATACCTAGCTTAATTATCGATTCGCAATCATCCACTTGCCTAGTTGCCTTTACTTAGTTTCCCATGGAGCCGCCCGCCATCTCCCGCCGCGATGATGAGGCGGAGGACCTCATCAGCGGCCTCCCCGACAAGATTCTGCACACCATCCTCGTCTGCCTGGAGTCTGCCGCGGCCGCCGCGCGCACCAGCGTCCTCTCCCGCCGATGGCGAGGCGTCTGGGCTCACATGCCAGAACTCGTGATCTGTGGCAGCCCAGATCCATCGACGACAACCTCGGCCCTCCTCGACTCCGTCGACGCCGCCCTCAACTCCTACGCCGCACCTAACCTCGGCAGCCTCGAGATCGACGTTACCGAAATCGACCAGTGCGCCGCTGACCGTGTCGCTCCATGGCTGCGCTTCGCTTCCGAGCGCCTCGCTGGCAAGCTATGTCTCCGTTTGCATGTTAAAGCTGCCGTCCGCCGTCGGGACATTAACGAGGAGCTGACACTTCCCATCTGCGAGGGAGCTACGGAGATCGAGATCGACCTCCTGACAGAGTTTATTCTCCGGCCACCGCCGACCGGCTCCTTCTCGGCCCTGACCGATCTGGATATATTATGCAGACAAATTGACGGCGGTGACCTGGGGCGCCTTGTGTCTTCTCAGCAGTGCCCACGCCTGAGGAACCTCTATATCCTTGTGGTGAAGCTTACCCCTGTCTGCGACGTCTCCATTTGTTCGGAATCACTGGAGTGTCTCGAGTACCAGGTCTTGAAAACCGGCAAGCTAGAGGTGAATGCGCTGATGCTACGAGAGATTTCTGGGTCTCATGACATTGCTGAGGCTTGCATTGTCGCCCCAAAGCTGGAGAACGTTCAATGGAGCAGCACATTTAATCCTCGCATCCACCAGTTTTCTGTGGCCGGACGCCACCTTCAGTCGTTGGACATCATGCACTGGAACCATGGACGAGTGCTGATATCGTCCACACGACTGATGGAGAGATATGAGACTGCCAAAGAGCTCAAAGTTTATCTGCATATTGATGAGGTAACAGCTTTTGTGTAAAAAATTTCACAAAAAAAAAAAATGAAGGTTATTGTTTTTTATGTTACATTACATCTGGAAACTAGGGAAAAGATTCTACAATTTTGTAGCCAAGCTGATGAAAACTCAACACAATACTGATAATTTTGGGCGCAATTAGTGAAACCCCAGTACCTGCTTGCATTGAAGCTATTGCTTCCCTGTCCTTAATAACTGTAATTAATATACTGTTCTGCAGACACGAGTTATTTAGAGCAACTTTTCTATCATATTTTTGTTCCTATAAGAACTATGTTAGTTGTTCTGCAGACAGGATTAGTTAAAAGCAACTTTATTTCTATCATATTGTTATTCTGTTTCAAGAATTGGATCATTGGTAACTTTGCAAAAAGAACACTAATAATTTGCTGATTTCATGTTCTCATTAAACTTACTGGAAATTGTTCATTTGCAGAAAATAGCGGGATATATGACCTTCCTGAAGGACTTGAACAAGCTTCCAATATGTGAATCCCTTCTTATTTCTTTGATGGTGAATCACCATGCTCTTCCAGCGATAATGTTCCATCTCCTTAGGCGGTGCATCTGTATCAAGAAACTGAAATTATTTCTTGCCCTGCCTAGTCAGGATAATATTAGTAACTTATGTGTTGTTTGGTTGCATGATTTTAGCCCCGTTAACGCTTTCAATAGCGTGAACGGATCGTTGTTTCCCCGTTTGGATCGACCAGCTCGTAACCGAGATCGCGGAATGAATGGTTCTGGCCCAATACAACACCATTGCCCCTCCCCTCCGAGTGGTAACATTTCTGTTCCCGAGTTGAGAACTCTGTGAATCTTCCGTCCCGTCCTCGTCCGGTGCTAGACTCACAAATCCACAACCGCCATTGCCATTGACACGCCCGTCGTCGCCCCGGCTCACTTCGCCCTAGCTCTCCTGTGCAGCCTTAGCTTCTATCTTCGTCTCATCCTGGTTCTCTCGGCGTCCCATGCCGCCTTAGCTCTTTCCATCCCCTTTCCTCTCCAAAGGCATCGATTTGTGGCGGGGAAGCTTCCTCATATCTTCGACACCGGCAACGCCATCTTCCTCACGCCACCCGCCCAGATCACAGCCGGTCGCCCAGTCAACTTGTGCCTAGTAAGATGATCCATCACTTCTGGGATGTGGGAACCAAACACATGGCGTTAATGGTTGTCGTGGAATAGCTTGTAGTGGGATTGATTTCCATTAACGTTTCCGTTGCGTTTGATGAACCAAACAGCACCTTAGTATATGCACGTACCAAATTGGTACTATGGAAGCGATCAAACATGCTTTAACCTTGTTTCTGTTTGAAACTTCGTTTGCATCAAACGCGCTCGAAATGGCCCACGGCTCCCGCCATGCCTGAGTGCTTTATCCGCGCTCTACCCTCCATGGCTCGTGCCAAAAAATAAATAAATAAAAGGTTCGGCTGGCTTGATTGAAGAAATTCTTAATATAAAATCAATACACATTATTTTTAAAAACAATGGAAGCAATTGTGCAATTAAAATTGATTTTAGTGACATTTATGCAATTCACTACCGCACAGGCAAACGTTGCCGTGTGTTATTGCTTTGCCGAGCGCAATTTCTCGGGGCACTCGGCAAAGTAATATTTTGCCGTGTGCGACATACGGCAAAATATTGCACACGGCAAAGACTACTTTGCCGAGTGCATTGCACACGGCAAAATACTACACTCGGCAGAAAGGAAACTTTGCCGTGTGCAATGGTCTAGCACTCGGCAAAGTTTGTAACAACGTCAACGGCGTCCTGCCGCCGTGAAACTTTGCCGAGTGCCACGCCATTGCCCACGGCAAAGTTTACATTTTTTTAAAAAAAGAAAACTTTGCCGTGTGCAATGCCTTGGCACACGGCAAAGTTTTCTTTTTTTAAAAAAAATAAACTTTGCCGAGTGCCCTGGTCGGCACACGGCAAAGTTTCCCTTCTTAAAATTTTAAAACCTGTCAATAATTTTACCGTGTGCCACTTTGCCGTGTGCCACACCAGTGCACTCGGCAAAGTGCATTTTAAAACCTAGAAATTAATTTTGCCGAGTGCCACTACATTGCACTCGGCAAAATATTTTTTTTGATTTTTTGTCCAAGTTTGTTCTGTAGCCTTGTTACAGTATTTGAAACTCTAAAATAAAGTTTGGTGTAATTTTGACTTTTTTATTATATTTAGTGAATTAATTTCATTTCTTTGATTTTTAGGCGCATTTCCAATTTGAACTGCAGGTACATGAAATAATGAAATTGGGCATCCAAAAAATGATAGTCATGATGCTTAACGTATGTTGACGTCGTATCCAGAAGGTCACATGAAATCTCGAGCATCTCCTTGACGCAACTTGCCGATCTACTTGGTGGAAAAGTGAATTTAAATTATAAAAAAGTCAAACAAAGTCAGAAAATCACGAAACTTGGTGACGCGTCGTGTTATTGCATGAATAGTCTGTGATAAAAATTTGAGAACATTTCGAGTAAGTTGCAGCGTTGGATGTCGAAACCCACACATCTCCACATCTCACTTGTGATCACATAAGGAGATGTCGGGTTTTAACATTCGACATCGCAACTTGCTCTAAACCTTGTGAATTTTTTACTACAGCCTACACATGCGATGACATGACACCTCGTCAAGTTTCGTGATTTTTGGACTTCGTTTAGATTTTCTATAATTTAATTTCACTTTTCCCGCAAGTAACTTGACATGTTACGTGAACGAGATGCTCGAGATTTCATTTGAGTTCCTGGATACGGCCTCAATATACTCTAAATATCATGACTATCAATATTTAGATGACCAAATTTCATTATTCCATGCACCTGCAGTTCAAATTTGAATTATCTAGAAAAATTCAACGAAACAAAATAAATTAATGAATATACCCAAAAAATCAAAATAGTACCAAATTTTAAAATAGAGTTTAAAATACTGTAGAAAGGATCCAGAAAAAAATTTGGGTCCAAAATCACAAATGACTATTTTACAGTCGGCGTGAATTTGCGAAATCGTACACCCGCACGCTGCATCCATACCCCGTACTACCAGTGAAGACTGAAGAGGCACCCGTGTTGTTCCGTATCCATTTCAATTCCATCCATTTTCGGAACCGCTCTCGCTGGAAGCGAGTAGAAACTGCTCTCTGTAGTACCTTCCTCCTCTAGCCTCCGCGCCGCTCGCCGCCGCCGGCCCCCTGCCTCCCCGGCGTCCTCGTCGGCGGAAGTGCAGGTGGGCCGGTCCCCGCTCTTCCTTCCCTGTTTCCCCTCTCCTCTTCACCTTGTACGATTCCTACTTTCCCTTATGCAATCCTACCGGGAGCACGCCGCCGCGGCCGCCATCGCCATCATCGTCATCTCCGCCGCCGGCCTCGTCGTTTCCCAGGTTCGAATAAAGATTCCAGTGTTCGCCTCCGCTTCCACCCCTACCTCCACCAACGCGGACTTCCCCCCTCTCCCTCCGCCTCCGCGCCGCCAGTTCCGCGTTGCATCTCCCCGCTGCCTCCGCCGCTCGCCTCCACCATGCCTACATCGATCCAGGCCTCCCTTGCACCTCCAGATCCAGCGCTAAATCAGGAAGCTCTACAACCGGTGAAGACTAATCGAGCTTGCTTCCACTGGGGATTCGACATCGAGCTCCAACACAAATCTCCGGCGACGGCAATCCGACCATCCTTCGGTCGCCTGGAGTGTGGCTCCTCTTCGGCTCCGTCGCCCCATCTTCAACCGACGCCCAGCGCGGTCTTCCATCCGGGTGCATGCGCCCTTGGCGCCCCTGCGGCCCATCGCCGGCGAGCCCGTCGCCGTCTTCATCGCCGTCGTAGTCGCTGTTCTTATCCGGTCTATGGACCTTGTTGTAATATGGCCTTCTTCCGAGGGCCTTGGTGTAAAAGGGAAGCTTAATATAATATATGTTTGGTTTTGTCAAAAAAAAAAAAATCCATCCATTTTCGTTGTTAAAAAAAAAAAAACCTCCATCCATTTCCCTTCTCTCTAGCACGCGGCCACCAGAACTCGATGCCCGACGGGCTGCACCTCGCCGCCCGCCCGTCCCCGCCCTTCCCCACCGGCACCGGCGCCGACTCCTCCCCCACCTACCTCCCCCACCTCCACTCCTCTTTCTTCCCCCCGCAGCCAGTTGCGTCGGCCCCCGCGCCAACAAACCCTAGCCCCGACAAGCTCCACCACCGTAGGGGTCGAGAGGGCCACGCCGCCAGAGTTGAGGACCCGATGCAGGTGGATCCGTCGTTCCCCTGCGCGTCGCGAACCCGATGCTGGTCGACCAATCCCCCAGCCCGAGGCACGATCCTAGTCGGGGATCCCAAGTGTGGCGGCGGCGGCTTGGTGGAGCAGTGGCGCGGGTGTGTTCCAGCAGTACCTGGGCAGCGCGGTGCCGCACACGGCGGGGCGGTGGGCGGCACGCTTTTGCAACCGCGGTGGTGTACGCACCGTGGGTCTACACATGCGGGGCTTCTACATCGTCACCTACGGGCTGGGCATCTACATGCTCAACCTCCTCATCGGCTTCCTCTCCCCCATGGTCGACCCAGAGGTCGAGGAGTTCGAGGCCAGGTCCGGGCTCCCCACCCGTGGCTCCGACGAGTTCAAGCCCTTCATCTGCCGCTTCCTTTGTGTGTCAAGTTCCGGTACGCCAGTGTGTTTTCTGCCATGACCTCTGTTTGGACTATTGTAACATCCCAAAAATCCGAACTACAAAATTTTTTCTAAATAAACCCATGTTTGTTGCTTGGCATGTAAGAAACCCTGTTAGTTTGCATATGAAGTATCTATGTTAGTTGTTAAGCATTGTTATCCAACAACATCACATGTGTCTTATTGTGGTCCTTAAGCCACATGTGAATAGGACCCTAGGTAAACCTACTGTACTTACAGGTGACAGCCCATGACCAACCATCGACTAGGATATGACATAGCTATAGATCCTAGGTTCAGTCACCAAGTCATGAACCTAAACCCTAATGATCCTATGCTAGAATTAGTAGCAATGTCACCATGGTGTAATGTGTATGCATGTACACCTACCCATAGTATAAACCATACAACCAACTACAGCCTAACTAGAGTTAGCTAGTGGTCAGTTTCAACACCCTAACCCATGATATAGTGACTCAAACCTATGTCCATGACCCCACTTACGAGAATATTAGTCTTAAACCCTAAGCCATAGTAGTAGAGGCTATCCACACTAGAGAGATTAACCACTTGACCCTCGTTGGTCAAAGACTGGTGACATCATGCCAACCATAGTAGCATCCCTCCACATGAGAATGTCAATACCTCATGTCACGGTAATAGTAGCCACCTACACATATAACTACCCAACTATCCTATTAGATCAACCCTCGCCAAACCAGGGAAAATACCTCTACCCTAGAAGAAGTAGTTGCCTAACTACCTACCTCGGCTTGACTAGCTACGTAGCCACTCTAAAGGGTAAACCCCCACAAGACTACCATGGCAAGACAACCTACTTAGAACGCCAAGCCAGAGAAGCATACCCAAACCCCAGGCATATAAGCCTAGTGATCACTACAAGCCACATGAGAATATAGTGGACATGATTAGTAAAGTAAGAACCCTGTCGACAACTCAACACTTAGCTAGTCTAACTAGTGCCCTTAGAGCTAACCCTAGTGGGATGATAAGCCATATAGCAACTTACCTTGGTCACATGTCGAATTCAGACATAGCATTACATCCTAACCTCTCATGAGCGTAGGATCTTAAATAAGTATACATGCCAACTACACAGATACTACACCACCATACCCTAAGCAAGGATGAGTGACTTGTAGTAGACCACCCTAGATCATGCTTAGAGAGACCAAGGCTAGGTCGCTATCATAACTAGGTATTACTCCTATAAATATCTCATGTGATAACTTGTGCACATGAATCACACATGCATTAGTATGTCATGCTATTTAGCCGAAAGCATACCTTCACATATGTAATGTGCCATTGGTCATGATTTGGATTTCATTGGATTTTTGCTTGCTTGTTAAATCAACAACCAAACATCTATTTATTTTCTTGATACAATAAATAGATGAAATATTATATGGGAATAATAACCCAACAATCCTATGACCACTATGACCACCATGGAATGTTGTTCAAGTGATACAAAGCACAATGTATATAAATACATGTAATAAGTAGCTAAAAAGGCAAACAGAAAAATAAAAAGGAAAAGGAAATGGACAACAGCCATTCGGCCTACTGATTTGGCCCAGCCCGCGAGCATCCGTCCATTTTCTTTTCTCCTCGGCCCAGAACCGACAGCCCGGCCTGCTACCTTCCTCCTCTACCTTTTCTTTTTCTAGTCAAACCAGCCCGGCCTCGTGAGCCCGCTCAGCCTACTTGCCCACGCTCGCGGCCTGCCACTGCTACCGGCCCATCACCTCTTCTTCCTCACCTTTCCCTGCTGCAAGACCGAGCCGGCCCAACCAGACAGCGGCCCACTCCACCTCGCGGACGAGACCGCCCCCGCATCACGACGAAGTGGCCGCGAGTGACGCTGCCGCCTTGGTCCCAGCTGTCATAACCTCTACCTGCTCCCTCCCTCTGCTTTTGCCCGGAACGAAATCGCCGTCGCCGCGCCAAATCCCCTCGCCTCGGATTCGAGCTCATGGCTCGGGAGCGCCCACGTCGACGCGATGCGCACCACGCTTGCCACCTGGGCCGACCGGCTCTGACAGGATCATGAGAACGGCGTGACCCTCTCAAGCGCGCGCCCCCGCTCCCGCCCGCGCACATGAGCCTGCCGGCCGCCTGCTTCCCCTCTTCCTTGGCCGCCAAGCCGATTGGGTGCACCCCACTGACCTCTGGAGCCCACAGCGCCTCGACAGTGACCCATCGAGCGCCCCTGTCTGCTTGATTGTGCGCGCACCAACGATCGCCGTCCGCCGGCCAACAATGGACGCCGCCGCCTATAAGTAGCAGCACCAGCCCCGCTAGGGTTTCCCCAAGCCACCGCCGTCGCTGCGGCCTTGCCAATTCACCACCAGCCACCTCAGAATCGGAGAAGCGGAAGAAGTAGGCGGAGGAAGGAAGAGGAAGGTGGGGAAGAGAAGACGCCGGAGCCGCCGCCGGACGTGGAGGAGATGACCTCGCCGGGGCGCTGGAGCCGATGGGCCAGTACCGCGAGCTCGGCGTCGACTACGTCTCCTACCTCGCCATCTCTTCGCCACGCTCCTTGAGCCGCACCGAGCCTGCATGTCCGCGCCGTGCAGGTAAGCCACCATGCCCGCTTGACCAACCCCGGCCCTGCTTCTACCTAAGCCATGCCGCTCCACCACAAGCGCGTAGGCTATGGCCAAGCCCGGCCCTTGGACACACACGCACCGCACGCATAGACCAGCCAAGAGCCCCTGGATGGCCGGCACCACCATGCCGGCGGACTAACCCGCCATGCTCGCCGCGCCATGGCCACGCGCGCCACCGTGCGCCGCCGTTCGCCGGCAAGCCATGAACCCCCGGACACCTTGGACACCGGGACTCCATCCGCCGTGGTGGGGCGCACCCCGTGCGCACACCACCGGCGAGAGGCGACCCCGGTGGTGACCTACCACGACCTTCCCACCGGAGATGGAGTCCGCACGGGGCGCTCTGGGAGCGCCACCGTGGTGCGATTGCGCCAGCCGACTCTGGCCGCCTCGCTCGCCGAGGCAGCGCCGTGAGCCGCGCCACGGGCCGCTGCACACCGCGGCGTCCCCGATGGAGAAGATGAAGCTGGTGGACGCCTGCTTTGACGCCGAGCCGAACGCCGCCATGACCGTCGTGCCACCGCGTGCCTCGCCACAGAAATTGGGTGCCGCCGTGTCTCTTGGTCGATGCCGGTGGGCCGAACGTGGCCCTGGTGATACCAACCGAAGCCCCGTGCCTTCAATTGAACCCTGGGTGGCCCCTGCCCCGTTACCGAGGAGCGTCGCCGCAGCTAGGCCGCCGTCGTACGGCCAAGCTCCGCCTAGCGCCCCACGAACCGCGCTGATGGCCTTGCCATGCCCTCCATGCCGCCGCGGAGCGGATGCGCTCGCCGGCGTGGAGCAAGAGCCGCCATGGCGCCGGGAAGCCCCGCCGTGCCGCCGTCGGCCGTGCCATGGCAACGCACTGGGCATGGCGTGAGGATGGGGATGAGATGGAAGGTACTGGCGCGTGGTGGATGGACTTGGTCCATGTGGACCGAGCCTCCCTTGGTGGGTCCCCACGATCATGTCCTCCGTGCGCCAGAATGATGGACCGGCTACCCCTCTTGTGGACCTCCGTGGAACCAGTCTACCGTAGACCAAGAGCCAGTGAAGGAGGGTGCACGCGGTGCACCGTGAACCAAAGGATGGTCCATGGACCAAGGCGCCCCCGTCCATGATGAGCCGCCCGCGTGAACCAAAGCCCGTATCGGATCCAGCCCGCCGACGTGGCTTCACCACAGCTCGCCACGTGTTGGGCCCGGCCCGGCCCAGTCCGGCCCAACCGGCCCATTGGCGGCCCATTAGTGGCCCATCTAGGGTTGACCGGGTCAACGCTGACGTCATCATGACGTCATGTTGACGTCAGCATGGTCCCGCTTGCTGACATCAGCAGCCACGTCAGCATGCCACGTGGCCTAATGACGAGCTGCCACGTGTCAGCCCCACATTAATTCAGCCTTTTATTATTTTCAGAATATTGTTTAAACTTCAAAAATTCATAACTTATTCATACGAGCTCCAAAAATTATGATCTTTATATGTAAATTCATCTAAAATCGAGCCCGGCGCAATGAGACTATGTTTGAGTGCATTTGGTTCTTCTATATTTGATTTGCTTCTTTGTGGCTTCTATAGGAGTCGCTAACGCGACTATTACGTTTCGGTTTCAGAGTCGATTCGGGCGAGGAACGATTTGAGGATGGAGTCTACGAACTCGAGGGAGTGAACCTGCTGAACGACTACGGAGGAGGACTTGTACCACTACTGACGGGCTCGTACCACTACAGACGGACTTGTACCACTACTACCGGATTCGTACCACTACTTCCTCGACATCGCAAGTGTCATGGCAGCACCTTTATTTTAGAGAATCCTATTAGACATTGTATGTTAGAATTACTAGTGCTTTATATTTACTCCCTTGCTAGTATATGATGCATGCTATTGCCTGAGCTATATTTACCTTGTTCGAAGCCCCTTTACCATGTTACCCAGCCTTGCGCTCGCCCTTAATTATTACCGCCTCTCTGCGTGCTTGCATTTATTATCACCTTATTTATTATAACTCCACTTCGCATTGTATATGAGGTGCGGGTGGTGAACCCTTGGGAATGGATTGACTTGGGATGCCGGACTTGGTGATGAGCGGTGTGCTGCGTGAGTCTTGGGTGCGTGGTGAGGGTTGAGTCGGCCGGACAGGGATTACGACGAGCTTCGAGCGAGTCTTGCCGAGGGGACACGGCCTGGGTGCCCCGCTTTACGAGATGGCCTGGGAGCCACGCTTTATGAGAGTACCTGTGGCGGGTACATGTGAGGAATGAGGAGTCTCATCGTGCGAACCTCTGGGAGGTGGAGCCTTGGGAGTGGGGTGCTGTGGCGGCACGTTGAAGATTAGCCCATACAGGGGAGATATCGCTGTCTGGCCAATACCTAAGGACTTGAGGACTAGTGACCGGATCATTGGACGCTTGCTTTCCACTCGCTCTCTAATGGGGGGAGACGGTCTAACCATCTAGTAGAACGAATGCCATTACTGCCGGGTTTAAGCAGATTTGTGTCGGGAGGTACGGGCCGAGAGTGCTCACACCCTCCTTAACCAACATAGTGACCCCTTGGCCTGGTACTATGTCTCACAGTCTCGGCGGCCAGGGTTGAGAGGCAGGATGGTATTCGCTCTAGGCTTATGGCGATCGATATCTGCCTAGATGTGGCCGCATCGATGATGGCTATCTTGTGGAATAGTGAAACCTCTGCAGAGTGTATGGTTGATCGATCGATACATATGCCGACTCGTCGGCTATGGACCAGTCCCGTGTGATGCTTGCTTGTCTAGGAGAGGAGTCTTCTGCCTTCCTTGGGACATTGTAGGATACATCCGGCCGTGAGCCTGGGAGGCTGCGGGTCGTTGAGGCCTGACGAGAGGGAGTCGTCTTGCCGGCCACGTGAAGCGTGGTGGGGTATGGTGTGGTGTGTGGGGAGTGGTGATGTGTGGATGGGATGGATGGGATGGTGGATGGATGTGTGGGTGGGATTTGGGAATGTGTTAAACTTGACTATTATATTATTATTATTACTACTTGTGGCTACTTCGCATGCGCTAGGATGCAAACCACGGCTAAATATAGGATCGCCGAGATCCCTTTATTTTCTCTTTTCCACTAAAGCTCATTCGGTGCTTGACCATGGCACGCACACATCCGGCGGTGTGCGGTTTTCCTGTGATGTTAGGGTTGAAAGGATTAGAAGGTCTCGTGCCTACGCTCAAGTTGGAGATCGAAGCCGCTTCCGCATTTTACTTCCGCCTTCACCAAATTTGGATGTTAGAAATACTCGATTGCGCCTTGTGGCGTTATAAATATTATTGTAAACCCCTCTAATTGTACTCGTAATCTCAGAATTCGATGTATGGAAATGATTATCAACTGTTGTATATCATTCTGTGGATTT
The DNA here is from genome assembly GCA_018135685.1 of Themeda triandra. NCBI lineage: Eukaryota > Viridiplantae > Streptophyta > Magnoliopsida > Poales > Poaceae > Themeda > Themeda triandra. Next base: position 92,187 of record JAENPR010000643.1, on the reverse strand, counting down.
TCCCTTCACGGAAAATTGAGGATGTTTCAGTTGGTATCGGAGCCATGCTTGACCCTAGGACGAGACCCTTAGGATTGGACGATAGAATAAGATGAGCCAGCCCTTCTTTCGGTTATATTACCGACCATGCACCATTTTTGTGCTTGGCTTACCTCCTGTATTGGACTTGCTGACCATATTCTTGGACCCTTGTGCCAATGATGACCTTCAGAAGCATGCCCTTCTATCTCGAGTACCATGAAAGATACGCCCAAGTTCTACAAGAAGTGCTTTAAGAGTTAAGGAGTCCCTCAAGACGAGTGACAATAGACGTGCCACGAATGGGTAATACCTAGAGGAACCAAAGTCTGCTATATGGTGACCCTGTAGATTCTCCCAAGCAAGGAAATGTAGTATTGAAGCCTTACATTATTCCTGGAACGAAAAATATTGTCCTTACTGCTGTGTCATCTATTGCACATGCAGCTATTCAATTTGTGATGCGAGATGCGCACAAACTCCTCGAGCATGGCCCATTGCCGTCTATTACCCCGTGCCCTCGATGCCTTCAATAGTGCCATAGGGTAATGGGATGAAGCCGAATACACCTAGGTAAAAGGGACTGATGACAACCTCTAGGTTAGTAAGGAGACACCTGTTACCCAAGATAGACTCATGCTAGAGCCAGACCAAGACAAGAATTTTTACCAGCACAAATCTTGCTGAGTTAGAAGAGCAAGACAATGTCATCCACTTGGTGATGTACCTGAAACCCTGCCTCTACCTGCACGACAGTGGGAAGAAGCTTGTTTTTACGAAGAAGCTACCCGACCTATGCCCAACCATGTAGAATAAGAGAAGTTCTTTAACCCCACCTATCTAGTTTCTTAGACAAGACTCATCATGATAAGGGGGTAGGTAGAAGATGATGTAGATAAGCCCTGTGTAACTACAAGTCGTGCCATGATTAGAGTAAAATGCCTACCATTATAAGCTACTTACCCGTAGTACGTTTTCTTCGTGGATCTCTTGGTGTAGCTACCAAGGATATCGCCTTGTAATCAACCCAATGTAATGAGTGCTTGGTTTTTATTGGATTTTATGGTTCTTCATGCTTCTCTGTATGAGTGTAGGATAGATCTAATGAATTTTAAATTGTTTAAATCATCTAAACATACATTAAGCTGATAATAAATCATGCCACTTGCACATGATTCCTAATCCTCGTGACCCATGCAACAGGATGCCCAACCATCAACCTGGTAGCTTGAACCATAGCTCAACCCCTTCAGACATCACCATGGATAGAGATCAAGGTAGTCACATGCCACCCATAGGACTCAACCTTGAGAAGGAAGAACTTCACTCTCTGTTACCCAGTGGAACCCCCACCGAAGGAAGCCCTCAACCGCTCCCTACCTTCGATGGAACCGACGAAGATCCTATCACCGCTGTAGACTAGCTATATGATATGGCAGAAGAATTAGACTCGACCACCTACACCGAAGAAGAAAGTGTGAAGATTGCAGCCCATCAACTCACAGGTTCCGCACATACGTGGTGGAACACAGTCAGCAATGCCTATTCCAACCCAACCAGCATCTCATGGAGAGAGTTCAGCGAAGCCTTTCGCCAACACTATGTGCCAGATGATGCAATGGAAGACTTGGAAAGAGAGATTCGAAGCGTAAGGCAAGGAACAAGAAGTGTTCACGAGTATAACATCCACTTCAACCGCATGTTGCGTTACGCACCTGCCGTACGTGACTCTACGAAGGATATGATGTTCTACTACCGTAGAGGTCTAAACGATGGCATCCGAATAGTCCTTGCGAGAAGCACCTACCACACCATTGAAGAAGTAATTAACAAGGCAATTGAGATAGAAGAAGACCTTCTCGAGTATGAGATAGTCGATGGAAGGAAGAGATGCCATATTGATGGATCATTCAGTGGATCACTAGTACGACAAATGAGGGCAATCACAGACTCATATCGTACCCAGGCTCAAGGCATGTGGAACGCTACTGCACCTACTTCTACAGGCAGTGTGCATTTCACTTACTATGGATGTGATCATCCTAACCTCAAAGATGCCGACAACAAAAGAATGAAGACCACTCCGTCGATTCAGAATCTTGGTACAAAGAATCTCGTGGCAATCACAAGTAGCGTGTTTATCACCTGCTATGGATGTGACAAAATGGGCCACAAGATCACCAAGTGCCCCGAAAGGAAGATTGTTCCTACCCCAGCTTCTGTTGGGAATGTCCTCAATCTGGACAATGATACTCACTAAGCATGTAATCAGGATTATGATTCTATCTGATGTATCCTGTTCAAACATGTTCAACTTCAAGTTTGTATGAGAGTTCATCTTATTAAAAAATGCAAGGATTTCCTCTTTCACACAAGAACACTTGTAAACGATTTCAAGACCTCGGGGACATAGGTATCTCTGCTTATGAATAGAATCAAATCGTTCCAACTCAACCTTGCTACCTTTGGACATTCCAAATAACATCCCTAAACTAATCTAAAGACCTATCTATTTTATTCCCCCGTGCAATTTCAAAACAACCCTCCGTATCTTTTGTTTGAAAAGTTTCCCGCTCAAAAGGAATTTCAATTCAAAATAAAAGTTTTTCTTGCACATCAACCTTTAATAAAATGTTTGCAAACTAAAAGAAAAATGGCTCAAGTTATAATTTAAAAGCTTTTGATTTCAACCAAGGAGCCAAACCGATTTCAAATGAACCTTGTCTTTGAAATATATTGCAACACGTTTGCGAAACAAAATAATTGTGAAAGGGTTTTGTTTGCAACTGTCCCAAAAGTAATTTCTTCAAAACCTAGTTTCAAAAATCAACTTTGATTGCAAAAACCATGCTTTGCAAATGAGCAGTGATTTTAAACCATTTTCGAACCATTTAATTTGAAAACACATAAAAGGTGTATTTGGTTTCAAAACAAAGTCATTCAAAAGTGTTTGATTTTAAAACTCGTATTGATTTCAAACCTCTTCGAAATCTCTCTTGGACTTTAAAGCTTACAAAATCACTATCTATTTTTAAAATAAGAATTTTAAAAATAACCACGACAATGAGAGCTCGATGGACAACATCCCTAACTAATAACCCCAGAACTGCATGATTTGCTTAAGCATCTTGGATACCCCGTACAACTTTGGATCGAGTTACCAAAGAAGGTAAAGGACGACAACTCCTTTTGCAAGATCTTCAGAAGCGGCTACGCCGACTAAAAGCAAGGACAACAACTACGCTTATCAGAGTAGCGCAGCGGAAGCGTGGTGGGCCCATAACCCACAGGTCCCAGGATCGAAACCTAGCTCTTAACCACACCTCCTAATTTAGAAAGACATAACATAGTCTAAACGAAATTCGAGACTCTCCCACATGCTAACCCTGTGCTGAAACATCCTACAGTGACAACTCCTCGACCATCGTCGAAGTGCCCTTTTTGGAACCCTGGAGAATTATCTGGTGCACCTATACAAACACTAAAACTGTACACACTCGACTAAGGATCTAGACAAAGAAGTCAAGACTCTACTACTCACTCCTGCAACTCGGTGGAGCAACCACATCAAGTTACATGGAACTAGAAGTCAGACTTATGGGAAGCATCGCCATACTATTTCATGGGGTACTTCACACCTTAAATCTCGGGGACGAGATTCTGATAAGGGGGTAGGACTGTAACATCCCAAAAATCCGAACTACAAAATTTTTTCTAAATAAACCCATGTTTGTTGCTTGGCATGTAAGAAACCCTGTTAGTTTGCATATGAAGTATCTATGTTAGTTGTTAAGCATTGTTATGCAACAACATCACATGTGTCTTATTGTGGTCCTTAAGCCACATGTGAATAGGACCCTAGGTAAACCTACTGTACTTACAGGTGACAGCCCATGACCAACCATCGACTAGGATATGACATAGCTATAGATCCTAGGTTCAGTCACCAAGTCATGAACCTAAACCCTAATGATCCTATGCTAGAATTAGTAGCAATGTCACCATGGTGTAATGTGTATGCATGTACACCTACCCATAGTATAAACCATACAACCAACTACTGACCTAACTAGAGTTAGCTAGTGGTCGTTTCAACACCCTAACCCATGACATAGTGACTCAAACCTATGCCCATGACCCCACTTACGAGAATATTAGTCTTAAACCCTAAGCCATAGTAGTAGAGGCTATCCACACCGAGAGATTAACCACTTGACCCTCGTTGGTCAAAGACGGTGACATCATGCCAACCATAGTAGCATCCCTCCACATGAGAATGTCAATACCTCATGTCACGGTAATAGTAGCCACCTACACATATAACTACCCAACTATCCTATTAGATCAACCCTCGCCAAACCAGGGAAAATACCTCTACCCTAGAAGAAGTAGTTGCCTAACTACCTACCTCGGCTTGACTAGCTACGTAGCCACTCTAAAGGGTAAACCCCCACAAGACTACCATGGCAAGACAACCTACTTAGAACGCCAAGCCAGAGAAGCATACCTAAACCCCAGGCATATAAGCCTAGTGATCACTACAAGCCACATGAGAATATAGTGGACATGATTAGTAAAGTAAGAACCCTGTCGACAACTCAACACTTAGCTAGTCTAACTAGTGCCCTTTGAGCTAACCCTAGTGGGATGATAAGCCATATAGCAACTTACCTTGGTCACATGTCGAATCGGACATAGCATTACATCCTAACCTCTCATGAGCGTAGGATCTTAAATAAGTATACATGCCAACTACACGATACTACACCACCATACCCTAAGCAAGGATGAGTGACTTGTAGTAGACCACCCTAGATCATGCTTCGAGAGACCAAGGCTAGGTCGCTATCATAACTAGGTATTACTCCTATAAATATCTCATGTGATAACTTGTGCACATGAATCACACATGCATTAGTATGTCATGCTATTTAGCCGAAAGCATACCTTCACATATGTAATGTGCCATTGGTCATGATTTGGATTTCATTGGATTTTTGCTTGCTTGTTAAATCAACAACCAAACATCTATTTATTTTCTTGATACAATAAATAGATGAAATATTATATGGGAATAATAACCCAACAATCCTATGACCACTATGACCACCATGGAATGTTGTTCAAGTGATACAAAGCGCAATGTATATAAATACATGTAATAAATAGCTAAAAAGGCAAACGTAAAAAATAAAAAGGAAAAGGAAATGGACAACAGCCATTCGGCCTACCGATTTGGCCCAGCCCGCGAGCATCCGTCCATTTTCTTTTCTCCTCGGCCTAGAACTGACAGCCCGGCCTGCTACCTTCCTCCTCTACCTTTTCTTTTTCCAGTCAAACCAGCCTGGCCTCGCGAGCCCGCTCAGCCTACTTGCCCACGCTCGCGGCCTGCCACTGCTACCGGCCCATCACCTCTTCTTCCTCACCTTTCCCTGCTGCAAGACCGAGCCGGCCCAACCAGACATCGGCCCACTCCACCTCGCGGACGAGACCGCCCCCGCATCACGATGAAGTGGCCGCGAGTGACGCTGCCGCCTTGGTCCCAAACCCGTCATAACCTCTACCCGCCCTCCTCTCGCTTTTGCCCGGGAACGAAATCGCCGTCGCCGCGCCAAATCCCCTCGCCTCGGATTCGAGCTCATGGCTCGGGTGCGCCCACGTCGACGCGATGCGCACCACGCTTGCCACCTGGGCCGACCGGCTCTGACAGGATCACGAGAACGGCGTGGCCCTCTCAAGCGCGCGCCCCCGCTCCCGCCCGCGCACATGAGCCTGCCGGCCGCCTGCTTCCCCTCTTCCTTGGCCGCCAAGCCGATTGGGTGCACCCCACTGACCTCTAGAGCCCACAGCGCCTCGACAGTGACCCATCGAGCGCCCCTGTCCGCTTGATTGCGCGCGCACCAACGATCGCCGTCCGCCGGCCAACAATGGACGTCGCCGCCTATAAGTAGCAGCACCAGCCCTGCTAGGGTTTCCCCAAGCCACCGCCGTCGCTGCGGCCTTGCCAATTCACCACCAGCCACCTCAGAATCGGAGAAGGGGAAGAAGTAGGCGGAGGAAGGAAGAGGAAGGCGGGGAAGAGAAGACGCCGGAGCCGCCGCCGGACGTGGAGGAGATGACCTCGCCGGGGCGCTGGAGCCGATGGACCAGTACCGTGAGCTCGGCGTCGACTACGTCTCCTACCTCCCCATCTCTTCGCCACGCTCCTTGAGCCGCACTGAGCCTGCCTGTCCGCGTCGCGCAGGTAAGCCACCATGCCCGCTTGACCAACCCCGGCCCTGCTTCTACCTAAGCCATGCCGCTCCACCACAAGCGCGTAGGCTATGGCCAAGCCCGGCCCCTGGACACACACGCACCGCACGCATAGACCAGCCAAGAGCCCCTGGATGGCCGGCACCACCATGCCGGCGGACTTGCCCGCCATGCTCGCCGCGCCGTGGCCACGCCCGCCACCGTGCGCCGCCGTTCGCCGGCAAGCCATGAACCCCCGGACACCTTGGACACCGGGACTCCCTCCGCCGTGGTGGGGCGCACCCCGTGCGCACACCACCAGCGAGAGGCGACCCCGGTGGTGACCTACCACGACCTTCCCACCGGAGATGGAGTCCGCACGGGGCGCTCTGGGAGCGCCACCGTGGCGCGATTGCGCCGGCCGACTCTGGCCGCCTCGCTCACCGAGGCAGCGCCGTGAGCCGCGCCGCGGGCCGCTGCACACCGCGGCATCCCTGATGGAGAAGATGAAGCTGGTGGACGCCTGCTTTGACGCCGAGCCGAACGCCGCCATGACCGTCGTGCCGCCGCGTGCCTCGCCGCAGAAATTGGGCACCGCCGTGTCTCTTGGTTGATGCCGGTGGGCCGAACGTGGCCCTGGTGATGCCAACCGAAGCCCCGTGCCTTCAATTGAACCCTGGGTGGCCCCTGCCCCGTTGCCGAGGAGCGTCGCCGCAGCTAGGCCGCCGTCGTACGGCCAAGCTCCGCCTAGCGCCCCACGAACTGCGCTGATGGCCTTGCCATGCCCTCCATGCCGCCGCGGAGCGGATGCGCTCGCCGACGTGGAGCAAGAGCCGCCATGGCGCCGGGAAGCCCCGCCGTGCCGCCGTCGGCCGTGCCATGGCCGCGCACTGGGCATGGCGTGAGGATGGGGATGAGATGGAAGGTACTGGCGCGTGGTGGATGGACTTGGTCCATGTGGACCGAGCCTCCTTGGTGGGTCCCCACGATCATGTCCTCCGTGCGCGAAATGATGGACCGGCTACCCCTCTTGTGGACCTCCGTGGAACCAGTCTACCGTAGACCAAGAGCCAGTGAAGGAGGGTGCACGCGGTGCACCGTGAACCAAAGGATGGTCCATGGACCAAGGCGCCCCCGTCCATGATGAGCCGCCCGCGTGAACCAAAGCCCGTATCTGATCCAGCCCGTCGACGTGGCTTCACCATAGCTCGCCACGTGTTGGGCTCGGCCCGGCCCAGTCCGGCCCAAACGGCCCATTGGCGACCCATTCCGGCCCATTAGTGGCCCATCTAGGGTTGACCGGGTCAACGCTGACGTCATCATGACGTCATGCTGACGTCAGCATGGTCCCGCTTGCTGACATCAGCAGCCACGTCAGCATGTCACGTGGCCTAATGACGAGCTGCCACGTGTCAGCCCCACATTAATTCAGCCTTTTATTATTTTCAGAATATTGTTTAAACTTCAAAAATTCATAACTTATTCATACGAGCTCCAAAAATTATGATCTTTATATGTAAATTCATCTAAAATTGAGCCCGGGGCAATGAGACTATGTTTGAGTGCATTTGGTTCTTCTATATTTGATTTGCTTCTTTGTGGCTTCTATAAGAGTCGCTAACGCGACTATTACGTTTCGGCTTCAGAGTCGATTCGGGCGAGGAACGATCTGAGGATGGAGTCTACGAACTCGAGGGAGTGAACCTGCTGAACGACTATGGAGGAGGACTTGTACCACTACTGACGGGCTCGTACCACTACAGACGGACTTGTACCACTACTACCGGATTCGTACCACTACTTCCTCGACATCGCAGGTGTCATGGCAGCACCTTTATTTTAGAGAATCCTATTAGACATTGTATGTTAGAATTGCTAGTGCTTTATATTTACTCCCTTGCTAGTATATGATGCATGCTATTGCCTGAGCTATATTTACCTTGTTCGAAGCCCCTTTACCATGTTACCCAGCCTTGCGCTCGCCCTTAATTCTTACCGCCTCTCTGCGTGCTTGCATTTATTATCACCTTATTTATTATAACTCCACTTCGCATTGTATATGAGGTGCGGGTGGTGAACCCTTGGGAATGGATTGGCTTGGGATGCCGGACTGGGTGTGTGGTGAGGGTTGAGTCGGCCGGACAGGGATTACGACGAGCTTCGAGCGAGTCTTGCCGAGAGGACACAGCCTGGGTGCCCCGCTTTACGAGATGGCCTGGGAGCCATGCTTTATGAGAGTACCTGTGGCGGGTACATGTGAGGAATGAGGAGTCTCATCGTGCGAACCTCTGGGAGGTGGAGCCTTGGGAGTGGGGTGCTGTGGCGGCACGTTGAAGATTAGCCCATACAGGGGAGATATCGCTGTCTGGCCAATACCGAGGACTAGTGACCGGATCATTGGACTCTTGCTTTCCACTCGCTCTCTAATGGGGGGGAGACGGTCTAACCATCTGGTAGAACGAATGCCATTACTACCGGGTGTAAGCGGATTTGTGTCGGGAGGTACGGGCCGAGAGTGCTCACACCCTCCTTAACCAACATAGTGACCCCTTGGCCTGGTACTATGTCTCACGATCTCGCGGCCGGGGGTCGAGAGGCGGATGGTATTCGCTCTAGGCTTATGGCGATCGATATCTGCCTAGATGTGGCCGCATCGATGATGGCTATCTTGTGGAATAGTGAAACCTCTGCAGAGTGTATGGTTGATCGATCGATACATATGCCGACTCGTCGGCTATGGACCAGTCCCGTGTGATGCTTGCTTGTCTAGGAGAGGAGTCTTCTGCCTTCCTTGGTACATGTGTAGGATACATCCGGCCGTGAGCCTGGGAGGCTGCGGGTCGTTGAGGCCTGACGAGCGGGAGTCGTCTTGCCGGCCACGTGAAGCGTGGTGGGGTGTGGTGATGTGTGGATGGGATGGATGGGATGGAGGATGGATGTGGGTGTGGGTTTTGGGAATGTGTTAAACTTGACTATTATATTATTATTATTACTACTTGTGGCTACTTCGCATGCGCTAGGATACAAACCACAGCTAAATATAGGATCGCCAGGTCCCTTTATTTTCTCTTTTCCACTAAAGCTCATTCGGTGCTGACCATGGCCTGCACACATCTGGCGGTGTGCAGTTTTTCTGTGATGTTAGGGTTGAAAGGATTAGAAGGTCTCGTGCCTACACTCAAGTTGGAGATCGAAGCTGCTTCCGCATTTTACTTTCGCCTTCACCAGCTGTTCTGGATGTTAGAAATACTCTGATTGCGCCTTGTGGTGTTGTAAATATTATTGTAAACCCCTCTAATTGTACTCTGTAATCTCAGAATTCGATGTATGGAAATGATTATCAACTGTTGTATATCATTCTGTGGATTTTCCCTTCGCGGAAATTTGAGGATGTTTCAACTATGCTTATTACAAGGTTGTCGCACTGGCCGTGCTGATTTGCTAGTAAAATACTAGTGATCCAATTCTATAAGACAACTAAAAAGCAATATGCTGCTTTGGTGCTAGTTTTCGATTGAACCAGTTATGTTGGCTACTAGTTTTTAACATTCTGGCTTTCACCAACCAACCGGATAGCCAATGTTTCTCACTGAAGTTATCGAATCATAATAGTACTGCATTAGTGCTGCTTGATACTATCCAATTTAGGGGCAATTTGTAGAACAGATTATAAGATATGCCCGGTTATTTCAGTTTTTGATTGAACCATTGGTTCATCGTTAGTTCACCCTTCACTTAGCAACCAGCTAAAAATGTCTCGTGGTCTGTGCATCGCATCTGAGATCATTCCCTCCCTTTATGTATTTTGTTTATTGTTCTATTTCGCTGCTGGAAACAAGCATGTGCATTTCTCATCTTTTTTTGAGGGGGTTGCATTTCTCATCTTCATTCGTAGTACTTTGTATTGTTCTAGGATTAGAGATTTTCACCACTCCATCAAATTTTATTAGTTACTTTTGTACATCAATTGGGAACAATGGAACATTGCTTGGTATGCTACCAAAAAGTTTATGATTGAATTATTGCTTGGTATGCTACCAAAAAGTTTCTAAGTTCCCCATAGCTCAGATCTCATTATTATTCCTATGCATTTATTTTGTACTGGGGCACTGCTATTTACCTTGTCTTAACACTGTTGCCCACCTGAATTTTAGAACTACATGCACCCATTTCCCCTAATGCCTGAGTTATCGATCTTCGTTTCTGGTTGTCTCGCTATTATTGCTTTATCAACCACACTGTTTGCCTAATTTATAACAATATTATTGCTTAACGCCTAACACTATTTTGCCTAACATATGAAATAAAGCTAAGAACGCAAATCTGTGGGACCTGCAGGAGTCGTCGTTGTTGCCATGGTTGGAGCATTTGGGGGTATTTGTGCTGCAGTAGCGAGTTCTTCCTCCCAATGCTACTGCAGCTCATGATGTTGTTTCCATTGTTATATTAGCTGCGTCATCCCTTTTTCCTGACATATGCTCTGGTGAGTTGCACAGACCTAAATACAATTTCTATATGAGTGCTCTGTGCAGCCTTGATGCAATTTGATGATTTTAATTGGAGCACATAGATGTCAACATAGATGTTAAGGCTGGCTATTGAATATTTTCATTTCCAGCCCAACGCAGTATCCAGTAAACACTCCAAGCTACTCCTGGATCCTGTTTCAGCATATATTAAACCTTTTGACCACTCATTTCTCTGAAGTATAGCTCTTGCTGGCAATCCATATCAACAAAAATTATGACCCAACTACAGCCATAATGAGAAGGTCGGCCAAGTTTTGTAAGAAAATGTATCGAGTTCAGCTAGTTTTGCTCATGGAGTGGAGCTGTGTTTTCACTTTTTCAGGCGTACGTGTTCAAGTCAAGCAGCGGCGCCTGCACGGTGTTCCTGTCCAACTACAAAACCAATGCCGTGGTGCGGGTGGTGTTCAACCGGCGGCGCTACAACCTCCCGACGTGGTCCATCAGCGTGTTGCCAGACTGCAAGACCGATCGTCATGTTCAACACGGAGACGGTGGCCGTCGACGCTGGTGAGGATGAGCCCCATGGGACTCGCTGGACGACCGCGCCTTCACCAAGGACGACCTGGTGGAGCAGCTCAGCATGATGTGGGACAAGTCTGACTACCTATGGTACACGGTACCACCTAGTGAGTGATCAGATCCCTTTGAAACTTTCCGTTCTTTTCAGATTTCTTTCTTTATGCCAACTGCATGATTCCCTGCTTGTGTTAGGGAATGGATACATTATTCTAATCATGGGTTCTGCATTTATTACTCTCAATGGTAGCCTAACAAGTGTACTTTGTACTGAACTACTTTTCTAAAATCATTGAACTGCTTTTCTGAATTCATTAAAGAACTTTTCTGAAATTATTGAATTGCTTTTCTAAATTCCACATTGGGCAGCGCCTATACCACTACTGCAACTTTTTTTTTTATTCCTGGTGCTGCCATCTTCACATTTGTTTTGTTCATTATCTTGTTAACATGTAGCTCTACAAATCTAATTCAACACCTTCATCACTTACCAGGCTAGCCTAATGCCCTGACCTTGTGAATCGCAAGCTGATTTTTCATTTAATTGCCTTCACACATCTAGTTTGACTCTATGATCTTAGGCTTAAGGAATAGGTGCAGCACAGACACCAGTTGCCTTATTCCCTTTTACTAACTACAACTTATCCTTTTAGCATAGTTGCCATGTGCATCTTGCCCTTTGCCAACCAACCACGCCGTGCACGCACTGGCTGTGTCACCAACCCTTGTGGCTTTCAGCTGTAGATTGAATTATAGATCCTGACACTGTGCCTATGTGTGAAGTGGCAAGCAACAAGTATCTTAGATGTATCCATTACAACTGATGCTAAAGGACTAACGTCCGGCGATACCTCCTATTTTAGAACATCGTCGCCCATTTCTCCTTATGCCTGAGCTATTGATCTTCATTTCTGCTTATGTCACTATTCTTGCTTTATCAACCACGCCGTTAGGCTGATATAGTGAGCCTGCAGCGGAGGATGGTGACTCTTGAGGTGCAAGATCACTAGGAAACTGATATTACTCTGAATGGTAGGGTACTGAACTACTTTTCTGAATTATTGAACTGCTTCTCTAAAATTATTGAACTGCATTTTTGAAATTATTGAATTGCTTTTTAAATTTATTGTACCCTATTTGTCTCTCCTACTGATTTTTACCTCTATTTTATAGCAATTGAGCTAAAACCTTTCATCCAACATGGTTTCTTAGGTGTTGCTTGTGTTAGGCAATGACTAGAGGATAGCAAACACACCGTTTCATTGTCTTCAGGGGTTCCTAAGTTATGTTTTACCCAATACGATAGCTCTGTTTTTTGTATGCACTTTGTTTTTACATATTTTGACCTGTATAGTACACCTTGATTGGTAGGAGTATTAGTAATAAGAGACAACATACTAAACATATTTTGGGCAAGCTAAGCTACAAGCATGGACCCTAAGATCAGTACAATTCTACTAGCTATAGCTGGTCGCCTGGTCAGTACCAGTCTAAGAACCAGGGCACTACTTATTGTTTGGGTGAGGCAATTATTAGTCAGGAAATTGATTAGTAATCTAGTAGCCAATTTAATATCATTAGTTAGGCAAGTTAATAGTATTCTGGTAGCAATTTAATATCATTGATCAAGCAATTTATTGGTTTTCTGGTAGCAATTTAACTTAATAAATCCTTTGTATTTTAAAAGTAAGTCCTTATCTAATAGGAGTGAATTCGAACAATCATCAGTCGAACTTATGAGCATAGAGAGTGAACTTCATGCAAATTTACTCAGCATGTAAATATAACATGTCCATCATAGGAGTAAAACCACAAGGTTATGCAAATATGGAGCATGCTGCATTATCCTAGATTAAATTATGGCATGCTATTACATATATGTTTCATGTTTTTCACAACAAATGAAATTCATGGTGCACTTACTGGATGTTCTATGTGGTCAAGCTCAAATCAGCATGACATTCAGCTACACTGAACTGAAATATGCCGATTCATCCTTTACCTAGATGTTCAGCTAAGCTAACGATGTTTGCCTATATGCACTGCCTGTTTGTTTCTCTCTTCTTTTGTTCTTTTTTGCAGAAATGATAACTTCTTCTATGGTCTAACATAAACTATAGGCATATTTTTGGAGTTGGACACATAAGTGTTACCTGATTACTAATAACTTGTCTAACTAATGATATTAAATTGTGTAACCATTGATACTAAATTGCTTAACTTTTTTAGTTTAATTGCTTAACCTATGCTAAATACAGCTGGCCGAGCAAAAGCAGTCATGATCATTTCTAGACTAGATTTTATAATATTTTTTTCCTTTTCCCATTAGTTCAAGAACATGGTGCTAGTCTTATCATTGTACACTCTTGTAATTGTTACTTGCTTATTTACGCCTAGAGCTGTTACCAGATCGCATTACTAATCATCTTATTTTTCCATGCAAGAGCTTTACGGGAGAAATGGAAGTTTGTGTTTTATTTTCATGTGCAGGTAGAATCATAGGCCAAATGCCTCTCTTTGATAAGAAACCTTTTAAAACGAATATGAGACCAAATGAATAGAGACAACCATGTGCAGCAGTAAGCAGATGTATGGTGCATCAAATCAGAACGTTTATATGTTACCAGTACGAGGTTTAGTGCAAGAAGATGTATATCGTAGTAGTACATACAACATATATGCATGTTAAAGTCATTAACTTGTCTGATCATTTGTAATTTTTGGCAAAATAAAATTTTGTGTAACTATGATTCCTGCCTATCACGTTTGTGTCTAACGATGTATGTTTTTCTACCTGACATTGTGTTCTAAACTGCTTCATAATATCTACTTTTTCTCATCTATGTGTTTTAATATGCCTGACATCTCAAGATGCTCAAAATGATATATGATGAACAATTTTGTAATTTGATTTTGGGTTGTATGGGTGAACATATCAAATTTTTCTAATATTTTGGATGTCGTCAGCGACCCTAGGGAGGTGGAACGTGGTATGCGGACAAAAAAGTGAATGCAAAAGAAAATTTACCAGAAAAGGAATTATTATTAACCGCTTCAAAATTCTTTCCGTAAATGGACCATGCGTGCCATAAGCTAATAGCACGCCCTGCGTGCGTTAGCTGCTCCCATTTTGCCGAGTGTCTGGCCCGACCCAGCACTCGGCAAAGGGCCATGTCTAAATGGGCCACCGGCCGGCCCAACACCCGGAACCACCCCCACCCCACCCCTCCCCCCAACACACACCCCCCCCCCAACCCACCCACCACACACACACGAGCGCGCTGCGCCCCCATCCTGCCGTCGCCGCCGGCGAGCCCCAGCCCCGGCTAGCCCCTCCCCACGGCGAGCCTCGACCGGCCCCGGCGAGGCCCGGCCCCACGCCCAATCCGGCGGCGCGCGCACGGCGGCCGCATGGACACGGTGGCCCCGTCCGGAGTCGTGCAAGGGAGGCGGAGCTTCTCCTCCAACCTGCAGGCGGCAGGCCATCCCCTCCACCCAACCTGCCAGCGGCAGCCCATCCCTCCGCACCCGACTGCGGCTGGCCCTGCTCGCGCTCGTTGCGGCGTCGACCTCCACCGAGTGACCGACGGGGACCTGACCGCGTCGACCTCGCCGGTGCCCTGTGGCGGCACCCTCCATACGGTACCCCAGCAGCCCTGTTCCCATGGCAGATCTGGGCAAGGTCTGGTCCACGACGAGGGGCGGCCAGTCCAGATGGATCCGAGCGGACACAGTGCTCGTTCATCATGAGGAGGCAGCGGCCCAGCACCCGTTGCATCTTCAGCGATGGCTATCTCAAGGTGAGAGGTGAGACCCGAAGAATTCCGCATCCCTCGGCATGGATTCAATTTGGTTTCGGTCTGTAGTCCTGTACTAGTGTCTTTCTTCTATTTGTCTGATTAGCCATGAGATTTGAGAGGCCATCGGGAGTTCAGACTTGACCTTGATCTGCTACTGGAACCATGCATTTGTGTCTACTATTACAAATTGAGTTCGTAAAAAAAAATAGTAATGTGTTTCTTCTTAGAATTTGGAACTAGTTGCATTATAGTAATGTGTTTCTTCTTAGAATAGTTCACCATCAATTTATGGTAACTGTCAGTTCTAAATATCATATTACGCCATTCAAGTTATATATCAAAAATACTTTCTACTGCAGTGTACCTGCTGCTGGGCAGGAAGCCGGGGATGTGGTCGTGGACTGCATCGATGACCTCATCATGGCCTTCATCGAGGCCGACGGCACCTGTCAGCAATGTTGTCGGCTCGTGAACGATGAGGCACATGACATGCAGGCGTTCTTGGCGCTGGTGCTGGACCTCCCCACCAAGCTGCTCCCAGCGCCTGTACTGTCCGTGCAAGCCACGCTGATCCTAGTGGAGACATGACATTGAGGTGAGCAGCTGTGCCATTCTGCTTCTCCCTAGTTTAACCTACAGCCGATTTCCTTTGGATTTGGATTATCATTATATGAAATATGAAACATCTTACTGTAAGGATGAGTCTTCTCTGTAGTTTACTCTGCAGTTCAGTCATTGTCAGGCAGTTTTCATTGTAAGCCAACGCTACTTGTTGGAAAAAAAAACTATGTGTTTGTTTGTCAACTATTATTTACTTTTGCTTAGCACGGTTTAACACGGTTTGATAATTCAGAACAGTAGTTCGTTGATCTGAATTCATTTGATAACTTTTTTCTATGCAGCCAAAGAGGGATAGGTGTCCTGTAGCTGCTTAATGATATGGAAGGAAGAGGAGTTTTAGCCAGGTCAGTAAGGGATCGCTCTCCGGCTTCCTTTTGCTCATCTGCTATTCTATCCTTTTGCACTCTGATCAATTCGATCAGTTACGCCATCTCTGGCTGGTCAATTTAGCTCTGTTTTATGCATGCACGAACATACCGAGGTCACCTGCTCTCAGCATCTGCTCGAGGAATGTGAGTTGGCAAGCCGTTGGCTTGGAAAGCTTGTAGCAGCTAGCATAGCAACACTTGCCTGTGATTGATATATACATGTTCCTGCTCCTTTATGTTTAGCTCTGCTTAGGCAGCGATGATTGCTGGATATTATTCTTTGCTGAGATGTTATATATGGTTGGAGATTTTGGTAGGAAGATAACATGTGAGCATGTGCATGGCCTCTTTTTCTTAACAATAGATATTGTATTGTGACAATAGAATATGCACTGCACACACATTCCTGATATTCTAGATACGAGTACACTGTTGTACCAGGTTATACTGCTGGTTTAGAATACCAATGCTCTAAATATGAACTATAGTTTAATTTTATAAATCAAAACCATGTCATTTACTAGATGTAGCAATCCATGATTTTGAGGCGCCGCGCGCCGCGGCGCCAGACCCCCTTCACAACGCCTAGGCGTTTGTGGCGGACGCCTAGGCGACGCCATACACACACATTTGAGGCGCCATATGATCATCTTAATATATAATAATGCTACTAAAATGCAGAAGCAAATCATACTTAATATTGCCAAGTCAGCATATAATACCATAATAACGCAATAGCAACAATAGGTCTCTAATAACAACAAATCTGAAATCTCCCATCACCCAGTAGCAACAAATTAGTCTCTAATAACACGGTAGGAAGAGGGAAAGCAGAGACAGGGAAAGACAGGGGAAGAGTTCACGCCTGGAACAGAGGAAAGAAACAGAGGAAGAGTACACGCCTGGGGACAGCAGAGTGCACGCCTCAAGATTAGAGATTAGGGAAAGGAGAGGAAGCGGGAGGGAAAGCAGAGGAGGCAGGAGGAAAGCAAGCGGAAGGGGAACACCTGACGGATGCGTAGACAATAGGCGGGCGAGTAGTTGCCGATGGCCGACGGAGGCACACACTTGAGACAGAGCAAGTGCGGATGGCTCCACGGCGGGTGCGGACGCTCGGAGATGCAGGACTAGCTCCGTGGCTGGGGCCGCCGGCCGGCGGACTCGAGCAGAGGAGCAGCCTGCTGCAAGTGGAGCTCGAGGTTCGTCCACTGCCTTCTCTCTTCCTCTCCCCTCGCCCGCACTTGCGCTAAATGCGGCGGAAGGTCGATTTCCCGCGTGGGGAACCAATCTGGGCGGACCGCGCACTCGATTTCCCGCGGAGGAGGCTACCTGGGTGGACAGCGCGCTCGATTTCCCGCGTCGCTTTCTTTCCGCGCGGGCGCGCGGTCAATTTCGCGCGGTGGCGCCCTTCCCCCGCGATTTTCTTCCGGCGTCCGCGGCGCGGCTGTAGGCGTCCGCCCGACGCCTATCTACGCCTACACGACGCCTAATCCGATTAGGCGGACGCCATACATGCTGAGGTCGTGGCGACCCCGACGCCCAGGCCCTCGAGCACGCCTTGTCGCCTAGGCGACGCCTAGGCGACGATTAGGCGACGCCTCAAAAACATGGGTAGCAATTGCCTTTTCAGATTCAACATGTGGAGTCTGGGCTGCATGTTTGCTGGAATGGTATTACCCACCTGACTATTCTACCTACTGCTGCCATATCCTTCATTAGTGTTTCTGATGATTCCTTATAGACATACCAATATTAATTTGTTGATCATATGCTGTTGATTGCAGATTTTTCGTAAGGAACCATTTTTCTACGGCCACCATGACAACCATGATCAGCTTGTTAAGATAGCCAAGGTTACAGGGCCAGCCTGATACCATATATATCTCTGTTATGTATGGTTGAGACCGCTTCAGTCCATTAGTTTCTTTCACTTTTGTTGACTGCTACTACTTTCTCACTCTAGCTTAATCCCTGCACACTAGTTATTATATGTAAAAAAAAAAGGAGGGAGCAGCATCAATGACACATAAAAGTTCTCATGTTTCTTGATTCTTCAAGGAGCTCTGCTGCATAGTTATATGTGTTTTGCTATGGTCAAATTTGATATTATATATATGTTGTGACGTGGACAAGTGTATAATTAGTGTTTCATAGCTCTTCTTTAACATCTTTTTTTTTAACAAAATTAATTTCATTGCCGAGTGCCATGGCCAGGGGCACTCGGCAAAATTTATGTTAACGGCTGACGGTGTGACGACGCAAAAACTTTGCCGAGTGCCTTCCATTGCACTCGGCAAAATATATAAATATTTTGCCGTGTGCCCCGAGAAGAAGCACTCGGCAAAGTTTCTTTACCGAGTCGAATTTTGCCGTGTGCACTTTGTCGAGTGCAGCACATGGCAAAGTGTTTGCCGAGTGTATAAGTGCACTTTGCCGTGTGCTTTGGCACACGGCAACGTTTCGCTGTGCAGTAGTGATTGACCTATCACTACCAAAATTGTGGAGTTCTCCTATTGTTTTTATTAAGTAGTAATAAAACATTACCATTAGTAATAGCCCATGGGAATCCTCAGTCCAAGACATTTGGTGG
Source organism: Themeda triandra (assembly GCA_018135685.1). Classification (NCBI taxonomy): domain Eukaryota; kingdom Viridiplantae; phylum Streptophyta; class Magnoliopsida; order Poales; family Poaceae; genus Themeda; species Themeda triandra. The sequence goes on along the minus strand of JAENPR010000643.1, from coordinate 73,514 downwards.
GGAAAGTTTTTTTGAATACTAAAACACTAGGAGAACCCCACATCATAGGAGAAGGTGTAGATTCTAGTTTCTTTAGATTACAGTTGTAGATTCTAGTTGTGTATATAAAGTAACACTACCATAGAATGGTTCTTCAGTGTTGGTCTCTATTGAACTGACAGTGATGACTCTTTACTATCGGTTCTGAGCTTTAAAATCAGAAAAATGATTGGGGTTGCAAAAACTGACAATGAAAGTCTACATCACTCCCGGTTTGTAGCTAGAACCAGCACTAAATTGACAGCGCTGCACTGATGGTTCTAGTCATAGATGAGCAAAGATGTGGACATTCACTTGCAATTGGCTTAAGCTTGGCTTAAGCTGGTAGTGATTTTCCACGATACACAAAATGCTATCATCCTCTCCTTCCACCTCCCTCCTCTCTCCCATCCTGAGCACACTCATTGTCACGCCCTCCTCTTATTCATCATTGTTGTGGTCATTCTTCACGAAAGTACTTAATGAAGGTCAGGGACTTTCAAGCAATATGAGCATGATCGTCTTGCTTTAAGGTTAAAAGACAAGTGTTCACTCCTTCCAATTTGTAGCTTTACAATTGTTTTGATGGCTAGGTTGCTTGATTCTCATTCAAGTTGTTCCTCCATTTTAGAGAGCACTTTTCAATTGGATTTTGAGGAAGACATCCAAATTGTGGTGAATCCATCTTCCAAAGGTTGGTGGCTATATATGAACGTATTTTAATTCCTAGCTGATGACATTGTGATTTTGATGATTGTTAGTATATGATGCTTTAGTTAGTTTTTGCACCGAATAGAGTAGTTTTTTTCAATAGGGTTGTGTTTCCATTTTGATGAGCAAATCCATATGACACCTACCAACACATTGTTTCAAGCTATACTTCACACATATCATGCTTATCAAATGAATGGTATTCCAATTGATATCTCAATCCTACTAGATTAGCATCAATTAATATGGTTTAGTTGATTTTTCAGTTGGCAGTAATGAAACATGTACAGAGCTGTATTTATTGTGTAATCTGTTTTAAAATGCATTATTCACTTGTTCGAATGTTTCAGAAAATATCTAGGTATTTTTCATATATCCTATAGCTAAACGCAATTTTTGAAAGGTTGTAGTGTATCTTCATGAGATTTAAATATTTTAATTAGGTTTTCATGTTTCCATCTATCTTTAGAAATTTTCTTTAAAATGTAGAAGCTATGTTTTCTGTGGTTTAAAAACCTTATCAATAGCATAACATATTTTTAAAATTAAAAATATAATGAAACCACATCGAATCCATATGTTAAGTTCTGCACGAGTATACCTTGTATAGTATATACACACAACTAAAAAAAAAAAGAATGAAAGCACATTGAATCCATACGTAGGCCATGGCAGTCCGTCGATGCAGAAAGCTTCCTCCAAAGTGATTTCATTATATTTTAATTAGGACCAATCAAACTTCTAATAGGGCTTTAAACCATGAAATTTTTCTTAGCTTCTACAAAATTCAAGGAAAAACCTAGACCGACAAGAAAAATCAAATAAAGACTTTAAAGCTCATGATATGGTATATCTAAAAGCCTCTCTAGAAAACAGATTTGGTTCTAGTATAACATGAAAACTATATCCCAAAACATATTGAAATTTCCCATAAAATTTAATGTCTAAAGTTGTTTTAGAAACTTGTCATAATAAAAAGAAAATGTAACCAGTATGGATGCAACATACATTAGTGATTAGTGTCGAAGGCATACATTCGTGTCAAATTTTATATATTTATTTCATTGGCTAGAATGTTTTTGGAAAGTTTCCAAATTTCCCAATTTATAGAGCCAAATATAACTTTTTTGAAATCTTTTAAATGCATTTTCAAGAGTTCTAAATAATTTATTTAAGTTTCTCATGTTTTTATCTATTTTAGAATTTTCTTGAAAATTTTATAAGCTTATAGTTTTTTCTATACCTATTATTTAATCATCAAAATTTCCTACATTTTTTTCTATCCGCTGGAGGATTCTGACCGCTCCTATCCGCCAAGTCCGTCCGTAGGAAAAAAAATATCCGGAACCGGAACCCTCTCCAGTATGCACGAAGGAAGGAAAATAGAAGAGGCCGGTCCTCCGGTCCGTACAGAAAGAGGAAAAATAAAAGAATAATAAAGAAAATAAGGAAAAAGATTAAAAAAGGGTGTGATGGCTATTTAGCAAAATCAATCAATAATAACAATGCCAATTTTTTGCAAAGCGATGACAATTTCGCAATAAAAAAATACGCAATGTTACACGCCGTTCAAAGAGCACGTGAGTGAGTTTGTCATCTAATTTAGCAAAGAGTTGTTAGCAAGAATAGAAAAAAATGGTGGGTTCTAGGTAAAAAAATGATATAGTAAAAGTTTATCTCAAGATATATACAACAAATGATATGCTAAAAGTGTCTTTGCTTCACGCTGGGGCGCGCCTCTGCAGAGTTTGCACTTGATGGTTGATGGTCTCATTAGATTATTCAGGTATTGATTGTTGGTTGTGTGGTTCCCAGATGGCACAGACTGCCATGAAGTCTCGATTGAACTCCACCACGCTCAACGCCACGACCATGGAGGTAGTGGACGAGAGCGACACGGCCTCTAGGACCACGATGGCGGGGAAGTTATTCCTGGCTAGCCATATAGTAAGTGAGTGAGTTCGTCATCTAATTCAGCAAGGAGCTGGTGACAAGAATAGGAAGAGCTACCATAAGAGACTCATGTTAGGGTTGTAACTGATCTGGAATATAAGAATTGGCATAAGCATGAATTATTTTGAATACGATGAAAAAAAATCTAAATGTGTTTGGAAATAGTTTAGATTCCCAATGCAAAAATAGGTTTTTGTTATTTTCTAAAAATGATGAAACCTTTTACAATAGATGTGGACAAAATTCGAAGCGGTATGGGTATTTGTTCTCTTTATTATTAAGTATAGATTAGGTATAGATACATTATGACTAGATATATACAACAAAAGCAAGCAATCTTTTTAGAAAATTTAAAATCTTCTATTTTAAACAGAGGGAGTATTATGGATTTGTAACCCGTAGCAACGCACGGGCAAATTTTCTAGTTGTTTATTAAAAGGTGATCTAAATTGTTTTAGTATTAATACGAGTTACATGCGAAGGTAGTTTATCTGTCTTTAGAGTTGGAGAAGACTCCGATACTAGTTATATGGAGGCAAAAAGGACTCTTTTCTTCAGGTAGATACACAGGCAGTCCGGCCGGACCCCAGAGGAACCCTAGCTATCTTAATTACCGATTCGCAATCATCCACTAATCCACTTGCCTTTAGTTAGTTTCCCATGGAGCCGCCCGCCATCTCCCGCCACGATGATGAGGCGGAGGAGGACCTCATCTCAGCGGCCTCCCCGAGGAGATTCTGCACACCATCCTCGTCTGCCTGGACTCTGCCGCGGCCGCCGCGCGCACCAGCGTCCTCTCCCGCCGATGGCGAGGCGTCTGGGCTCACATGCCGGAACTCGTGATCTGCGGCAGCCCAGGTCCATCGACGACAACCTCGGCCCTCCTCGACTCCGTCGAAGCCGCCCTCAACTCCTACGCCGCACCTACCCTCGGCAGCCTCGAGATCGACGTAACCGAAATCGACCAGTGCGCCGCTGACCGTGTCGCTCCATGGCTGCGCTTCGCTTCCGAGCGCCTCGCTGGCAAGCTATGTCTCCGTTTGCATGTTAAAGCTGCTGTCCGCCGTCGGGACATTAATGAGGAGCTGACACTTCCCATCTGCGAGGGAGCTACGGAGATCGAGATCAACCTCCTGACAGAGTTTATTCTCCGGCCACCGCCGACCGGCTCCTTCTCGGCCCTGACCGATCTGGATATATTATGCAGACAAATTGACGGCGGTGACCTGGGGCGCCTTGCGTCTTCTCCGCAGTGCCCACGCCTGAGGAACCTCTATATCCTTGTGGTGAAGCTTACCCCTGTCTGCGACGTCTCCATTTGTTCGGAATCACTGGAGTGTCTCGAGTACCAGGTCTTGAAAACCGGCAAGCTAGAGGTGAATGCGCCGATGCTACGAGAGATTTCTGTGTCTCATGACATTGCTGAGGCTTGCATTGTCGCCCCAAAGCTGGAGAACGTTCAATGGAGCAGCACATTTAATCCTCGCATCCACCAGTTTTCTGTGGCCGGACGCCACCTTCAGTCGTTGGACATCATGCACTCGAACCATGGACGAGTGCTCATATCGTCCACACGACTGATGGAGAGGTAACAGCTTTTGTGTACAAAATTTCACAAAAAAAAATGAAGGTTATTGTTTTTTATGTTACATTACATATGGAAACTAGGGAAAAGATTCTACAATTTTGTAGCCAAGCTGATGAAAACTCAACACAATACTGATAATTTTGGGCACAATTAGTGAAAACCCCAGTACCTGCTTGCATTGAAGCTATTGCTTCCTTGTCCTTAATAACTGTAATTAATATACTGTTCTGCAGACACGAGTTATTTAGAGCAACTTTTCTATCATATTTTTGTTCCTATAAGAACTATGTTAGTTGTTCTGCAGACAGGATTAGTTAAGAGCAACTTTATTTCTATCATATTGTTATTCTGTTTCAAGAATTGGATCATTGGTAACTTTGCAAAAAGAACACTAATAATTTGCTGATTTCATGTTCTCATTAAACTTACTGGAAATTGTTCATTTGCAGAAAATAGCGGGATATATGACCTTCCTGAAGGACTTGGACAAGCTTCCAATATGTGAATCCCTTCTTATTTCTTTGATGGTGAATCACCATGCTCTTCCAGCGATAATGTTCCATCTCCTTAGGCGGTGCATCTGTATCAAGAAACTGAAATTATTTCTTGCCCTGCCTAGTCAGGATAATCCATCGAAGGTACTTCTAAGCTTTTAGCTTTATGCGTGTTCTATATCTAATTCATTTAGCAATGATATATATGTATTATGATATGAATCGTGCGATCTCTGATATCAAGAAATTTAGCAAATGGTCTGCGCTCACAGTATATGTCACAAGAACTAATATTTTATCACATTGCAAGGTTTTCTCATGGTTAACTAAACTAAATAATTCCTTGTCATGTGACTATTACGTGCAGATAAATAATATAAATAAGTAATTAAGAAGTCACTTTATTGTAAAATATCAAGCTATACATAATAATTAGATTACACCTACATTTCTCCTGCCATATATACATGCTGGAAGAGGACATTCACGTAGCATGATATGCAACGCCACAATAAATCAGCTAATTAATTAACATTTCTAATACAAAACAAATGCAATATGCTCGGTCTAGTCGTCGGCACAAGCGAGAGAGGAGAACAAAAAGGGGCAGCCGATCCAGAGTAGTTATTCCAGGCGATACACAGCAGGTTCTGTGTAAACAGTTAGTTTTACATATGAAATCAAGAACTTAAACCCAAACCCCAAACAGTAGTTGTGACCAATAATATAGATGATAGTACAAGATTGCAAGGAGATCCCAAGGTCATATTGTTGTGTCGATGCTGCGTGGGTTTGTAAACTGTCACATAAACAATAATGCATGTTGTTCCATAAAAAAAAAACAATAATGCATGTTGAGAACTAAGTCGGATGCTCTCCTCCCAAAGGCCAAACATACATTAACATTGACTCTTCTATACATGTCCTGTCCGCTAACATTTACTTTTTACTTATTTTCAGGTGACGCCTTGTTCTATATCGGGGTGTCCTTGTCTTCTACCAGAGAATTACAGGTTGGATGATATCGCATTTGATTTACTTGAAGAGATTGGGATCAATTACTTTACAGGTTCAGATGAACAAGAGCAATTTATGAAATTGTTGTTATCCAAATGCAACACAGTAACCCTTAAAAGGGTGGAGATTACGGTACCATTTGACCCTGTTTCTTCGAAGATCACGGAGGTTGTTGACAAGATCTGCAGTGTGTGTCATCCTAACAGCAAGGTCCAATTTAATGTGCTCCCAAGGGTGCCGATTCCATTTGACTCCTAAAATCGAGGACACCGACATGGCACATCGGTCATTCAATAGGCCTTAAATTTTATGAGAACATTGCTAGAAGTCTAAAGGGGATTATTCAAGCTCCCAAAGTTATTGCCAATATATGTTAATTTTATTCTGTGAGAGAATTTATATTATGGAAGGGATATGTAATTAAATAATATCTTATTAATTAATAGATAAGAGAAATTCGTACATGATTGTACCTCAATTTGAGCTATAATAGGGCAGGTGTTCTCAGCTGACATAGGGTCAGGTAGGAAACCTGAGATTGTGGAAATTCGGGGCTAGCTTCAAATCTAGTTCACCTTTGATTTTACCATGTGGTATTGTGAACTAATGCTTTATGTTTTGGCTAACTGTGGCCCAAATGTTTAACTGGAAGTTCAAATGAAGTGTAACCTTACTTGAATTTTGATAGTGAACCGACAAAGGTTGAATATATATTATTGAACTTGCTAGCCTTTTATTTAGGCAGGCTAATCTTTATCTTTGCCAATTCTAAAGCAATGAGATAGAAGAAACTGATTAAAATATGGAGGAGCTCGGGTTTATTGTGTTAATTTTAGTAACTTAGGTGTTGTTTGGTTCCTTATTTTAGCCTGTTAACGCTTTCAATAGCGTGAACGGATTGCGGTGTTCCCCGTTTGGATCGACCACCAGCTCGTAACCGATTGCGGAATGAATGGTTCTGGCCCAATACAACACCATTGCCCCTCCCCTCCGAATGGTAACATTTCTGTTCCCGGGTTGAGAACTCTGTGAATCTTCCGTCCCTGTCCTCGTCCGGTGCTAGACTCACAAATCTAACAACCCATCGTCGCTGCCACGCCCATCGTCACCCCGGCTCACTTCACCTTGGCTCTCCCGTGTGGCCTTAGCTCCTATCGTCGTCTCGCCCTGGTTCTCCCGCCGTCCCATGTTGCCTTAGCTCTTGTCGTCCCCTCTCCTCTCCAAAGGCATCGATCTGCGTAGGGGAAGCTTCCTCATATCTTCGACTCGGCAGCGGCGTCTTCCTCGCGCTGCCCGGCCAGATCACAGCCGGTTGCCCGCTGTGCTTGTTGGGCCTCGTAAGATGATCTATCACTTCTGGGATGTGGGAACTAGACAGATGGCGTTAATGGTTGCCGTGGAACAGCTTGTAGTGGGAGTGATTCCATTAACGTTCCCGTTGCGTTTGATGAACCAAACCGCACCTTACTATATGCACGTACCAAATTGGTACTATGGAAGCAATCAAACCTGTTTTAACCTTGTTTCTGTTTGCAACGCCACAAACTTGAAACTTCGTTTGCATCAAACGCGCGCGAAATGGTCCACGGCTCCCGCCACGCCTGAGCTGCCACGGCAAGTTCCAAGCTAAAGCTAGCAGGGATAAATGGGCCTCCAGACTGCTGCACAAACGGGCCTCCCGTCCTCGTCCGACGCTGTCGACAATTGGGCCTCCTTCCTGCTGCACAAACGGGACTGCGGAAAATATACAGACAAATTCCCAATTCCCAACCCTCGCCGATCGATTCCACCTCTCCGATGGAGCCGATCGCCATCCGCCGCCGCGGCGCGGAGGAGGACCACATCAGCGGCCTCCCCGACGAGCTCCTGCACACCATCCTCATCCGCCTGCAGTCCGCCGCGGCCGCTGCGCGCACAAGCGTCCTCTCCCGCCGATGGCGAGGCGTCTGGACCCACATGCCAGAACTCGTCCTCGGCGGCGGACCTGCTCCTGCGGCGCCGCCCTCGGCCCTCCTCGACTTCATTGATTGCGCCCTCAACTCCTACGCCGCACCTACGCTCCGCAGCCTTAAGATCGAAGTAAGCGGAGGTGACCGGTGCGACATCCCCGCGCACCGTATCTCTCCATGGCTCCGCTTCGTCTCCCAGCGCCTCGCCGGCAAACTACATCTCCGTCTTGACCTGAAGAACGATCCCGGAAAGTACGGGCTGATCAAGGAGGAGATCGCTCTGCCCATCTGCGAGAGAGCTACGGAGATCGTCCTCGGAAACCTGATGGAATTTGCTCTGGGGCTGCCACGGACCGGCTCCTTCTCGGCGCTGACCTGTCTGATGGTATCATGCGGCCAAATGGACGGCGGCGAGCTGGGGCGCGTCGTCTCCTCTCCGCAGTGTCCCCGCCTGCAGAAGCTCTACATCTCGATCTGTGGGGAATCTCGAGCCCGGCTGCAGCGTCTCCATTTGCTCGGAGTCTCTGGAGTGTCTTTGCTACAGCACTAAAGACACCGGCATGTTGGAGGTGAAGGCGCCAATGTTACGAGAGATTTCTGTGTCGTCTCGTGCTGCTAAGGCTTGCATTGTTGCCCCGAAGCTGCAGAATGTTGAATGGAGCGGCACGTTTAATCCTGGTCGCCACGAGTTTGCTGCAGCCGGGCGGCATCTTAATTGCCTGTCCATCATGCAGTTCATGCACTCGAGCTTCGTTGGAATTCTCATGTCCTCCACACGCCTGTTGCAGAGATATGATACTGTCAAGGAGCTAGAAGTTTCTCTCGGACTTTATAAGGTAATTTGTTTTTGTACAAAATTTCAGAATGTTATGTCTGGAAACCAGGAAAAATATTTTACACTTTCGTAAAAGGTAGCCAAGCTGAAGTTGATGCAAAACTTGATAATTTTGGACACAATTTAGTGACAAACCCCTATACTTGCTTGCGTTGAAGCCATTCCTTCCCTATCCTTAAGAACTGTGATAACTGTTCTGCAGGCATGATCTTATTCTGTTTCAAAAATTAGAGCTGAAATATTGGAAATTTTGCAAGCAAAACTACTGATAATTTGCTGATTTTATCGTCTCATTAAACTCATTGAAAGTTGTACATATGGCAGAAAATAGCTGGATATAAGACCTTCCTGAAGGAAATGGATAAGCTTCCAATATGTGAAACCCTTGCTATTTATTTCTTGGTAAATCACCATGCTCTTCCGGCAATGATGTTTCATCTCCTCAGGAAATGCAGCTGTATCAGGAAATTGAAATTATTTCTTGATCAGCATAGTCCACCAAAGGTACTTCTAATCTTTTTACCTTTGAGTGTGGGACTGTATATCTAATTCGTTGCAGCAATTATGTATATTTTGGATTGTGTGATCTCTGCCATCAAGGAATTTAGCCATAGGTCTGCACTCACATTATATCAGGAACTAATATTTTATCACACTGGCAAGGCTTTCTCATTCTCAAATCAAAAAATAATTTCTTATTGTGTGGCTTTTACTGTTTTACATGAAGACAAGTATAAATTAGTGAGTTAGAAAGTTATATAATAAATTAGATTATAGCTTTACAATTTCTACAATTTCTCCAGATACAAGAAGAAAAAGGAAATTCGGTTAGCAGCTCAATCATATGCAATGCCATAACACATCAGCTAATTAACTATAAGTTTTTTTCCTCAAAACAAATGCAATATGGTCGGTCTAGTTGACACAAGCGAGGAGAGCAAGAAGGGCCATCTGATTCTAATAGTTAGTCTAGTCGATACAGGTTCTATCTTCTATGTAACAAAGTTTGTTTCACATAGGAAATTGAGAACTTAATTAACCCAAACCTAAAACAATAGTGGGTACCAATACATATGTGTGATAGAAGATTGCTAGGGTATCCGAACATCATATCGTTGTGTTGGTGTTGCATGGGCTTGTAAACCTGAAACATTTACACATGCTAATATCACATACATTCATGTTGAGAACTAGGTCGGGTGCTCCCCTCCCAAAGGGAAAACGATAACATTGTTTCTTCGATACTTGCATTGTCCTGTCTGCTAACATTTTTGTACTTATTTTCAGGTGACATGTTGTTCTGTGTCAGGCTGTCCTTGTCTTCTGCAAGAGAATTACAGGTTGGATGGCATCACTCTTGATTCACTTGAAGAGATCGGAATCAAATCCTTTACAGGTTCAGATGAACAGGAGGAATTTATGAAATTGTTGTTGTCTAAATGCAACACGGTAACCCTTAAAAGGGTGGACATGATGGTACCATTTGACCTTGTTTCTTCAGAGATCATGGAGGTTGTTGAAAGGATCCGCAGGGTGTGTCACCCTACCAGCAAGGTCCAATTTAACGTGCTCCCGAAGGTGCCGAATACATTGGCCTCCTAATATAGAGGACGCCCACATGTCACATCATTCGATAGCCCCTCAGTTTTATAAAAACATTGCTAGAAGTCCGAAGGATTATTGAAGCTCACAAAGTTACTGCAGATTTATGTTAGTTTCGTTCTGAGTATTTAAATTGTGGAAGGGATATGTAACTAATATTTTGGTACTAAGAGAATTTTTTTATTCCTAGATGCTGTTACCACAACAAAGTTATAACAAGGCAGGTGTTCTCAGCTGACGTAGGGTTAGAAATTAATCAGAAATTTGCTTGTTTCAGTCTGCAGGTAGGAAACCTGAGATTGTGCGAATTCGGGGCTTCACCTTTGATTTTTACCATGCGGTTTAATGCTGTATGTTTTGGTTAACTTTCGCCCTAATGTTTAACTGAAAGTTCAAATAAATTGTAACCTTACCAGAATTTTGATAGTGAACCAACAAAGATCGAATATATATGATTGAAGTTGCTAGACTTTTATTTAGACAGGTTAATCTTTGTATGTGCCAATTCTTAAGCAATGAGAAGAACTTGAAACTATGAAAAGTGAAATGCAAACCTTGAAATATACATCTTGCTTTTTTTTATCACACTCATAATGTCACGATTATTAGATGGAGCATCCAGGACTTATTGTGTTCATGTTACTAAGTACTTCCTCCATACCCATAAAACAAGTCATTTAGGACAGCGACACGGTCTCCAAAACGCAACTTTGACATCTTGTTTCTATAAAAATATTTATCAAGCCCACCCCTGCAACTCGGCCTCCTAGTCGCCTCCGCCATTGTTGCTCGGCTAGCGGTGGCGGCGGCCAGTTGCGGCGCCCAACAAAGCCACCCAACAACAGCCCTCCCTTCCTCTCCTCCCTCTTCTAGTCTTCCACATCTGAGCCCTGTGTTTTTTGGCAATCTAGAAGGACAATGGTGGGTACAAAGCACTGGATCCGGGTACTCTAGGCTCGAATCTGACGACCCCAGCCATGGATCTGGCTCATGCGCGGCCGAGTGGGCATGGCGCCCGTGCGCCTTCCACTTCTTTGGGGGCGACGGCAAAAGCCATGGAGATGCGGAGGCATGGGCGGATCTCCAGCGTTCGAGCATCCCTCCGGTGTGTCGACGACAGTGAGGTGCACTAGGGGCGGAGCTCCGATGCGGTCCGCCGCCTTGGGTCCCGATGGGCTCATGCGCCAGGTGCACGGTCTCAGCCTTGAAGGCGGCATGGCAGCTAGCGGACGATGCCAGGAGGTGGGCCTTGCTCCTGCTTTGCTAGCACTAGATCCGGTGTCCAGCCCCTGTTGTGCACCTTGGGCGTCGTCTTAAACGCGAGGTCCGGTTAGTCTGTCTCCACTCCATGACGCAGGGAGCACATTGACTGTGGCGTCATGGGAGGCGCGCCCAGCTTAGCAGCTCCAGCTAGGGCATCCGCCAGTGCCGACACTGCGCCTCCTATTGATTTGTGCAAGCTGTTAAGGGCATAAATAATGGGGGTTGGTATGCATGTGCCCTTGGAGCAGCTACTATCGGCGTGCCATGGGTTGTCGTGACTTGGGCTCATCCTCTTGGCTTTGAGATGGCGGGACATAGTTCATGGGTTTAGGGGAGCGTAGGCGAAAGCCGTGCATGGCCTGGCCCTACGATTGACGGCGACGCCATCTGGCACCGTTCATCTCCTTGGAGGCATCGATGTAGCCTCCCCAACCTTTAACTATAGTAACACCCCTCTCCTTGTGAAAACCTGGCTTTTGTCATTTGGAACCGGCGGTGGCAGTGTCAACGGCGTCACGTCCTTCTCGAGTGCACCACCGTGGAGGAGCCATCTCGGACCTTCCAACTTTTCTTCTTGTAGGGTTCCCTTACACTCCCTATACCATAGCACAAGCTGCTTGTTGTTTGGTCCTGCTGCCGGTGTCATTCCTTTTGTCATTCTCTATATTCCTTGATTGCATCTTCTCACATATGCTGGGTTAGCGCCTTAGCGGGACCATAATCCCCTCTATTGGATCTCCTGGTTCTCCAACCATCCGTCCTCCAACCCTGGAGGCTTCCTCCCCCTCCAGGATCGTAGATGGAAGGCGATCGGTCCCGGATGAACTCCATAGAGGATGTCTCATGGTTGTCTTCTGCCAATCTTGACTCAGCGCCTTACAGGTGCTCATGGAATGGAGCTTGTCGAAGTTTTTGTCTATTTGGTGCAATATTCAGCTTTCATCGACTTGTTGCCTCGGTAGTGAGAGTCATAGCTTTGTAAGCTCTACCCAGGGGTGGAGGCTCATTGAGGCGAAACTGGGCCTCCCCCTTCCTCTGTGACAAAATTAATTTTTGGTAGGGTATAATTCTATTTTTAGTTGCCTATAAAACAGCTAGAATTTCTATAGTTAACTAAATATAATATTTTTTATAACCAGCCCTTCCTTGCCTTTTATCCACCCTCGCGCCGCTCGCTCTACCTATGTGTTGGTGTTTCTCTTTGTGTCGTTGCTAGTGTTGGTTGTCTTCTCGCTCCCTCTCTTTGTACCCTGTTAGATAGACCCTTAAATGATCGTCTTTGTAGTGCAAAAAAAAAATATTTAGATGAACAACATCAACAAGATAACCATACAACATCGAAGAAAAAATAAGTTAGCTCCAAATATTAACATGCCAATACAAAACACTACAAATTTTACTTTGTCTACTCGGCATATTAACAAATAGACGTAAACAAACATATTACATATGCTGAAGTGCTGAACCTTACGTGTATTAATATTACCATATTATTCTTGGTAAAGACATATATTAAATATTCTCAAATTCCACTGAATAATAATTAAAAAAACACGAGTGTCGAATAAACAGGCGATATTGTCGACAAGCACGGCAACGCCGCGCTACAGTTTTATAGTGTTATATCTAAATACATAGCAAATTAGATGTACAAAAAAGTCAAATCTACTTTGTACCTTTTTTAGGTAAATATAAATACTTTGTACTCAAATATTTATGATACTAAATAAGTAACATCGTGGGTGGAGTAAGGAGTAGTAGTACATGGTAACATCGTTCATTCAAACTGAGTTAGGAGAGGTGGGCCCCGCACGTACTGGGTGTTGCTGTACTGCTGCTGCACGTCTGCACTGGGACTCTGCACGTCTGCACTGGGACTGCTGCTGCTGTACTGCTCTCGGCGTTGAGTGCCCAGACTCGGCGTCGAGTCGTGCCACGCCGAGGTCTGCGGCTTGGCGCTGAGTAACACAGCGCCGAGGTACGCGGGGCCCAACGCCTTCGTGGTAACTGCGACCGGAGTCCGCGCTGACGTGGCAAAAGTTCGGCGTCGTCTGACGTAGTACCTCGGCGTGGTGTCTTAGAACGTTTAAAAAGGATCATTTTTAGAAAATGTTTTGCCGGGGGTGTTCATAAAAAAGTTTTTGAAAATGACCAAAATGTAAAAATTTCACCACTTTTGAAGGACTTGAACAGCGCCGGCCTTACCACCGCGACCGGCAGTAGCAGCAGATGTATCGCCCTCGTCGCAGCCCCGGCTCGGCCCTGGAGTAGCCTCCTCCGGGAGCCACCGCATCCATCGAGCATGGCCACGGTGTCCGCACGCACCGGGGTCCCCAAGCCGAGCAAGGAACTTTTCGGCGACAGAGGCCAGCGGCTCGAGGCACTGGAACACGCATCCTCGGAGATCTCTCTCCGTGTCTGCAACTGCCTCAGCCTGCTGGCCATGGGCTTGAAGAAGGCCGATTGGCATGCAGAGTGTGCACAACCACCAGCTCGCGCGCGTAGAGTGTACTGCTTTGCTCGAAAGCTCTTTATTTGGTAGGGGTTCTCTTGGAGTTCATGGCAGCTGACGCAAAGTTGAAGAAAGAAAGCTAGAGCAGCAGCTCCCATGGCTAGAGAACGGCGGCAAAGAAAACCCACCCTAAAGCACTCTAGATAAACTTAAACTAAATAGAAGCTAAAATATAGACAGGGAACGGGGACCGGCCCTCCTCCCTCTAGCTGCCGGCGAGATGCCGCCGGAGTCGAAGAGGAAGGGGGCCGGAGCAGGGGCGCTGGATGGGGGTCAGAGAAAGAAGGAATACGGCATACGCCACTCTCTCACTAAGGAGCTCTGTCGTGCTTCGGCTTTTTTAAAAGAGTGTTGTGATTGCTCTCCGTTGCACACTACAAGAGGCAGACCGACCCACAGGGCAAAGTCAGGACGACCAAGCTGGAGCACACGTCACTGCAAGTATGCCAAAGGCTTCAACTCCATTGAACAAGAAGTATTATTAGGTATTACCATTAAGCAAGCCATTGCAATATGTGCTTTGATTGCCTTTAGTCAATTAAATAGACAGAGATTCATTATTGCTTAATCAATTAATTTCAGTGATTATGCAGATTTGAAAAGCTTCTTTAGTAGCAGCATAAATTTTGCAAGTGGTAGTAACTGAGGTCAAAGCACGCACTACAAGGTGTTGAACATAAGAGAACGACAATCGAGCATGACGTCGATGGTATACGAAAGTTTTTACCTAGACGTCCATCCGACACGAATAAAAAAATAGTTGTTATTTATGATTATATATGAATTCATTTTGTTAGATATGTGTTGCAACAATGTTTTATTACTCAAAAAGTCATTGTCATTTCTTCATAGGGGGAGGAATTGATGCACGCGTGCCGCACGTGCATGGGGAGGGCAATGATGATGAAGAGTTGCAAAAATATTCTCTGATTTCTATGTATCTTTGCATGTGTTTCAGAAAAAACAAATATATAAAAACAAAAAACATGAAAATATTAGGATAAGCATATAACGACAATAATCTTGAAAATGGCAAATAAAAATACATGCATGTTAACTAGTGTAGAAGAAACATCAAATGCATTTATGTGCCTCGCTCATCAGTTAGCAAAGCCGGCTGATTCCGGCTGAAAACAGGACCAATATGGCCGTATAGAAATAGAATCATTTGGACATTGTTTGGAGAGAACCCGTGACAAAATTGAAACAAAGCTGGCAGTAGTATTGATGCAAACCCATCAGACATTACGAGACAAAATAAAAAGACTACGCACACAAAGCATTAATTTTGTCTCTAGGGCTCTGTTGCAGCAGAGGTATTTAGGAGTCTGTCGAACTTGTTGGCGTGCTCCATGAGAAGCCAGACGGCATTGATGAACTCTCCCCCGGTGCTGAGCTTCCTGGCGTGGGACTCCTCGCCGCAGTGGTGGGCAGCATAGCACAGCATCTCCACCCACACCCCGGCGATCACCTGCAGCATGTCGGCGATGGGCAGGTGCCACCTGTTGCCGAGCAGCATCCCGGCAAGCCAACATCCATCAACATAAGCTGACATGTCGCCATAACGTTCTTCGCCGACGCCGGAAGTATACAAATGCATTTTATCAGCCGGGATCATATACTGGGCTATCTTCTTGACGATCCTTGATCTAGAGGAGTTGAGAGTCTCTTCCTTGGTGGACCTGAAAAGTTCCCACCACAGATGGTGGAAATACAAGTAGTTCTGCTTGAACCGGACGCTGCGAACGACTCCGGGCAACTGGTAGGGATGCACAACCAGGAGGAACAACATGTAGTTGGAGAGCACCCTGATGTCGTCACGGACCGTGGCGCCACCGCCCTCCTCCTCCCCCTCCTCCTCCTCCGGGCACATGGAGAGGTAAAGGTCGGTGGCGATGTGCCACACGATGATGCAACGGTCCAACTCGATCTCGTCGGCGACCCGCGTGAGATGCTCGTACATTCCTCTCTCCTTGAGTATCCCATTGCCCCGTGCGTTCCTCAGGCCCTGTATGCCAGCCCTCCTTCGTATCTCTGCTATCCTATGGTCCTCTATGCCCTCCCTCCTTCGTATCTCTGCTATCACCAAGGTCTTGATGCCATCAGAGATGGGGATGGTGCTTGAGTAATGCAGCTTCTGCCACCAACCCTGGAGACCGATCATCTTGGCGATCTTACCTCTGAGGTCGTCCTTGGCATCGGTGCAGATATCAAGCAGGTTATACTGGCCAATTGAGTCCAGGCAAGCCCTCCGCCTTTCACCTGCCTTGAGAAGCCGGCGAATGCGCATGACTGCGCTGCTGAGACGGTGCCATCCCCTCGCATGGTAGGTGGCGCATGCCCAGGACGAGCCTGCAGCCCTAAGCGATGATGACGTCTCCAAGACCAGGGCTCCAACCAGCAAAACATAGGTGATGATGATATCAACTATGCTGTAGGCATCCTTGCCACTGAACTGAAACAGCAAGAATGCTGCGACGGCGGAGAGTGGTGAGATGATCCGAATGCAGAAACCACACCATGTATGGATCACTGCCGCCTTGGTGTATAATATGTCATATATGAGGGAGAGCTGCATAGCAGTAAGCTCGAACAAGTACATGTCACCGTTCAGCTGGATGCCTTGGCTCACAATGTCTTTCTGAAAGATCTCCATCACGGACAGATCAGCCAATAATCCCTCCCAGAAACTGTGCATGTAGTGGGCTGCCAACAGGACCTCCTCAGTGTCCAACCTCTTTCCTCCCTCCCTCCCATGGTAAGGGTTGCGATGAACACCATGTCGGTCCCAGCTGTGTTGATAGCTTGTAATGCTATCCATGTGGCCACGCTTGAGCGCCCAAGTCCTCTCCCCGTACTTGAGGCAACCGGAGATGAACATCAAGGCAGCGGCTACTAGCAGGGTGCTAGAATTCCTCCCAACTGTGATGAACTGGAAGAGGACATAAACCGCCCCGATGACCTGCGCCACAAGAGTGAGCAGGTGGCGCAGCCAGAGTTGGTTGTCCTGGAAGGCGTAGGCGGTGATGGTGTCCGGGCCACCGAGGTGAAGCAGGAGGAACGGAGCCCAGAACGGCATAATTTGGTGTCCACCTGACCTGCTGCTGATGGACATGTGGCCAAGGGCATAGATCGCTGTGTAGTCGGCCATCAGGTATGCCAGCCAGAGGAGGGTCCTCAACAATCCCGAGCCTTCATGCCGGCGGATCCCCGCAAACAAGAGGAGTATGACTTGCAGGGTGAAGCTCAGGATCACCAGAATTTGGATGTCCCATTGCTCCCAAAAGTACACAGGCCCCTGAGCCATTGCATGCTCCCCTGGAATTGGAATTGGAATTGGATTAGAAAAAAATGTTGTTTATAATCTCGCGCGGAGTGAAAATTGAATACATGAAAAATATTTGGTTGTTTTGCCTTACTATGCACGCAACCTCAACATTTGTCTTTGTTACCGGTCGAGGGCCAACGGTTTCCTCCTCAACTTTGAAAACAGCTAGACCTACACAATGGTAGAAAACATAAACACACGATGGTCGGTACGGTTAGACATTTGCTGATAATTCTAAACACTCGCAATTCAATCTATCTATCTACCATTGGTACCTTCAGAAAAACCTTTGGCAATAACAGCAATTACCGACCAATCTTTGCAGGCCACAATTTCCAAGCTCTAGGGGTGCGAACCCCTCCAGTTTTTCTAAAAAATAACAATTTCCAAGCTCAAACACTTAGAAAAGTCTTTGGCAAAAATGTAGTTTAGGTTGATCTTAGTGGATCCCAGAGCTGTTACGGCTAAAATGTAGTTTGAGGTACTAGTTGGACCGGGATGGCCTCTCTTGTATTTTTTTTTAAATTCTATCTTCTTAATACAAAGATACACAATGCTCTTGCGTATTCGAGAAAACAAAAACTTAAAACACTTGGAAAAGTGTCTTTGGCAATAGTATCCGTGGAATGGCTATCGCACTGGGAAAAAGTTAAAAGGAAATAGTGGCATGTAATGGAAATGAATGAAAAATAAACTTTGTTTCAAGAACCGTAACTAAAGGTCCAAAAACCAACACGAAAGACATTCCAAGACTAACTGGAATATGTTAAATATTATTAATCTAAATATAAAATTATTTTATATGTAGAAATACATATAGTAACTTTCTATACACAATGCAAACATCAATCCAATGTCTAGGATCGTGATTCTTTTAGAGCCAACTAAATATTATTTATTGATAATTAAATATGTATAATCAACAGAAATATAATCAAAGATGTACTGTAATTACATTAGATAGCTAATCATAATTTTTAACTTGAAAATTTTCAATTAAACCACATAATCGGAGCATCTTCTATTTTTCTAACTAATCCAATGAAAATTTGTAAGAACGACAGCTGATTATTGGTATGGGAAATAATCTGTATAAATTTCTTATTTGGCGTCTTTTTAAGTTGGAACCGGCAATCTCAAGCAATTGAAACATTTGGTTTTTAGGAGTATTATAAATAGCAGATATATGCATGTGCGTTACATCTGGAACCTCAATACTCGGACAAATAAGACATGAGCTCCAAAGACTTCATATTAGACGTGGACACATAGATCCAGTCTGCATATTGGAACCAGGTAGGATAGGGACACGTGAGCTCCGAGTAGAAGATGATTCATATATCTGACATACATATGTGAGCAAGGAGATTTGGTTCACACCCGGTAGATGATTACTATAGAGTTTTTTTTTAGGCGTGAGAAAAGAGAGATTTTATAAAGCTACAGACAGACTAATTTTTTTAAAAAAACGTGCATTGCACGTACCTCATTAAGAGAAGATAGAAAGTTTTACATTTCGACGACCCGAATGGCGAGTTGCCAAGGAGTGGTCGAACCGAACACAAACACAAGTTGTCGGCTTAAACGGCGGAGTTTCGAGAGATGTACTAACTAAGAAACGCTTGTGCTCTAAACGATAGCCGGAGAAGGGCTCCTAGGCAGCGAGGATTGGGGCCAAGGCACGGAAGCCGGCCGCAAGCCATTCCTCGGCCTCGTCCTTGATGCGTCCAAGCACGGTGGTTGTCGTTGAGGATATGCCGTCAAACGTTCGCCGGTTGCGTTCTTACCATATCATCCAGGAGGTCAGCAAGACAAGAGTATCGAAGCCGCGGCGAGGCGTTCGGCAGCACGTCCCGTGAGCGTAGCCACCATTCGCTCAGCGTGTCGTCGTTCGTGGGGCATAGGTGACCGAACCCCACGCGGAGTAGCAGGCGATGCCACACTTCCCTCGTGTAGGCGCATGAACAAAGCAGATGGTCCACATGCTCGGGCTCCTGTGGGCAGAGCGAGCAGTCGTCGTTGTTCTGGAGTCAGTGGCGCTTACGCCGCTCCGCGGTCCATAGGCGTCCGTGGAGTGCAAGCCAGAAGAAGAACTTCACCTTCGAAGGGCAGGACACCGTCCATAGCTCTTTGGCCCCCTGTAGCGACGCTCGTCCTACGAAGAAGGCAAGGTAGGCCGAGGAGCTGGAGCATCGCCCATCGGCAGTCCACTGCCACACCATCTTGTCGGCTATGTTGGGGTCAAGCTGTACATCATCCAACATCGTCCATAGCCGCAGGAACTGGGTCATGAACGTGACCGTAGAGACGGCGACCGCGTCCCATGCCCACTGGTTGTCTGCTAGGGCCTCCTTGACCGACCGTCGTCTCCGTCTTCTAGGCACCGTTTGGAAGACCTCCGGCGCTAGCTGGCACAGCCTACCAGCCGGTAGCCAAAGGTCGGTCCAGAACCTCGCGAGCTCGCCATTGCCCACCACGAAGGATTTCGAGGCGTCGAACATCGCAGTGACGTTGCGCTCCACCGGCGCTGGTAGCCTCGCCCAGGGAGCGTCCGGGCATTCTCGCCGCTTTCACTCCCAGCGAAGACGTAGGGCATATCCAAGGATGCGTAGGTCAGGTAGACCTAGCCCTCCCAAGTCTCGCGGCGAACAGACCATTGGCCAGGAGATCTTGCATTTTCCGCCAGAGGCGGCCTGAGCACCAGCCCATAAGAAGCCCCTCCTCGCTTTGTCAATGGCATCGATAGCCCATGTAGAAAGTGCACAGCTGATGGAAACATGTACCGGTATTGCAGAAAGGGTGGTGCGAGTGAGAGTGGCGCGGTCCGTGGCGTTCAGGAGGCCGGCCTTCCAGGTTGGTATGCGGCCTACCACTGAGTCGACCACAGCTTGTTCCTTAGCACGCGTGAGCCCGTTGATCGATAGCGGCGCGCCGAGGTATTTGGTGGGGAAGGATTCCACCCGGCAAGGAAACGCCTGGAGAGCCACCGCCATGTCCTCGTCTAAGCCGCCGATCGGAGTGAGTGTGCATTTGTCAATATTAGTCAAGAGTCCGGAGGCCCCCGCGAAGATCTCAAGCAGCCGGCGGATGGAGGTCAAGTCCCCTGACTTTGGCGCCAAGAAGATGACAAGGTCGTCCGCATACACCGAGGCACGGCAATGGGCGGCATCCCCAGACAGCGGCGTGAGGTGCCCCCGGCGGTTAGCTTCGGCGATCATGGCATTGAGCACCTCCATGACGATGACGAAGAGGAACAGAGAAAGCGGGTCGCCCTGGCGCAGCGCACGGGCATGGCAGATGCGTTGTCCAGGGCGGCCATTGAGGATCACCTGTGTACTTGCCGAGCGCAACTTGGCCGAAATCCACTCACGCCATCGCGCCGGGAAGCCAACCCGTTCGAGGACCTCGAGTAGGAATGGCCAGGCAACTGTGTCGAAGGCCTTTGCCAGATCTATCTTGAGGAGCACGGCCGGGAAGCGTCTGGCATGGAGGTAGCGGTAGGTGAGTTGCACAGAACGGAAGTTGTCGTGAATTCTTCGGCCGCGGATGAAGGCGGTTTGGTTATCCTTTACAAGCTCTTTCATTTTAGGCGCCAGGCGCATTGCCAAACCTTTGGCGAAGAGCTTGCCGACGGAGTGGATGAGGCTTATTGGCCTAAAATCCCTCGGTCCCTCCGGCGCCTGGGTCTTGCGGATAAGGACCATCGTTGCGGTATTGACGTCGTGAAAGCTGCGGGAGTCGAGTTCCCACAGCGCATGAAACACACGCAGCACGTCCGGAGCCACCACCTCCCATGCCGATTTGAAGAAAACGCCAGTGAACCCATCTGGGCCAGGCGCTCGATCGGATGGTGTGTCACAGACGATGGCGGCCACCTCTTCCGCCGAGAAGGGCATGGCTAGGCACTCAAGGTCCGGGCGCGGAAGGTCCAGCAGGGACAGGTCGATGCGATGAACACACCTGAACGACTTTCCAAGCAAGTCATTGTAGTAGTTATAAACGATTCCGGCCTTTGCCTCCTCCTCCGTGAAACATTGGTCGTCGTGGTTGATAGCAAGGATGGAGTTCTTCCTACGACGATGGCACGCCTGTAAGTGAAAGAACTTCGTACAGGCATCGCCCTCTTGAAGGTAGCGGTAGCGTGAACGAAGCCGGGCCATGGTCCTGGCAAGGGAGGCAAGGCCGAGGATCTTAGCCTTAAGCTCTCGGTGCCACGCCCGTTCGTCCGCCGTGAGCGCCCTGGACTCTTGCGCCGTGTCAAGCTCATAGACAATGGCTCTTGAAGCGCCCAGTTGCAGTCTGGTATCTCCAATAGTGGTGGCGCACCAGCTCTTTAGCGCCCGTGCCAAGGTCAATTTCTAGTCAAGCACACGGCAAGGGTTGGCATTACAATCCCTCGGTCCCTAGGCATTCATGACGACGTCGCCGAAACCGTCCATCTTCGTCCAGTACGGGCTACAGACAGACTAACAAAACTACATTAAGAGAAACAAGGGCGGCCTGCTCCTCGAGCAGGACCATCGTCCACGTTGCCCCGATTTTTACCGTGGTCCGTTCTTCGAGTTACGTGGCCAGGATTTACCACGTCAGCTTCTATCTGAATCAACTTTATTAGCTTCTGGTTACCTTCAGCTTCTTCGTCCGGCTTCACTCTTCTAAAGTACCTCCCTCGGCTTCTGCCCGATCGGAAATCAGATTCTTTGTCCGCCTCGGCTTCTGCCCGATCGGCCTTCACTCCTTTCCGCCTCGTCCCCATCCCGAATAGTATAGCGTCCTCTCTTTGCCTCCTCTCCACTCCGTCTCTCTCCCTCCTCACACGGACGACGGCGACGGCAGCGAGCGGCGGCGGCGGCCATCCTCCTCTCCGCCCTCTCTCCGCCTTATCCCTCTTTCCTGGCATGCTACCGTACAAGGGCGGCCTGCTCCTCGAGCAGGACCATCGTCCACGTTGCCCCGATTTTTACCGTGGTCCGATCTTCGAGTTACGTGGCCAGGATTTACCACGTCAGCTTCTAACTTTATTAGCTTCTGGTTACCTTCAGCTTCTTCGTCCGGCTTCACTCAGAATCTCCTGTTACTCTTCTAAAGTAACTCCCTCGGCTTCTGCCCGATCGGAAATCAGATTCTTTGTCCGCCTCGGCTTCTGCCCGATCGGCCTTCACTCCTTTCCGCCTCGTCCTCATCCCGAATAGTATCGCGTCCTCTCTTTGCCTCCTCTCCACTCCGTCTCTCTCCCTCCTCACACGGACGACGGCGACGGCAGCGAGCGGCGGCGGCGGCCATCCTCTCCGCCCTCTCTCCGCCTTATCCCTCTCTCCTGGCATGCTACCGTGCCGACCAGCCCTAGTGATGCCGGAGCAGCTCGCCCTCAGCACGCGGCGCAGCGTCACGCGTGCGCCCCGCGGGTGGCCCTCTCCAGCCATGGAGTGGCACGGCTGGGCCTCGCCGGTGGCCACCGTCGCGCCATCCCCTGCGCTGCATCCTTCCGGTGATCCACGAGTGCTCGACGGAACCCTAGCTGCGTCTTCTTCCTCGCCGGCCGCGGCGACGGAACCCTAGCTGCGTCTTCTTACTCGCCGGCGGCGGCGCTAGCCCTCAGCACCGTCCTCCTCGACGCCCCTCCCCCCGCGCCGCATGGGCGGAGCGACGGCGCCCCCTGCTGGTCGCCTCCCGTCGCAAGGGCCCCGAAGGCCGTCGTCGTCGGGCACGACGCAGCCGACGAGCCCTGCTGGTTGTTGACAGCACGCCTGGTCCCTTCCATAGGTATGTATGACATTGTGATTTGTTGACCGCACATCTTCTTCTTCTTCGGCAGATTCATTGACATGATTTGATTGGGTTTGTGTACCAGTTCCAGGTTCTCATCTATTTGGATTTTGTAGTTATGATTTTGTCGATGCCTATGTGATTTCCACTGAAATGCCTGAAATGATTGTGCAATTTATATCCTTGGTCGTTTCGTCATGTATGTCATCTGTCCTGTGTGGTCGATTTCCAAACATGAATTCTTTTAGTCTTATGAAAACAAATATAGTAAGTATAAATGACAGTGCGGTGGATTTGGAACAACCAAGGTTTCTTGAATTTTTTTCATTACATATGTCCTCTATTCTCTGTTTCCAGTCATGAGTGCTAACAAGATTATGAAAATAGATATTAACTATAAATGTCAATGCAGTGCTTTTGGATTTAGCAAGGTGTCTTCAATTCTTTTTTGGGTCATACAGTTACATAATATACATATATTTTTCGATCGCTACTGCATTATACTTATTATTTGGGAGGCCAAAGCATTTAAGCGTGTACCATAGGTTCATTAAAATTTTAAGAATCATATAGATATAGATTAGGAATTGGCACTGAAATTTTATAGCCATAGCTTATTTATTGTTGTCATGTGTTTTTTTCACCAATGCAAATGAACACATGGCCTATTCCCAGCGATGACGTTGTCAAGCTTTTGGTTCTCCTGTTTCTTTGAGTTTTCGCTGCAATTATGTACACTGTTGTCCTTTCAAATACATTGGAGTCCCTCGCCTGCTTGTTAGACTTAGAAGTATTGCTGTATGAGACCAAGGGAAGCAGCTTTCCAAGTTTATTTGGGTTTGGAAGCATGTATTTATCAGGGGCATGATCATAGTGGGTTACCTTCAATAAGGCAACAACATGAACATTTTAGGTTTCACGGTTCAATACCTGTAGATACCTAGGAGTTTCCTAATTAGTCGGCTGGATTTTTTTCGTGGTTCAATACCCGTAGATACCTACGAGTTCCCGGATTAGTTTGCTGGATTTCCTCCGCTAGGATTAAATACCTATTTTTTACAGGCGGTTTATAGGTATGGAATGTCAAGGGCAATATATAAATGGAACCATGGGAATTTTCTAAAGAATGTGATATGAAGGATCAGGTAATCTCTAGATTCATTCAAAAATAATTTGTGCTGTGATAAATTTCTGTAATAAAAGGTGTAATGGTCTAACTGATTTTTTTCCTGCAGAGGATGTTTCATGCTCTCTTTTATTTGTCTGTGACTTCATCCAGAATGCTCAGGACAGTGGACCAATAAGGAACTCATGCATGGTGGAAAATGCCGGCACAGCTCACACAGGTTGTCATCAACCAATGCAAGGTAGCCTAAAAGCAATAATTCTCTACATTATCTGTTGTTAGGATTGTCCTTTCATCTTTGGCAAACAATATTACCAAAGAAAGGACATTGTCATACGGCATGAAAATGTCTAAGTTATAGTTGTTCCTGTTTGACATTCCTTTTCCTTCGTCGTACTTAATTCATCCATTCCTAAGACCTAAAAAGTTATAGGGTTCAGGTGGTCTGTTGATAATCTGTTTTGGTGTTCATGCCATTCCATCTCAGGTTTCCTTGCTTCCCTATAGTTTCTTCTTTTTCTCGTCATAAGTATACTTCTCATTTTTTTGTTTGCTATGCTATGCAGAGCACATGCTTCATAAACACAGCTAGGTTCTTCTCTGCAGATTGGCCTACACTCAAAGGCTAATGTTGCTGAAGAAGTCAACATGAGGGATACCATGCTAAAGTATCTCAAGGTTTGCAATACCAGATGTAGTTATCACTACTGCAAAAATATATGTACAAAAGGGTCAGTTCAGTTTGTACACAATCTGACATCATTTATGGAATTAGAGTTCTCTTCTATTTGTGATAGTATCTGTTCCACACAAAAAAAACTGTACAAAATAAAAAATGAACTGGACACAGAGACACCCAAAAAAAAAATAACATCATTTATGGAAATCAGATCAGGGTTTTTAGCCAATGTTATACATGCTGTTGCATCTATTGTTTGAGCTTTCCTCTGCTTTTCCATGGTTGTGTGCCTACTTCCACTCCAGTTTGTACATACATAGATTTACATGTACATAGAGATAAATCTGAAATCCCCACAATGGTGTGTATATTTTCTTCTGTGAAAATTGCTTTTTTACATACCAAATGTCATTGAGCCGCTGAAAGGCATTACAAAACAAAGAACAATATAAGATTATTTTTGTTAATTGGACTATAATACAGAAAGGGTACTATATTATATGTATTACTTTTTGCGGACTTTGTTTAGATCTACCAATTTACAATTTATCATTCGACCAATTCCAATGAGGAGCACAGAAGTGTAAATACCTATTTCAATTGGATGAGCCTAGAGGCTTGTCTAACATGGGACCTTGCTTTCATCTATTTTATTTTAAGTCTTGTATTAGTCGCTCACAGTCTAAATAGCAAGCATCAAAAATGCATCTTTATGTTTCTTGGATTAGGATATAGAGCACTGATAAGGTTCTAGGTGGGTGTCTTTGGCTTTTAAGGCTGCACACCGTACCATTTTAATATCTTTTTGCAGATTTCAGATGAAGGTACCAGTTTCTGATTTACCTTTCTTTCAGTTTTCCCAGTCTCAGTGAACCAACCTTAGGTGCTACCATGAGCCACATAAGTGTAAATCTCTATGTTGTTTTTATATATATATATATATAGTGCTAGGTAGGTTGCACAACTATCACATTAAATGATCAATTCAGCCATTGCTGTGTAGGCTGCTATAAGAAAATTTCTATAGTGCAGTTACTATATTTCTCTCTACAAAATGTGTAGCCTTTTCAGATTATGAGCATTTCACTATGATAAATACATTCCTGTCGGGTTAGCTCCACTAGGTTTTCCTAATAAAGCTGGTAAAAGGATTCAGGTTCTTCATATGCGGCTACCATGACGAATTTCAGATACTATAAGCTGTTTGACTGCTTGCTCATGATGTTTTTCTGATTTTTAGTTGCATCTAAATTGGCCTACCTACCTTATTAGTTCAGATAACTCATTAGGCCACCTCAAGTTTAACTATGTTACATTCTTGCTATGTGTTACCTTTAGGTCCTTTTACTCATCTTTAGATTGCTCTCTTGGAGGACCGACCAGTCCACACAAGCTCACGGCGTATAGTGTGGACCAGGAACACTAGGAGGTATTATGTTCTCTCTCTGGATTTAAGTTCATCAATTGGAGCTGCTTATTCGCGTGCCGCCTACACTTTAAATGCAAACTGTTCTGTATACTTACTACCACAAGCATATGAGAAAATTTTTCAGGTTCACTAATTGTGATTTCCCATTGCCATCTCTTATTATTATTGCCTCCATCCCTAAACCCTGCTGACAACCCCCTCCTGTGCCCGGTTACACCCAAGCAGGTACCAAGAAAGAGGTGAATAAAACAATGAGTATCCACTGAATATAAACATGCAAAAAAAATTATATCATAATGCTTCTTCAATTTTGTTGTAATAGTACAGGAGCACCTAGACCGTGCATATCCAGCGAACAGGGCGTCTCTTAATAGATTTACCATATTATGCACCTTGTTGTTTCATACATAGTCTGGACACAATTCCTAATTCTTTATTGACATGCTTTTTCTCAATTGCAGGGTGCAAACTTGCAGCGATCTAGGCTTCGGGATTTGTAGGTTTTTAATTTCCTAGGCCAAAGCACAGGCTCAGCAGTGATCTTTCTGATCGGAACCAAAATACTGACAGAACAGTATAAAGCCATCAAAAGCTGTGCAGTTCTACCTCACATCTGTACAGCCAGCCACAACTCCTCCTCCATGGACACATCAGAAGACAACAATCAGGGATGGGAATCGGAACGGAGCCGCACATCGATCATCACACTGATTACACCAATAGCTACCTACAAATTCGGAAAAGAACCGGGCCAACAGGCTACTGCTCCACTACAATATCTATTCGGCTAATCTAACATGCTTTGAACCATTGGCCACAAGATCCACTCACACCTACTGCATCTACCTGCTCCCTGTGTTGTACTATATTTAAAAAAATTATGCTCTGTAGAGACCTTAGGCTGTGTAATTCAGCAGCCGCACGAGTGCAACTTAGATCGACATGTAACTAAGGCCAGCAACATGTGCCGCTTTATTTGAACCTATCCATGTAAAACAGTACTTTTATATATCATATACATGTACTGATGCTTTAGCTTTGTACCACATAACCTTCTTATACACTTTAAGTAACGCCGACAAATTTGTACCAACACGGGGTGTTGCCTGTTTGTTTACCGCAAGGGGGAACGGGCGCGCGAATGCGCGCGCCCCAGATACTAGTTATCTAAAAGAGAGAATACTAGGAACGCTATCCAAGTAGGAAGTTGTGGTAACTGGCCACAGCTACTTCTTCTTCTTCCTTTTTTTTTTTTTTGAAAGAAGCACCATAGCTAGTACGTTGGAAGCTAACAGTCCAATGGAGGACTTGTAAAAAAGTAAAATAAAATCTGCAATAGTTGTGTTGAGGAGAGCGGGGGTTCGGTGGCCCTCACCTCGAGTTGGCCGGAGTGGTCGGGCAGCGTCGGCCGGCCGCCCTGATTGACGGCGGTAAGGGCCTTCCCGTGCGGATCCGGCAAATCCTGGAGGCGGGGAGCAGCAGCAGCAGTGGGGTGGCCGACGGGGTGGAAGGAAGACCACTGACCAGAGAACCGGCCGGAGAGACGGAGAGGGAGGGCAAAGGATCTGAAACCTTGGCCTGGTGGGTTGCACACGGATCGTCTTTCTTTCTTTGCAAACAGTGGCTAGTATAAAGGCGATGTGAAATGAACAGGCCTCGGTACACACGCAAGGTCAGATACTCGTACGGAGTAGATGCCATGGTCCACAGTTGCAAGCTTGGAGTATAGCAAGCACACATGATACACCGCGTTTCATGGAAGAAGAGAACATTTTTTTATGTCAATCAACTGGAGTGTGGGAAAAAAGATTTCCACCGGCACGAACTGATATCGCTGGCCACGGACCCGTTTGCCATAGTGAAGATTCAATAGTGAAAACAACTTCATAAATAGTTTTTCTTTTGGAGCTGAGCTGTTTTAGAAAAAATATTTAATAAATAAAACAGCTTTATAATAACTTCATGTATTAACAACTAAGAGGACATAGATAGAAAAGACTAATTTTTTTCACCTTTAAAGCAAGGCTAATAATACAGCTAGGTTGTTGCTTTTACAGTTTTTTCACAGTCCATAGTTATCTCTTTTACTATTAATACGGGGCTTAATTGTCTCTCGCATAGATTTTCTTGATTCCTGGCCACTGCCGGCTGTAACCTTAGAAGAATTCCAAAGAAAAGACCTAAATACACTACCTATCCTATTTATAGGTAGTGGTGGCCAAAAACACTCCTCCAGCAGACTACCAATCAGCCTACCAATTTCCGTTGGCCCAACAAATTTTGCTTCATCCTACCGATTTTCGTTGGCCCAACAGCCGGGCAGCTAAAATTTCTTCACGCACGCACGCAGGCACGGCTTCCACTGGCTTCTTCCCCATCGCTCTGCCCTCGCCGGCGGTTGCCCTCCACGGCGGCGGACCTCCATGGCGGCCGCCCTCCTCGGCGGCGAACCTCCATAGGCTCGTGGCGCGGCCCTGCTCGTGGCGGCGGAGCTCCCCGGCACAGGCTCGTGGCGCGGCGGAGCTCCCAGGCGCGGGTCGGCCCCCTGCGGGCGGACCTCCCGGCGCGGCTCCCTGCCCCGGCAAGGCGCCCTCCACCTCACGCAGCCCCACGTATGGCTAGCATCCCCTGCGCCGGCCCCCACGCCCTCCCCGGCAGCGGCCCTCTCCAGCCGCGGAAGCAATTGGCGGCGCGAGGTCCAATCGGCGGTGATGCGGCCCAGCGGTGGAAGCAATTGGCGGTGCTGCGGACGCGGGGCCGGTCGCTCCTCCCGTCCTTCCTGCCCCGGCCTCGCGCAGATGCTCCTGAGTCGCGCGGGTGCAGGGGCCCTCGCCGTCCGTGGAGACGGCGGCCCTTCCCGGTGCCGGAGGCAGGGGCCCTCGCCGGCGATGCTCCGCCGCATCTGGCGGAGATCCTCCCTAGCATGGGCGTGGCGGCCCACGCCGGCACAGGAGGCAGCGGCCCTGCCCATCGCAGGAGCTCCGACGGCACTGCTCGTCCGTCTTCACTGTAGCAGAAAGAAAGAGAACAGAGAGAAGGGAGAGATGACACATGGGTCCCACATGTCATAGACTGGTAAAATGAATTTAGGTGCCATGTTTTAGGTAGTGCTGCTGGAGCAAATAAGAAAATTTAGGTAGTATGAAAATTGGTAGCTAGCTAAATAGAGAAGTAGGAGGTCTGTTTTAGGTAGTATTGCTGGAGTTGCTCTTACAGCCAGCGTCTCCTCTCCTTTATTCTTTCCTCTATCTCAACATTTAAGATTTCTTTACAACCCGTTATTATACTTTCTCTTATCCTAGCTCTCTTTGTGAGAGGAGAAGAAAAACACCTTCATCCAATAAAGACAAGCATCAATGGTTCATGTGTTTGCTAATAGAAAAAAGGGTGTTTGCTAAAAAAATAACCCACAATAATTCATGAAGAAGCATTTGTGAGTGTGAATGTGGTCAAACAGACCCTTAATTAGAATAGAGGCCTCTAAATAATTATTGTGAACGTGAGAATGCATACTTACACTACGATTTTATTATTGGGCATGTTTGTGGGCGTTACATTAGACTACCCACAACGTGCCTTCTTGCGGATGCTAAGAAAGGAGAGAGAGTAACCAGGCACCATATCAAAACATTGCAGGTAGCGGTGCCGAGTTTAATTTTCTTGGCCAGGAATGGAAGCTGCAGCCTGTTGGGAGGCAGCTGCAGAGGGAGGAGACCGGGCGGTGTCTTTGGGAAACTGGTCAAGGGCGCCGCTCCGGTTGGTCGTCACAACGGGACAAAACCGTCTATCACAAAGGCTGCTTCCTGCACTGCAGTAGTTGTACTGGAATGAAAATGAAACGTCTTTTTTCCCCTTTGTCTTGGAGATTGTTGATTAATGTAAACTGCTGCATTCTATGAAATCGTGTTCATGCCAATACCTATGTGGTTGTGTGTATGCCCCCAACTTCCCATCATTTCCCAGCCAAGGCTTCCTTCTACGCTTCCTGAATCCAGCCATGTCCTCCGTCGTAACAAAAGAGATGCAATGCTTTGGCTTCCTTTCCATTTTTTTTTAAAAAAGATATTGAGGGATTTCAAATTGGAGGGGTCCAATGAGGTCTTTGGACAGGAATTGGCACGTTTGGAATCCGGCAAGATTCAGAGTGTATCATGTCAATAAGCTCGCTCTAGACATGTTACCATCTTCGAGTGATGCAAACTCGCAACGCACTATTGGCGAGTTGGTTCGTGATCGGTCTTTGGTGGTCTTGGTGACGAACGAGGCAGGAGCATTCTGTTTTCTCATAGACTCCAATATAGACCTTGTTTAGATGCCAAACTTTGCATGTGCAAAGTTAGCATTTTAAAACTGTAGCACACTGTAGCATTTCGTTTGTATTTGGTAAAAATTATCCAAACATTGATTAATTAGGCTCAAAACATTCGTCTCGCAAAGTACAACAAAACTGTGTAATTAGTTTTTGATTTCATCTACATTTAGTACTCCACGTGTGTGCCGACATTTTAATATGATGAGAATCTTCTTTTTGCATAGTAGAATTTGGTGCAAATTTTGGGAACTAAACAAGACCATAATAAAGCTGAGCTTCGTCAGGTTCAGAATTTCAGAGATGACCTCTGCTGCCAGAGAAAGGAGGACCTGCCTTTGCCTCTTAGCACCTTTTTAAGGACCGGTTTTACTGCTTTTTGCTAGGTGGTGTCCAATTAATTAGGATTTGGGAACACAAATTGGGGCTGGATCTACGATAAACAAACCTGATTGCCAACGAGTAATTTAATAAATGATGGAAACACTTATTTTTCATTCAGAGTTCGGGGGTCCAAATGTCCGCTCGGCTGGTCCTTATATGCTAACGCAATCACTACAACATTGAAGGCCTTGTTTAGATGCCAGAATTTGACTCCCAAATTCACTATGCAGAATTTCTATTCTCCATCACATCAAAATGCCTACATATACGAGACTAAATATAGATAAAATAAAAACTAATTACACAGTTTTATTATACTTTGTGAGACGAACATTTTAAGCCTAATTAATCAATGTTTGGATAATTATTACCAAATAAAAACAAAATTCTTCTGGTGTGACGGGACACTTACTACGCAGATTTTGCCTTCAGATTTTGGAATCTAAACAAGCCCTTAGCTGGGTCACACCAACACGCCGCTGGGCTCATCTTTCACATCCACACGTACGATAGGTCCATCAGTCCGTAAGTCTGTTGCTGTATCTACTCCGTACAGTAGTACAGTAAGAAGTTGTGAATGTCTCGTTGAACAAAGATGTAGTGTAGCAGAGCACTCAAGTGCTGGTGCAGTAGCGATCGAAGCACCAGGAACTCTGCATCAGAGCAGTCCCTTGCATCCACCAAATTCGCTCTGCACTACGCAGCACCTCATTTTCTTGAACAATTAGACCACACAAATGCATAATGTAGCCTCAGCAAGCCCTTCCTCTTTCCCTTGGTGCTCCTCAACCAACCAACAAAACACAGATAACACAAAATTTGGGCCATGCAGCGAGATCATGGCATGTTCACATCTCACAAAGTTAATGCCACATGGAGGTCTTGCGCCTACACTGCTCAAAAGTCGAAAGGAACACGTACAACTCTCACTGCCACATGGAATCCGGTGCCTCGGAGGCTTTGTTGACCTCCAACTCCATTATATTGCCTTGCCCCAACGATGACGAGGTTGCTAAGAGCAACAGAGTCGTTGACTGCACCACACGATCTTGAGGATTTGAGCCTCTCATCCCTCTAGCTTGAACAACCTCCATGGCTTGTCATGCACCTAAAAGTTAATAGAGAAGAGGGTGCTGATCGAATCCCTTAGCTGGTAGAAAATATAGAGGGAACTAGGATAGATAGGAGAAAATGTATTTTAGCTTTGGGAAACTGGTCAAGCCGGTACTCCTCCGTTTCAAAAATAGATGTTATTCTCGCTTTCTGAAAAGTCAACATTTCTAAACTATCGGCAATTATATATTAAAAATATTAATATTTATAATACGTAATTAATATCATTGGAAAGATATTTGAATCTAGTTTTTTAACAAATTTATTTGGAGATGTAAATATTGCACATATTTTCTTTAAATCGAGTCAAAGTTAAAAAAGTTTGACCGGCACACATCCCATAGCGTCGTCTATTTTGAAACGGAGGAGTAGGTCTGAAAGACAACGGGACAAAACCATCTGTGCTAAGGCTGCTTCCTGCACTGCAGCAGTTGTACTGAAATGAAATGGAATGCTTTTTTTTTTTTTCTCCCTTGTCTTATTATTACGCATATTAATCCAATGCTTTGGCTCCATTTTCGTTAAAAAAGAATTGCATTTCAAATTGGATGGTCCAACGAGGTGTTTGGACAGGAATTGACACGTTTGGAATCAGGCAAAGGTTCAGAGCTTGTCAGGGCACTCTCAACCCGAGAAACTCCGGTTCGATTGTTCTTTACATGTTGTGATGCTGAATTCTACTATTCCTGCAGTATTTTCGTGTCAAGACCAACAGCAGCCTCCCAAACGGTCGGAAAACTTCTCAACTGTTCTCTACTTATACATTTGAATACAAAAACGAAAACAAAAACGAAAGCGAAAACGAAAGCAGTAAAGTCGGACACGAGAATGAAACTGAACTTATGGAATATCGAGAACTTCGAAAACGAACTAAACTCAAGCAGAATTGTGTCAAACACGGTCGGTATACACAAAATCAAAACGGGATAGTGACCCATAGGCTGCGTTTTTTTTACCGTTCGATCGAACCGACCGGAGGCGGCTGGAAACGGTTTACCGGCCGGTAAGTCCGGTTACCGGCCGGAAACCGGAGAAATTCAAATTTGAATTTGAACGCGCGTGGTTCGGTTTCCGGTCGGTAAACCGCCCGGTTTGTCCGGTTTACCGCCCGGTTGTCCGGTTTACCGCCCGGTTTGAGCGGTTTTTTCAAAATTCAAATTTATTTTTTTAAAAAAATGCTAAAAAATTCCTAAAAATACTTCATGATTTGTAGAATCCAATGATGTCAAAATTACTCAAATTTGAGTGTGAAAGGATCAAGATGCCCAAGAGGGGGGTGAATTGGGCTAATTCTAAAAATTCTTGCGGAATTAAACCTACTAGCCCATGATTCACCCCTTTGTGCCTATGTGTGTTCCTAGACAATCGATCAACTAGAGTTTTGCACCCTAAGATCCAATCCTATTCTAGCATGGCAATTCTATGAAAGTAATTGCAAGAATGTAAGTGCTAGAAAATAAATGCGGAAATTAAGGGGACAAGGAACACGGCGATCTTTTTCCGAGGTATCGGAGAGTCGCCACTCTCCACTAGTCCTCGTTGGAGCACCCGCGCAAGGGTGTAGCTCCCCCTTTATCCTCGCAAGGACCAAGTGCTCTCTAGGGCTGATTCTTCGTCGCTCCGACGCGGTGAATCGCCAAGAACCGCTCACAAGATGAGTTGGGTCATCCACAAGTACCGCCGGATGATCACCAAGCTCCAATCACCACCAAGCCGTCTAGGTGATGGCGATCACCAAGAGTAACAAGCACAAACTCTCACTTGACCTCGCAAAGTCTAGGGAGAAGAGTGGATGCACACTAGCTACTCTCCATCGCTCATGAACTCATGGATTCTCAAATCTCTTCAAGTCATGAGGCTCTTGCAACTCTCCCGCTCTCACAAGGTGGCATCGGCTAAGCAAAATGAGCAAGAGAGCTGAAATGGAGGGGTGTGGTTGTATTTATAGCCAAGGCTGAAATCCAACCGTTACCCCGCAATTCCCGCCCGTCGTGAGCGCCGGACAACCGATCGTGAGCGCCGGACTCGTCCGGCGCTTAGAAACTTTCAAACGGCCGACTAGCCGTTGGGCTCTGATGCAGACGCCGGACGCGTCCGGGGACGTCCCGGTGCGCGTCCGACCGAGGCCGGTCTGCTTGCCCAAGACTTGGAACTCTGTTCAGCGTCCGGCGCCCGCCGGACGCCAAGCCAACGCGTCCGCCGCTCGGGCGGGGCAGAGACCCGCTCAAGCATGCGCGGACGCGTCCGGCGCCCTTGGCGCGCGTCGGCGCTGTTGAAGTGCCCATTTTCACTTGATCACTGATCTTTTGAAAATGGCGGCAACTCCAAACACTCTCAGGGCTCTCTAGTAACTTCCTAGCGCTAAGATTTCACCAGTGTGCATCACACCTAAACCCAAGACTTCAACTAGGTCAAGCTACTCATTTGCACCCCCCTTAATAGTACGGCCAAAGAGAAAACAAAGTCCTAACGACTAATCCGATGTCTCTCAACACCATCGACAATCGGAACTAACCGTCCTTAATAACCTTGTCGTCCATCCTTTGAAAACCGAAACGATTTCCATCGATAAGAGGGCATGACAACCATAATGCCTGAGATTCCAATACCATGACCTAACTCACAATGTTTCTGCAAAACACACGTTAGTCATAGTAATCTATATTGTCATCAATCATCGAAACCCACATCAAAGGGGCCTAGATGCTTTCAATCTCCCCCTTTTTGGTGATTGATGACAACCTCTGGAGTATGAAGAGTTTAGTTGAGGTTTTCAAGCATGCTTGATTCACATGAGCCTTTGACAATAAGAGCAAAGATTAGAATGACTCATGTGACATCAAGCCAAAAGATCTGTGCTCATATAATCTACAAAAATGAGTTAGCACAAGACAAAAGCATAGCTCATATGGAATCAGAGTAAACCGCGGAAGCCAAGCACATATGAGCAAAGAGCCGGGTGACATAGAAGGTGATACCAAACCGAAGAGCATATGTCAATGCGATTGAAAGTACCTCACACATATCATACAATGCATAAAGTAAACATGATGCATGCAAAAGTATCAATCAAAAGAACCAAATCCCAAGCTATGAGCTCCCCTAAGTCTACATACTCCCAACTCTCCCCTTTGGCATCAAGGACCAAAACCTAAGGCCGAGGGTGGAAGGAGCACGAACGAGCCGGTCTCACGAGCATGTGGAGCAATGACGAACGCTGTAGCATCATCTGGGCTGTCATCTGAGCTCGCTGGGACTGAGTGACAGGAGCCCGCGACCCTCCGGGCGTGGTCTTTGGCCGGAGAGGCGGTCCGGTCTGCTCAACCGACACCGTAATCGTCGCTGTCTCTCGTGGTTGGCACCGTGATCGGAGCTATCTCTCGGGTGACCACGTGGCTCGGATGGTGCAGCAAGTGGAAGAGTAGGAGCCACCGTGGTGCTTGCCTCGCAGTAGGAAGAGGATCTCGTAGAAGCCACGAGGAAGGTATAGTGCCCGATGTGCCGGTGCACATCCTTTGGAGGAATTGTTCGCTGCGAGGTTGCGAGTCACGCCGAATAGGCCGTCTCATGTACTCAGGTGTCGCCTCTCCTGTGAGTGCACTGTAGGAAGCCTGATGATGGGCTGCACCTGAGTCTGGAGTGAATAACAGATGAGAGCCAACAGGTGAGAAGCCAGTGGAAATCCGTGGAAAACCAGGGGACACCTGAACTGCTGGAGAAGAAGGGACTATGCCTGAAGCTGGTACGCCTGTACTCGTGACTGGCACCTGAGAAGGTCCTACTCCCAAAGTCTCTCCCGCAGTGACTCGGGAGCGAGGGAAGAATTCCCGAGGTACTGTAGCACCCGTCTCGCTGAAATAGTGAAGCAATCAAAGTCATAGTCTCGAGTCTGCTGCTGCTTCTGTAGGCCGATCTTTGTGCATCCCGGCGAGCTTGTATCTCGGCTAGAGCAATCTCATGCTGCTCCTCGGCACGCTCCCGGTTGGCACCAACTGTCAAGTACACAGGGTCAAGCGCTCAATGGCTGCTCCCCGAACCGCCTGCCTCGCATCATGCCGACGAGGGGAGGACGAACTCGGAATGTAGTACTCCTCATCATCCTCAGAGTCTGAGGTAGTGATCTCATATCCTGCTGCCTCAGCTTCTGCAAGCTCTGCTTCTTCATCTGCTGCTAGCTGCTCAACTCTAGCATCCTGCTCAGCTCCTGTCTCTGTAACTGGATCTCCATGGCGAGGAATGACTGGAGGAGCATCTGCGGTGACTCTGACAATCTGTGAAGCATCATAGGAGCCAAACACCTCATAATTCAGCGGATCTTCATATTCCTTTCTGATCGAGTCTGGAAGATCACCATTTCTATAGATGAGCCAGGTGATCCAATGAGCATAGTGCATCAGGCGGTAGTTCTTGAAACTCCCATAGATAACATCTTCCATATCACAAAGTATCAAATCCCAGATATCAAAAGGAATCTTCCTCACAAGATGTGACACTACCCACTGCTGGAGCCTAGTGAACCCGTTCCTGAAACCGGGCCTAGCAAGAATGGTGTATCTCTGAATCTGATCAAGGACTCGAGCAAGGCGTAGCTCATCCTGTGGTGTCCTGCTCGACCCTGCACCAAAGTTAGGTCCAAAGACCTCTCTCATGATCTCAGGAGGTGGCACTACTCCTCCCTGTGCACGGCGGGGTGGCTCAATTCCTGGAAAGCACAGCTGATGCAGCTTGATGGGCTGCTCTGAAATCCCCAAGAAGTTCCTGGCTTCCTCACTGGACAGGTTCTGTCTCTGACCACGAATGGTGTATGAAATGAGTGAATGATTTGGAGCAATCCACAGTGTAGCATAGAACTCTACCACCCATTCTGGAATATATCTGCCAGATCTTCCAATTAGATCAATCATGCCTGGCTGTGCACCCAAATACTCTCTGAAGGCCTGGCCCAACACATGTGAGAAAGAGTCAGCTATCACTGTCCTCTGCTTGGTGATCTTCGACTTCTGCCTGTATGCCTCAACTAGGGACTTGTGCAAGGCTGTGTAATAAGGTGCACCAGCTCTCTCTCTGGAAGGTGGAAACCAGGTGTTTATGTCCACCTGCCTGATAGCCTGAATCTTCTTGGCACTAGCTGTCAAAAGCTCCTCTGTACTTAATCTAGGTCCTGTAGAGCCCCTGCTAGGCTGCCTCTGTGGAGTAGAAGAAGGACCTGACTCCTGTGACTGCTGAGCTGCCTGCTGCTGGAGAGTCCTGACACGGGAGGACCGTCGTAAAGGAGAAAGATCCTGCTGCTCAAGAGTGGTCTCCTCTGCCTCTGGGGCCTCTGCCTCTGCCTCCTGTGCTACTGCTGATCCAGGCTCTTGTATCACAATGCCTGCACCCCTGCGAGCTCTCCTCTCAGCACGCTCTGCTGCTGCCTGAGCATCTGGTGGCTGCCTCTTCCTTTTCCTGATGGTCAATACTTTCTTACCCTTTGCTTTCTCAATCATCTTAGGAAGATTTGGTCTTCTATTTGGATCGTCATCTCCCCCTGAACCCCTGCCTGAATTTTTGCACCTGGGCATGGCTGCCGCTGACACTGATCAATCAACAAGCTGCAAGAGGATGTACTGAAATCTTGTGAGGCTTGGCCTCAATCCATACTCCTAGGCTTGGCTTAGGGTTTAAGCCGCCACGTCCACACTCGCACAACAATGCAAGACAACCAAATAACCGGCTCGGCCGCAAAGAATGGAATAGATAGGATTTATAACCATAAGCATTTGACTAGAGGTGAGAAACCCTAAAGAAAGCAAAGCATTAGGTAAGTGATAGAATGGAATAGGATATATACCTATTGCATTTTCAAATTCCTGTGAAGAAGGTAAGAGAGTGACGACGTAGGGCACCCTTGGACACAAGGTGGAATTGATCGAAGGATGAGTCAATTCATGAAGAAATTGATCAAGCAAAATGAAGACATGATGAAGAACTCACCATGCGGTGAGAAGGATTGAATGATTTGCACACGGCATTTTGATCGAACACCTTGCGGCGAGACTTGGCATGGTTTCGCATTTCATGGAGGAGCTTCACTCACCATGGAGTGAATGATCCTCTGGTTGATATGACGCGTGCGGCGAATCAGCTTAGAAAAGCACTAGGGAGGAATGCGCCACGGATGGAGCATGCTGAAATTTGCCGGAGAAGATGAAGTCTTGGCGGTGGCGATTCCACGGCGAACTTCCACGGCGGCGCGCTCGAGCGAGGCGGCGCTGGCTTGCCGGGTGCGGCGGCCGAAGTGGCACTTAGAGATGGAGGCGGCTATGCGCGAGGCGTGGCGGCTAGATGCGGAGGAGGCGTGGATGCGGGGCGCGCGGCGTGGTTAGGGCTCGGAGGCGGCGGTTCGCCGTACGGTCGCGAGAGAAGGAAGAGAGAAATGGGCCGCGGGCCGATTGAAATGAAGAAGAAAGAGTTGGGGGCCCCACACGTCGAAATAATAGACCAATTCTGTCTTCTTTGCGCCGGACGCGTCCGGGTGAGTCCGGAACCGCGGACGCCGACCGAGACATCGAAAGACGTCTCGCTCGGCCGATTTCGCCGGACGCGGTGCGACGCGGTCGCCGGACGCGGAAGGATCAAAACCATTTTTGCGTCCGGCGGTGGAACGTTGCTGGTTCACGCTGAGTTCTTCTTCACAGTGCGCCGGACGCGTCCGCCGGATTTCCAAATGCGCGTCCGCGCTCTTCAAAGAGCGATTTGACTCTTTTCTTCGCGGCACTGCTCCCAATTGATTTCCAAACTTTTGAAGAGACAACTAAACACGGTTTGGAGCCAATATGAGATCCTCACTCTCAAACACTCGAGTTTTTCAAATAGTTTGCCATAGGCTTATAATAATTTTTGAAAATAAGCAACAAACACGAGCGAGGAACAACGTATGGCCATGAGCTTGAGTTTCTAAACCAATAAAAGCATCAAAAAGCTTTCTCAATTCATGGACGAACACGAGAGGTTGCTCAAAAGATAAACGAAAAGAAACGAAGAGCAACACACAAGCAATTTAAAATTACTTGGAAATTGAATCTAGGTGGCTTGTCGGGTTTGAACCAAGGGTAAGCTTCTTCACACCTCCAAAGAGGTTATCTTAACCATGTTAGACAAGCCCTATATGCATTACGGAAATTTAAACGTGCTTTATAAACAATGCAATGCAACCGACAACACCTTTCATCTCTTCCTTGTGAAGTTGCTTAGGTCAAGGATATTGAGCTCATTCCTTAACCTACAAAAGGTTGATTCATCCAATGGCTTTGTGAAGATATCCGCTAATTGATCCTCACTTCTCACACCTTCTAGAGATATATCCTTTTTAGAGACATGATCTCTAAGAAAGTGATGGCGGATATCTATATGCTTTGTGCGAGAGTGTTGAACCGGGTTGTTTGCAATCTTTACTGCACTCTCATTGTCGCACAACAGCGTCACTTGACCAAGATTCACTCCATAGTCAAGGAGGGTTTGTTTCATGTACAAGATTTGTGCACAACAAGCCCCCGCTGCTATGTACTCTGCTTCGGCTGTGGATAGAGCAACACTGTTCTGCTTCTTTGATGACCAAGAGACAAGTGACCTCCCAAGCAAATGGCACCCTCCGGATGTGCTTTTTCTATCAATTTTGCAACCGGCATAATCCGAATCGGAATAGCCAACAAGTTGGAATCTTGCTCCTTTGGGATACCATAGGCCAATGCTTGGGGTGAGCTGCAAGTACCTAAGGATCCTCTTGACAGCACTCAAGTGAGCTTCCTTAGGATCGGCTTGAAAGCGAGCACACATACACACACTAAACATGATGTCGGGCCTAGATGCGGTGAGGTACAACAAGCTACCGATCATAGAGCGGTAAAGAGTTTGATCCACGAGTTACCTTCCACATCAAGGTCGAGATGCCCATTAGATGCCATAGGTGTGTTGATTGGCTTGCAATCCTTCATATCAAACCTCTTGAGGAGGTCCTTGGTATACTTCTCTTGTGATATGAAGGTCCCTTCCTTCATTTGCTTGATTTGAAAACCAAGAAAGAAGGTGAGCTCGCCAATCATAGACATCTCGAACTCTTTTGACATCATGTCACCAAACTTCTTGCATTCTTCTTCATTTGTTGAGCCGAAGATGATATCATCAACATATACTTGACAAATGAAGATCTCTCCATTAAGCTTCTTGGTGAAGAGTGTGGTGTCAACCTTCCCGATAGTGAACCCCTTCTCAATGAGGAAATCCCTAAGGCGCTCATACCATGCTCTAGGGGCTTGCTTAAGCCCATAAAGTGCCTTGGACAACCTGAAAACATGATTAGGACAGCTAGGGTCTTCGAACCCGGAGGTTGATCAACATAAACAAGCTCATTAATGAAACCATTAAGAAATGCACTCTTCACATCCATTTGAAATAGTTTCATTTCATGGTGTGAGGCATATGCAAGTAGGATACGGATGGCTTCAAGTCTTGCAACCGGTGCAAAGGTCTCTCCAAAATCTAGGCCTTCAACTTGAGAGAACCCCTTTGCCACGAGCCTTGCCTTGTTTCTCACAACATTGCCTTGGTCATCTTGCTTGTTGCGGAACACCCACTTGGTACCTATGATTCTTGCATTCTTGGGACGCTCTTCAAGTGTCCAAACCTTGTTGCGGGTGAAGTTGTTCAATTCTTCATGCATGGCATTCACCCAATCCGGATCTTGAAGAGCTTCACCTACATCTTTTGGTTCAACACAAGAAACAAACGAGTGATGTTCAGCAAAACTAGCAAGTCTTTGAGATCGAGTCATTACACCCCTTGATGGACTCCCTATGATTTGATCTTGTGGATGATCATGGAGTTTAGGAATTCTCTTTTCAACCACTTGAGGAGTAGGTTGAGGAGCATCAACATCTTGAGCTTGTGCCTCTCTTTGTTCATGGGAAACATGAGTGTCTTCATTTTCAGTCATTCCATCTTTTCCTTGTCATCTTGAGGCACACTTGAAGAAGAGGAAGGCTTGTCAATGACTTGCACTTCATCATCATCTTCTTTAGGCTTGACGTCTCCCACCGGCATGTTCTTCATTGCTTCCCTCAATGGTTCATCACCTACATCATCAAGATTCTCAATTGCTCCTTGGGAGCCGTTAGATTCATCAAACTCCACATCATATGTTTCTTCTTCCAAACCGGTGGCATGGTTGAATACTCGATATGCTTTGGATTTTGATGAGTAACCAACAAGAAAACCAATATCACAACGTCTTTGAAACTTCCCTAGGTGTTGCCTTTTCTTGTAGATGTAGCATTTGCAACCAAACACCCGGAAGTAGGAGACGTCCGGCTTCTTCCCATTAAGCAACTCATAGGGGGTCTTGCCATGGAACTTGTGAAGGTATAACCGATTTGATGCATAGCATGCCGTGTTGATAGCTTCAGCCCACAAGTTCTCTGGGGTGTTGTACTCATCAAGTATTGTTCTTGCTAGAGTGATCAAGGTCCGGTTCTTCCTCTCAACTATGCCATTTTGCTGAGGTGTGTAGGTGGATGAGACTTCATGTTTAATCCCAACTTCATCACAATAAGCTTCAATGTTGGTGTTGTCAAATTCTTTGCCATTGTCACTTCTAATTTTCTTGATCTTGACATCAAATTCGTTTTGAGCTCTCTTTGCAAACTTCTTGAAGCAAGGGGTGGCTTCGGATTTGTCATGAAGAAAGAAGGTCCATGTGTATCTTGAGAAGTCATCAACAATCACTAGACAATGGAGTTTCCCACCAAGGCTCTTGTATGTGGTTGGTCCAAATAAGTCCATGTGCGGCGGCTCTAGCACTCTTGAAGTTGACCAAAAAAGCTTTGGTTGGATGAGTGTTTGCAACTTGCTTGCCGGCTTGACATGCACTACAAGGTTTGTCCTTTTCAAACTTGACATCTTTCAAGCCCCTCACTAACTCTTTCTTCAAAAGCTTCTTGAGTGTACTCATCCCAACATGTGCTAGCCTCCTATGCCACAACCACCCAAGTGAAGTCTTGGACAAAGAACAAACATTCAGATTTGCATCTTCGGAGGTGAAATCCACTAGATAGAGATTGTTGTATCTAAAGCCTTTGAATATCACAGTTGAGTCTTCTTTCTTTGACACTATCACTTCCTTCTCATCAAACAAGCATTTGAATCCAAGATCACACAATTGACCCACGACAAAGAAGTTGAAGCTCAATGGTTTAACATAAAGCACATTTGACAAAGAGTGATCATTTGATATTGCAACTTTGCCCAAAC
Source organism: Themeda triandra (assembly GCA_018135685.1). Classification (NCBI taxonomy): domain Eukaryota; kingdom Viridiplantae; phylum Streptophyta; class Magnoliopsida; order Poales; family Poaceae; genus Themeda; species Themeda triandra. Next base: position 31,154 of record JAENPR010000643.1, on the reverse strand, counting down.
CCTTGACTTTGCCCTTTGAATTATCACCAAATGTGATTCTATCTTGATTTTGCTCCCCTTCATCTAGTGAGGCAAACATACGAGGTTCACCGGTCATATGTTGAGTGCAACCACTATCAATGACCCAATGACTTCCACCGGTCCTGTAGTTTACCTACACACAAGAGATCAAGCTTGAGGTTTAGGGACCCAAACTTGTTGAGGGCCCTTGACTTTCTCTACTAGAGACTTTGCAACCCAAATTTGCTTAGGCCTATTCTTATTGGGGGGACCTAAGAAGGTGACATTCACTTGTCCTTTTGAATCCTTTCTAACCACATAATGAGCATTGTATGCAAAGGGTCTAGCATGCTTGGGCAAGGGTTGTGGTGGTGGAGTTTCACACTCATGAGCAAAGTGACCTTCTTGTCCACACTCAAAACATCTCTTTGGCTTTGGCTTTGGCTTTTGCTTTTGTTGACTTGCTTGCTTTGCTTGATGTTGCTTCTCTTGATGTGACTTGAAACAAATGCCACTTCTATCGGTCTTCATTACGGTGTTCATCAAGAGCTCACTTTGAAGTGACTTTCCTTTTGCAAACTTGCTCAATCCAATCTTGAGGTGTTCTTTCTCTTGCTTGAGTTTCTTGTTCTCTTCTAGAAGTGACTCATTTGTTGATTGCTTCAAGCATGACATTTCAAAGTGAAGTCTTTTGTTCTCTTCTTTGAGCTTCTCATTCTCAAGTGCTAGTCCCTCATCTTCAATAGTGACGGTGTGACTGATTTTTGCTTGTTCAAGATCCTTCTTGAGCTGTTCATTTTCATTCTTTATCTTGACATAGTCATCATAATGCTCGATCACCACCACGACTTGCCTTTGCTTTGCTAGCACCTTGCACAATGATCTCATCACATGATGTAGCTACATCATTCTTAGCAACATTGTTAGTAGCCCCATGTGTTTTCGGCAAGAAGCTCATAAGCCATCGCTAGATTCCCATGATCAACTTTAATAGTTGTGTACTCCTCTTTTAGAGAGCTATAACTAGATTTGAGCTCATCATGCTTCTTCTCAAGGTTCTCATTTTCAACTTTAAGCTCTTTTGAAGAAGCTTTGAGTTCCTTGAGTTTAGAAGACATGATTTCATTTTGATCTCTAAGCTCATCATTAGTTTTCTCATAGCTTCCATCTTTTCTAGAAGAGAAGTATTTTCACTATCAAGCTCATCACATCTTCCTCTAGTCTTAATGATGGTTTTTGAGTACATTCTAAGCAATTTGACAAGCTCATCATAGGTAGGTGACTCATACTCATCATCACTATCACTTTCACTACCACTATCATCACTATCACCATGTTTGGAATGTACCTTCTTTTCACTTTTAGCCATAAGGCAAAAGTGGGATGGAGTAGATGATGATGGCAAGATTTGTGGAGGTGGTGAAGATCCAATGCCAATAGCAGACCACTCCTTCATCATCACTTTCCTCATCGGATGACCCACAAGAAGATTCAATATCGATGAGCCAATCACCAACAATATATGCCTTGCCATCCTTCTTCTTGTGATGCTCTTTCTTTTCTTCCTTCTTCTTGTGATGCTTGTCTTTCTTCTTCTTTTCTTTTTCTTCATCATCACTTGAGTCATCCTTCTTGTCCTTGCCCTTCTTCTTCTTGTACTTCTTGTCTCTTGGAGGCTCCGGACATTGATGAGCTAGATGTCCAATCTTGCGGCAGTTGAAGCACTCCATTTCGGAGATGGGCTTCCTTTTGCTACTTGTGAAGAACTTCTTCTTCTTGCCATCAAACTTGACACCATTCTTGTTGAGCTTCTTCAACATCTTGGTGGTCTTCTTCACCATGAGAGCAAGACTCACATCATCAATTTCAGCATCACTAGAATCATCATGAGTTGCCTTGGCCTTGCCTTTTCTTGAGTGACTTGCATTGAGGGCCAAGTCTTTCTTCTTGGATGATGAGCCATCCTCGGGGTGAGATGCATGTACATCTCATGAGCATTGATCTTTCCCAATATTTGAGTTGGTGTAGCATTGGAAAGATCACCTTGGTGAAGCACGGTGACAATGTGCCCATATTTCTCAATGGGGAGGACACATAGGATCTTTCTTGCAACATCGGATGGCGACATTTGATTGAGTCCAAGCCCATTGAGTTCCTCTACAATAGTGTTCAAACGGGAATACATCTCATTAGCACTTTCATTAGCTTTCATCTCAAAAGAATTTAACTTGCGCATAACAAGATGATAGCGTTCCTCACGCTCACTCTTAGTTCCCTCATGGAGCGCACAAAGGTCGGACCATAGTGCATGGGCGTCCTTGTGGCTCCTAACGCGATTGAACACATCCTTGCAAAGACCGCGGAATATAGCGTTCCTTGCCTTTGCATTCCACTTCTCATAGTTAGCCTCTTCACCGACAAGGTTAGCTGAATCCTTGGGTTTTGGGAGTCCTTGAGAAGCGGCACGGAAGCATCCAACATCTATCGCTTCTAAATGTGCTTCCATGCGAATCTTCCAATAAAGAAAATCATCTCCCTCGAACATGGGAGGAGGTCCATCCCCATGGGACATCTTTACTCTAGGCGGTTAAGCCTAATTTAGAGCAAACCGGCTCTGATACCACTTGAAAGGATCAAGATGCCCAAGAGGGGGTGAATTGGGCTAATTCTAAAAATTCTTGCGGAATTAAACCTACTAGCCCATGATTCACCCCTTGGTGCCTAAGTGTGTTCCTAGACAATCGATCAACTAGAGTTTTGCACCCTAAGTTCCAATCCTATTCTAGCATGGCAATTCTATGAAAGTAATTGCAAGAATGTAAGTGCTAGAAAATAAATGCGGAAATTAAGGGGACAAGGAACACGGCGATCTTTTTCCGAGGTATCGGAGAGTCGCCACTCTCCACTAGTCCTCGTTGGAGCACCCGCGCAAGGGTGTAGCTCCCCCTTGATCCTCGCAAGGACCAAGTGCTCTCTAGGGCTGATTCTTCGTCGCTCCGACGCGGTGAATCGCCAAGAACCGCTCACAAGATGAGTTGGGTCATCCACAAGCACCGCCGGATGATCACCAAGCTCCAATCACCACCAAGCCGTCTAGGTGATGGCGATCACCAAGAGTAACAAGCACAAACTCTCACTTGACCTCGCAAAGTCTAGGGAGAAGAGTGGATGCACACTAGCTACTCTCAATCTCTCATGAACTCATGGATTCTCAAATCTCTTCAAGTCATGAGGCTCTTGCAACTCTCCTGCTCTCACAAGGTGGCTGTCAGCTAAGCAAAATGAGCAAGAGAGCCGAAATGGAGGGGTGTGGTTGTATTTATAGCCAAGGCTGAAATCCAACCGTTACCCCGCAATTCGGCTCCGTCGTGAGCGCCGGACGCGCGCCCACCGCGGACGCGTCCGGCGCTTAGAAACTTTCAAACGGGCGACTAGCCGTTGGGCTACGATCTTGACGCCGGACGCGTCCGGGGGACGGCGTCCGGCGCGTCCGACCGAGGCCGGTCGGCTTGCCCAAGACTTGGAACTCTCATTCGCGTCCGCGCCCGCCGGACGCCAAAGCCAACGCGTCCCGCCGCTCGGGGGCACCGAGGCCGCTCAAGCATGCGCCGACGAGTCCGGCGCCCTTGGCTGGCGCGTCCGGCGCCTGTTGAAGTGCCCATTTTCACTTGATCACCGATCTTTTGAAAATGGCGGCAACTCCAAACACTCTCAGGGCTCTCTAGTAACTTCCTAGCGCTAAGATTTCACCAGTGTGCACCACACCTAAACCCGAGACTCAACTAGGTCAAGCTACCCATTTGCACCCCCTTAATAGTACGGCCAAAGGAGAAAACAAAGTCCTAACGACTAATCCGATGTCTCTCAACACCATCGACAATCGGAGCTAACCGTCCTTAACCTTGTCGTCCATCCTTTGAAAACCGAAACGATTTCTATCGATAAGAGGGCATGACAGACCAATTGCACGAGATTCCATTACCATGACCTAACTCCCATTGTTTCTGCAAAACACACGTTAGTCATAGTAATCTATATTGTCATCAATCATCGAAACCCACATCAAAGGGCCTAGATGCTTTCAGGGACGGCCTGGGAACCGCCTTGGAACAGTGGATCCGGAGGTGGAGAGCAGGGATCTGGGGTCAGAATGGTGGTGTAAGGTCCTAGATGGCTAGAGGGGGGTGAATAGCCTATAAAAATTTCTACAAACTCACTAAGCAAACTTCGTTAGATACACAAACGGCGGAAAGCAAGTTATGCTTAGCCTACTAGGTGTTGCAAGTCTCCTATCCAAACAATTCTAGTAGGTGATCACTAGTACACACAAGAGCTACCACTAGTGATCAAGAGCTCTACCCACGGGATTTAGTCTCCACAAGATGTGGTTCCCGACCGACCACGCAAGCAATTCTACTTTGCAAGAATGTAATCAATGTAATACAAGAGAGGTTGAGACTTGTTATACCGACGCGTCGAGTTGAGGTTGCCAATCACCAAGAAGATGAACAATCAATCACAATCGGCAACACACAAAGGATGATGACCAATCACCAGGAGACAAGATGAACACAATGATTTATCCCCGGATGTTCACTTGGGCACCGCCAAGCTACGTCACCCGTTGTGTCGATCAACACCTAGATGGTCCTTTGGTGTGACCCTCAAGCCACTTGCCCCGCAAGGCACTTCCCCGCAAGGAAACCACAAGGCGCCACTCTCAAGTGTGATACTCAATGACACGCGCAATCCAATAGAGTTACTCTTCGCGATCCCCGCGAGGTGAGCACAAGAACCTCTCACAAATCAACCGGAGGTGGCCAAGAACAATCACCTTCTCTTGCCAATGCCTCCAACAATCTCCAAGCCGGCTAGGAGCGGTACTCTCCAAGAGTAACAAGAAATCCACCGGCTAAACCACCCACAAGTGCCACTAGAATGCTCTTAAGCAATGCAATGCACTAGGTGATCTCTCAATCTCACTTTGGATGAGCAACAAGCAAGAGAGATGAGAGGGAGAGTGTTTCTTCAGCTCAAATGATGAATGAATGAGTTGGGAGAGCCAAGAGGGGGAGCCAAGCCCGGCCTCCCATCTATTTGTAGACCCAACACTTCAAACTAGCCGTTACCCCCTCGGGGGCGAAATTTCACTGCGCCGGACGCGTCTGCCGCAGACCGCCGGACGCGTCCGGCCTCGGCCCCGCGCGCCCAGACGACCGTTGGCGCCGCGGCCAACCGCGTGCCGCCACGTCGGCGTCCGGCGCGGCGTCCGGCGCTCGCCGATGCGCGTCCGGCGCCCGCGTCCGACAGACCGGCCGAAACTCAGAAGTTTCTGGTCCGCGTCCGCCGGGCGTCGGACGCACGACCCGCGTCCGCCGCCTCCAGATGGCCTAGCAGCCTCGCGCCGAAGCCCACGACGCGCCGGACTCTGCACAGTGATCGGCCCGCGTCCGCCGCGTGCGTCCGCCGTCAGTCCATGCGCCGGACGCGTCCGGCGCTAAGGCCTGCGCGTCGTGGCCGCAAAAACTCCGTTTTTCAGCCCGTTGAGACGCCAACTTCTCAGACATGCTATCCAACAAGTATACCAACTTGATCAACAGAGATAGCATGATTTCAACCAAATTTTGCATCCGGCGCAATAGAAAATATGCATCCATTTTTCTCGAAAACGTCGGATGACCAAAACCTAGACATCTCCACATGTCATCACTTGTGATCACATGTGGAGTTGTCTGGGTTTTGGCGATCCGACGTCACAACTTGCTCGAAACTTTTTGAAATTTTTACCACATACTCCACATGCCATGGCCACACAACTCGTCAAGTTTCGTCAATTTCCGGCTTCGTTTGGATTTTATATAATTTAAAAACACTTTCCGTGCATGTCACTCCACACGTTACGACGGCAAAATGGTCGTAATTTCATACGAGGTGCTGGATACGGCCTCAACATACTCCGAGCATCATGAATACCATGTTTTGGATAAAAAGTTCCATTATTTCATGTACCTGCAGTTCAAAACTGGAGTTGCTTAAAAATTGCAAACAAAAAGAAATAATTCACGAAATATAGCAAAAAAACTCAAAATGGTCCCAATTTTTGCAGGTGGGTTGTATTTGAGGTAGGAAGGCACCAGAAAAAACTGGAAGCAAAAATCAAAAAAAAAAAATACAAACTTTGCCGACGGCCTACCCAGCCGTCGGCAAAAAGAGTTTGCCGATGGGCGGCCATCGGCAAAGGCCTTGGGCCCGGCGGCTCCCGAGGCTGCCACGTGGCCGTAGTTTGCCGATGGCCGTGAGTTTGCCGATGGCTGGACGGCCCGGCCATCGGCAAAGGGCACGGCGTCGGCCGGCCCCCGACGGCGTCGTCCCTGGGCCAATTTTGCCGATGGCCTGGCTTTGCCGATGGCCCGGCCATCGGCAAAAATGGGCCTTTGCCGATGGGGGTACTTTGCCGATGGCCTGGCCACCGGCAAATTGCAGGTTTGCCCATGGCCGTAGTTTGCCGATGGCTGGGCCATCGACAAACTGATTTTTGCCGATGGCGGAACTTTACCATCGGCAAACTTAAGTGGTTTGCCGATGGCTGACCACTTTGCCATCGGCAAAGCTGTCCGCCATCGGCAAACAAGCCGATTCCGGTAGTGTGTATATGCCGTAGAACAGAACATGTAGGCAGAGCATCCATCAATAGATTCATCCCAATTTATTTCACACGCCGATACATAATTGTTGAATGCTGAACTTAGTTTGTGCAATGAACCACAATAATGCAAGTTACATTGGTGGCCTGCTTGGTGCCTTGCTTGCAGGCAAAGCAGAATCCCCAGAAATTGTACATACAGTGATTCAGCGAGCTACAGAGAAGACCGTACATAATATATGGATGGTATTGGAAAGTTTGTCTGTTTCAGACATCCGCCCTGGTCCATGATCAATGTAGCCTCAGTCAATCTGCCTCAGAATGCCTTCTTCTCATATGAAACAAGACCATGGACCCCTCCTTCGACTTGGGCAGCACCGGTTCTTACCTGAATTCATTGATGACTAGAACATCAGGCGCCCTTTGGGCGCCCTACAATGACTCGAAGAACAAAAACTATTATCTGTACTCGATAGACATGGCTCTATAGTTAGACGTTAACATTATGATCTAAGAACAAATGATTTATAAACTATATGTTGTATCTGTTTTGAAAGCACATAAAAGTCTTTCATAGTCCAACAATATTTTTTTTCAAACCCGAGCGACGTACTAAAGATAAATACACCTTACATCATCTTAATTAACTATGCTAACAAACTAACTAATCACCCTGTGTCTGTACACAAAAGTTTGTCAAGGAAGACGCCATACTCTGCATATTTGTACAACATTTTGGTTTCCTGTTAACAGCGTATTCCAAAACCTGCAAAGAGAAAGAACATTTAAATATTGAATATCATTTTTTCTGCAATCAACATTGAAAACCAAACATCGAAACCAATCACAGGTAGGGCCGAGAGAAAAAAAAAAGCCATTCACACCTATAAACAGAATAGATGGATGCTAGTATTAAAATCTTGATTGATAAAATGCAGTCTAGCCTTATGGAATGACACATCATAGCGGAAAAAGCATGGCAGAAGCATGGCGGAGTACAACAGTACGATTCCAAATTAGACTAACTATGTACTAACCAGACAATGCAGTGTTACAATTGCTCTGCAGTAACCAGAATGAAATCAGAGATACGATCTAAACTGACATCTCCTCATCTGTGCCATAAGCCTAGTTACATTGATTTTTTTTTTTTCTTTAGACGTGCTACATGTAATATTTTTTTGCAAACTGAGAAGATCACCAAGGAAAGAAGGAATGTAAGGACTATAAAAAATAACGATACTGAATTAGTATTTTATCAAGACAAGGAACCAAAGAACTACTCCCTGTTCCCTAGAGCTATTCTGTGCAAAGATTTCATTCTGAATGTTACACTGAGGGCAAGAAACTGACACCATATATGAGGATATTTTTTCTCACCTAGCTCAGTATACATGCTTGGGTCTTCCTCTCTTCTTAAGTGACTCAAACGGTCAAACCATTTCTGAACCTATATACAGAAAATTCTGCATGAATAAACCCAGCAAGAAAATGAAATGAACTGATATTTTTTTTGACATGGCAATAAGACCAGCAATATGTTAACAACTACCTAAAATTTCATAAACACTTATAAATAGTCTACGAAAAGGATTATCAGACATATGCAGATGAATTTCTATTTCTTTTTATATTGCTTTTACACGAAAAGGTAAGCTTCAGTAGTGAGCAAAGTTCAGTGTGAATTTTACACGAAAAGGTAAACCCAGCAAGAAAATGAGCCGACAATTTTTTTGGGAGTGCCAATAGGACCACCAATATGTTAACAACTACCTGAAACTTCATAACCACTTAAAAATAGTCTACTGGAAAGATTATCGGACGTGCGGAGATGAATTTTCTATTGCTTTTACATGAAAAGGTAAGTTTCATTAGTGAGCAAACTTCGGCATGAATAACCCCAGCAAGAAATTGAACTGGAAAGATTATCGGACGTGCGGAGATGAATTTTCTATTGCTTTTACATGAAAAGGTAAGTTTCATTAGTGAGCAAACTTCGGCATGAATAACCCCAGCAAGAAATTGAACTGACAATTTTTTTTGGGTGCGGCAAGACCAGCAATATGTGAACAACTACCCAAAACTTCATAAACATTTATAAACAGTGTACTGGAAATATTATCAAACATACGTAGATGAATTTTCTATTGCCTGTAACATGGTAGATATGCAAGGGGACTACAGGCTAAAACTTCACCAAAACTACTAATGATTCAATTCCATTCTAACAGAGTATATTTCGCAAAAAAAATCTAACAGAGTATATACAGAGATAATGAATTGGTTCTCATCCTGAAAACACACCACAAAATTTCCTTTCAAAAAAAAAACACACCACAAAACGACGAAAAGGAAAGAAAGCATCACATTTTTTATTCACAGCTCCATTGCTTGTTCGTCTGCCAGTGCAGTTCCTCATCCACCAGATCAGCCAAGCTGGAATCCGGTTCACTTATGAATCAGCTTTCCCATCACCAAATTTGGCCAGATCAAACTGCAATCCACTGAAACCAAAACCAAATTCTCATAAACTAATTAAAAATTAACCAATTGATATACGATTGGATCAGAAGATAGAAGCGTTGTGCTCTCTTAATCTGACAAGCGTGAACAAGCTGGAGTGGCGACCTTACAGTTGTAGATCCAGCCAAATCCACTCAATAGGGGCCCAAGCGGACGCGCGAACCGCTCCAGCGACGGCGGCCAGCAGGGAGGCGTGCATAGCGAGCATGATGGTATGGCATGGCTTCCATGCCTAAATGGCTGTGGGAAGGCAGAGTTGCGAGGGGTGGAGGTGCGGAGGCGGCGGCGGTGGTGGGGAGAGGAGAGGAGAGGGATCGAGACATCGGGCTGGCTAGGGTTGGTTTGGACTGCGCTTGATTCTGAAAAAAATTAGGGGCCTCTTTGCAAAATAATCAGAGACAGGTGTCGCCACGCGAAGAAGCCACCAGTGCTTCGATTGCTCTCGTGCGAGCGGAGGGGAGAGACTTTTAATATACCCCGATAAGTAAGAAGAGTTCAGAGATGCAATACGGTCAGAATAAAATCCTGTCATATAAAATCTCTGAACTCTGAATGCATGTAGATGAAAATTTGTGTTTTTCACTTGCAATTGCATCTGATGACTGATGTTGTACATACCTCTAGTCGAAGAGATTCTGATCGTAAAAGATCATGGGCTGACTGCAAGGAGGATGCACCCAGGTCCTGGAATCCTTGTTTCACAGCTTGCATCGTATAAGGAATGAACCTCAATACCGAGCCCTTGTCAGCAACTGATCCAACTACTCCTTGAGCAACCTTAAGCTTAAGCGTGTCTCCAAGGTATCTTGCATCACTTCCTTTTGTCATGGCTTCAAGAGAACCCATGCCTCTATATTTTTTGACTCGATGGCCATCCTTGGATCAAAGAAACAGTTAGAAGCAAAATGAGTATGTAGAGAGCTAAATATATGACAGGAAATTAAAGGATACTGACATATATACAGTACAATTGCATTCACTAGACACTTAAAATTTTTGAAGTCTTAAGATACCTAAAACACAATTCCAAGAGCAGATATAGAGATTTGTGACTATTATTAAATGACAACTGATAAGTTCTTGCAATTGCATCAGAAACATATACCTAACCCAATATACAAAAGTATGATACAAAGAAAACCATGTTGGAGATTTGATGCTTTATGTTGAAAAGTACTGTTGAGTGGGGAAGGATGGGTCAGTTACGGGGCAACTGTGCAGTGGCCTACAGTTACATGTCCTACAAACATGGGAGGCTTTGGCGTGCCAAACTTGAGAATGACAGGGACGTCGCTTGCAAATGGGACTCTTGCCTACTAGTGCTTGGCGCACAGACCCGAGATCCTCCCTGATCTACCAAACATGTGTTCCCAGCTAGCGCAGGGCGTTCATATTCTGTTCGCGCTTAGGAATGCCCACGTCTCTCGGGGAGCAAAAACAGTGCCAAGCACATTGGTGCAGCAAACCAAAGCAGAAACCAAGCTATGGCTCACACAGTAGGAGCGGCTAAATTAGGTTGTCTCCTTGGTGTGTAGTCGACTAGCTCATTCCAGGTGTCAAGGTGTTTGCACTGATATGTAAGATCACGCTGTACTTGTTTATCGGCAGTGGCTACGACAAGTATGTCTGTATGTCCAAGTTCTGGTATGTGCTCTGTTAAAAACAAACTCAATTCTCCTCCTTAATTCAGAAACACAGCTCGCCCTCCTCTGACTATTGGAGTAAAAGAAGTCCCAAACCTAGACTGGTTATTGGTTATTGTCTCACTGTCACCACAGCATTTTTAAGTACCTTATCCACTGCAGTTCCACATAATACATTGCACTATGATATGATCTTTATAATAGCTAAAGTTAACATACAAAGCAGACAGTTGGGAAAGAAGCTAGTGTAATCATTTATATTTTCAACGAGCTTTTAGAAGGCTTTTCCAGTAAGCTTTATGACCTGTTCTTAATTTGATGAAACAGCTACCAATAATATGTCTATGGATCTTTTTTAACGCACTAGCCAAGAGTGGGATGGGATAAGCAATAGCAAATTGTCCGAAAATTAAAGTGATAACAGTGTTATGTTTGTATATACAATTAGACATGCATGATGTATCATCATTTTATATTGTCAGCTCAAATAATGTGTGCTTAGTGAACTTCAGGAAATCAATATAATAATAGAAAAAGTCATAATCCCACACCTTGTACTCATAAACACCGTGAGCTTCAAGACTGCCAGCCAGGAAACTACCCATCATAACAGTAGATGCCCCTAGAGTCAGGGCCTTCACAATATGCCCAGAGTTTGAGATTCCACCATCAGCAATAACTGGCACATCATGATCCTTGGCATATTGCGCCACCTTGTAAACTGCAGTAGCCTATATATAACAGAGAAAAGGAAAAGGCATTAACATAGTGGGGCTCAAAGCTCCAAAGTAAAGGCAGAAAAGTATACGAGGACAAATAAGCTAAGGCCCCACCACAATAGATTGGTAATTTGAAATACACCAATTGTGTAAGGAACCCTGTAGTTTACAACTGCATCTATCTTAGAGCACCATGAAACTTTGCAGAAAGCAATTGTGTTATGATATTAAGTGTGTACGATTATTGATGAAACATGCATGTTGCTCCTTTTAAGCAAGATAATGGAAGCATAGTTGTAACCAATTCTGAATTTAGCTTTTGCAGATATGAAATATAAAGCAAGGTGCTTTCCAAGAAGTTATGTAGGACTCATCAGTCATCACCGAAGAAGGTGTCAACTTTTTCATGCCAATCACAAATGTACCACAAAAATTTCAGATGCCTTATCCTCCTAATTCATCTTTTTGAACGAAACCCTCCTAATTATTATTCAACTAAAATGAATTACTCCAGTACCTTCCTAATTCCAGCTCAAATAATTAATTACGATCAACTCAATGAAAACAGCAAACAGCAAACAACAAACTAACCTAGCTAATTAATCACAGCAAAAAAAATTGAAATATCATACTGAAAGAGAAATTAGCAAGCATACCTGCCCTCTGCCTACTGCACAAACCTCCTGCGTGGTGCAAATCGATCCGGAGCCCATCCCAACCCTCAACCCATCCACGCCGGCGGCGATCAGATTCTGCGCCTGCGCGACGGTGACGACGTTCCCGCCGACGACATCCACCTCGGGGTACGTCCTCTTGGCGTGCTTGATCATGTCGAGCTGGTAAACCGAGTTCCCCTGGGAGCTGTCGACGACAACGGCGTCGGCGCCTTCGTTCACCAGCATCTCGAGCCGGCGCTTGTCCTCCTCCCGCGTCCCGATCGCCGCCGCCACGACGAACCTCCCATCCGCCCCGACCGACGGCGCGCTTGACAGCTTCGGGTAGCTCCGGATGCGCTCCACGTCCTGCACGGTGATGAGGTCCACGACGACGACGTCGGAGTCGGAGACGAGGGGCGCGTAGTCCAGGCCCTCGTCGGCGAGAAAGGCGGCGGCTTGCTCGAAGTCGAAGGCGGCCGACGCCGTGCGGGGAGCGCGGGTCATGTACTCCGCCACGGGGACGCCGGGCCTGTGGTCGGCGGCGGCGGCGACGCCGAGCAGCGGGACAGCGCGTCCCGCGCTCGGACGACGCGTACGCGCAGCCGGCGAAGTCGGCGCGAGGGCGGAGGACGGGCGAGGAACGGGGTGGAGGAGGCCCAGGGCACGCGGCGCGACTTGGCGGCGCGGAGGATGGACGCCTGGGTCTCGGCGCCGGTGTTGCCGTGGACGACCGCGGCGCCGCCGAGCGAGGCCATTGCGGCAGCCATGGCGGACTCCGAGACGGTGTCCATTGGCGAGGCGATGCAGGGGAGGGAGAGCGGGACGCGGCGGGAGAGGCGCGTGGAGAGGGAGACGGCGTCGGCGGGGAAGTCGATGTAGCCCGGGAGGAGGATCACGTCGTCGTAGGTGTACGAGACGCCCTGCGAGAAGAGACGAGACGCCGGGAAGCCGTCGTCGTCGGCCATGGCGTGAGGGGTTTTCGGCTTTGCCGGGGTTTAATGTCTAACGGTGGCGGCGTGTGGGGCGCAGCACAGGTGACGGAATGAGCGGCGGCAGAGTCGGAACAGAGCAGCGCGGCGACGGCGACGCTTATTTATGGGCGAGCAATCGCAATAGGAAATACTACCGAAATTCTCCCATGCGTAAAGCCTCGGTTCTACTAATAATTAAAAGTATAAATGCCCGTGCTAACGCTACGGTTTTATCTCAGAGATGTTCATGCATAAAACCAATATTTTTTTTGCATAGTTTAACTTTTACACAATTGTATTTGAGCATTTATACAATCCAGGACATTTTTACATAAGAATGCATAATGTTATTTTTCGTGTTAACCTTCTAAGTTACATTCTATCTAAGACCTTAATGATGTCTCAAAGATCTTCAAGGAGGCTCTCAAAACAACATTCCTCGTCGAAATGTCAGCTACAAATTCCATCCTCGGCGAAGTATATAGCTACTCCGGTGAAAAGGCTAAAAAAGTGAGAGATCATTACACTTGTTCCTAATGTAGAATGCAAAAAGTATCTAAATAGGCAACATGCATATCTTCAGAGTTTAATTAGCCGATTGTTACAGATAAAGATCTAATGCAATAAATCCAATACTGATTTTGAAAATTCAAGATATATCAAATATATGACCTCATCATTAAATGACGAATAATATAAGACTTAATACAACAAAATAATCTTATAAAGTACTCCATTTGTATTGAATGTTGGTACTTAGTTTGTATAAGTAAAAATAGATATCCTCATTATTCTCACAATTTAAATGAGGGTGACACAAATATAGAATAGTGGCACCCATAAAATGCCCAAACAGATAACAAAGAAAGGTACAAGCATTACCCTTCATTAGAGGGGAGCGATGGCCCAAATCAATGGGACCTCCTACAAACTCAACAAGATGACATGATCAGGTTGTTCATATAATTATCCAGAGCACAGAAGCTCATCACTATCCATTGTGACACCAGCTAAACCCAACGTTTTTGTTGCTTTCTCCTTCCATCTAAGCGGCAGATTTGCTTCATCTTCCTTTGTAGTCTTGCAACCGCTGCTAGTGCCAACAGCAAAGGATGCAATGAAACCTATATTTCAGTAAGGCTAGTAGCTCATAACCTAATTAAATTTAAATTCACCTTTGCACACATTCACGTAAGGACCTTAACAAAACAATATTTGTCGAATGAAACCAGCTCAGTGCATCTACAAACCAAATTTTCGGAGGTTTATACTGCAAACAAAATGTTTCAAGAGATATCCATATTTTAGTAACTTTCAATATTACAATTTCCAGTGACCAAGACTGAACATGTCTCTTACTTTTTTTTCAAGTTAAGCCAGTCAAACTACATTTTGTTTGGTCTGATAGAAATAAAATAAATCTGACCTACCTAAGTCCATATTTCCACAAACAAATGAAATTTCATAGAGCCATTTTATGACCACAACGGTTTTTCAGTATTAGTAGTTTAAAGTTGCACACTGCCCACAGTTCTCGTAATTTTGTACTGTGATGAAACAGAAAGAATAAAGATGATCACACCCCCATGTCATGTGTCCAGCACAAGTCAGTATCAGCAAAATGTGACCCAAATGCAAGAGCACAGAATGGACTGGACATAATACAAAGTATCTGCCAATACGACCAGAATACAGACCTTAGCTTGACCTAGTGATTCATGTCCTTCCATTGCTTATGGCCGGCATTGATGTATGGCTTCTGCTATGCTGGACTTTCAGTCCTCTCTAGAGTTCAGATACCACGTAGCTGCCGCTAGGATTGTACTCACATTGATCTAAAGCATTAGCCAGTTAGCCACAGCGTTGCACACCTCGCCTCGCCGAGTAGTTCCTTTAAGCCCACCAACTTCTCATCCTTGTCATCGATGATTAGCTGAAACATAACACATACATGATATTAAAGCATAAGTAGCTGTGGGAAATGCAATTTAGACACTAATGTTTAATTTATAACCGTCGGTACAAACTGGAGTACTTGGCACGGATTGGATACACACCAAAACTTTCCTGTCAACAGATATGTCCATCTGAATATTCACCATCCGGCAGCCCACATTTTAGAATGGACATGTCTCGTCTCTACTCTTTGCACCACAATCGACATGGAATAGACAGGAATATCTGGTGGCGAAATTGGACATGTTCATTTTTTTTCTGAGTGCTCCCAGTCATCTTTATCAAAGGCTGCTCAATGGAGACAAGTAGGTACTCTAGTTCAGGAAGTGGAGGGAAGAAATCACCAAAATTGTGTTTATATGCTTCATGAAACCAAAAATACATATGGGGAACAACAGGATCAAAACAAATATAGAAGCACACCCTAAGCTGCAGTAGACACACAATCAAAGCAACCTATCCATGTTCCCAAGCAAATGTACATCACAAAAGCCTTGCACAAGCTGACTTTGGCCCAATTAAATGGATGTTTGTTTAGAATAACTGGATCTATATTTATGTTCTAAAATCTAAACAAGTGCACAAGAATGTAGTGACCTATGGAATGGAAGTGCCTGACATCTATGCTACTTACTGAAGGTGCCCAAGTAGAGATCCTTGTTCACTGCAACTCGTCCAATCCGTGTTTGCCATCTTCCATGTTTGTGATGCTTATAACTACAGAGGGTTGAAGTAAAACACGTTTCACACATTTTCAATCTATACACGCATTTGCCTCATCAATCCGTGTATGTGTGTTAAACAAGATTTGTGAACTGAACATCTACACCGTAAACAAGCTTTGAGTGCCGCCATACTTGTCACGAAACTGATAGACTAATAATTGTCCAAAGCAAGAATGTAGGCTAGTCAGCAAGAATATACACTCCAAACAAGTAGAAGTAATCATCTGTGGCATTCCTTAGCGAAACCAAAATGACCAAATAGGTTGAGAAAGCAACTGCATTGTATTTGTATGGTTACAGCAACTAAAATGAATTACACAGTAATTGTTCTATGTTCCCTGCCAGATACATGCTTTCTGAATTCAAGTAACCTTTTTTACTCAAACCATAGCCAAAGTACCGATGAAAACCATAGTACTCTAGTCTTGTATATAAACAAAACCATCAGGAAAAAGAGGAATTGCAAATGTGCATGAAATGCACATGTACATTGCACATAAGCTTTTATGGTCCATTTCTGGGGTAATTAACAGGCTTCTCCAACACTAACCAACAAAAATTTACCAATTCCAAGGATAATTTACTGCACTTTTGACAACATAAGAAATCACTTTCGACAGTCAATCAGCATACACAATAAATTATGCAACTCACGGAAGCAACTGACGCCCTATGGTTCCACATGGCACAAACAAAATGAACCAAGGAAAGTTTCCAATTTCTTCTATTTGCATACAAAATTCAGCCAACTATTTTTTTCCAAAAGCACGGTTAGAAATTACCTGAACAGTGTCGGATCCATACACGGCATGTTGCCGTCGACCGCTGCATTATTGCCGATCCTGACGCCTTATTGTCGCACACAAGGACATCTTCCTCGTTGGTGGCCTTCCCTTGAATTTGCTGTCCCGGGGAACTCCTAGCACAATTTTTTTCCAAGGAAACCAATTCAATCATGGGAACAAACCTGACGTCTTGTCATCATCGTCGTCGAGCGCGAGAACCACCGGCGAGATCGCACCACGCTGCCTACGGGGCCTCTTTTTCTATGAGAAGGCGGCGGCATTCAGACAACGGACGGGATCATGAAGCTGAGTAGGAAAAGAAAAAGAATGAGGCGGGGCGGCCGGAGTACCTGGTGCTTGCCACCGGCGGAGGAAGAGGAGGTGGAAGCCCGCCTCTTGCGACGGAATCGCGGACGGGGGGTGTCCGCGACGACCATGGCGGCGAGGAGGATGGACTCCTCGTCCCACCCGTTCAGCTTGGCGGCCGAGCGGAACCGCGGGCCGAGTCAGGGGGGCCGTCGGTCACCCGTGGCGACGCGGCGCGGATCTCGGGGCTGCCTCCCGCGTCTTTGGACGCCATCCCTTGGCGACGGCGATTTGGTAGCCTTCCCCCGGCCCCAGCCCCCATCTCCATCTCTGCGTGTCCCGTGATGCAGCCGCTTCGAACCGGCCCGGCCAATGCGCAGCGGCCATAGACCCGGCCAGGGTCCGTGCGGATCTGGACGGAGTCCGCATCGACGCGGCCTGCGTGGCTCGAGCATCGACATGGAGGGAACGGCGAAGGGAGAAGGGGGTTTTTTCGGAGAAATTTGGAGGCGTCGGCAGGGATCGAACCCGGGTCAGGGATGAGCATGTATGGGCGTGTTGCGCGGTTGGGAGGTGAGAGGTGGGTGAGAAGCCTCGCGGGTGAGAGTCTTGTGGGCCAATGTAAGGTCTCAGGCTTCTTACGCTTTGAGAAGAATTGCATTATAGTATAGATAGATGTGAATTATGAAATCATCATATAATCCATAGATACCGAAATCCACACCAAATTCCAGATAATTTGTGTAGAGTATAACATATGGCTTGTGTGTTCAATTGTCTAATCTCTCACAAATAAAAAGGTAGAAAAAGAGGCACTGTCATCGTTGGGTAAAAGTTGGGGTTGTCCTCGGCTTCCAACCCCGCGTTACCGCGGTCACCGGGTTTCACGCGCCACCAAGTGGGACTACTTGCCGCTATCGCCATGAAGGAAACAACGCAGCACGTTGATCTCAACGCAATCCGTCGATGGCCCGAAGAAAACAGCACCACACAAAGCACAATGATCGCGTCGCCAGCCCCAGCCCCGGTCTCGCACTCCTATCGGTCGCGCTTGCTTTCAGACCGGGATCACTCACCCTCCGCCCGCCGTCTATGTTGCGATCGTTGTCTCACTGCACCTCGATGAGTTAGGGTTTACGGTCAACAAGGGATTATTCCTCTCTTTGTCTTGCTCGGCCGGATCTCCTCATGTTCCTCCTCCCACTCCCAGCGTCGAGAAAGCCACCCGAGGCTTTCTCCACCGGAGTGGGTCCTAACCTTGATCTTTCTAGAATCCATTTAACAATACTGCTAGCGTCATATTCATACAAATGCCACTTTCAACAATATTTTTGTTAGATGAAAATTTGCTTTGCTATTCAGCATCAGATTTCAATACACATTTGGAAGAAGATTTTGTATCTAAAATATTCTTGATCTAAATCTGAATGTCTTTGGAGGAAATTGAATCTATGATCAAATTGTTCTGTCCTTTCTATCCAGTGGCAAATAATTCTGCTAGCATAGCCTAGCACTGATTACCATCCGGCAATAGGTAATGCTCTTTGCAGTAGTACTTTTCTGCAATTTCTAGAGAACATTCCATATTATGTTGGGTATCTAGAATGCTCTTTGCAGTAGATCTTTTCCAAATTTCTAAAGAACATTCCATATATTAGATTTCAGTGTTCACCATCCAGTAATAGGTATCTGGAATGCACTTTGCATTAGTTTTTTCCGCAATTTCTAGAGAATATTCCATATATTAGATTTCACTGTTCACCATCTAGCAATAGGTATCTGAAATACTCTTTGCATTAATTCTTTTCCACAATTTCTAGATAACACTTCATATTGTCAAATAGAGTATTAAGCTGACTCCCCACCGGAGTGGGCTCCAACTAAGGCCGAACGAAAAGCTCGCAGCTCGATACCTTGCTCGACCCAGCTCGTTAGTGGCTCGGCTCGGCTCGTTTATATTTTTCAACGAGTTGAACCAACACTTTAGCTTGTGTAGTTAATGAGCTAGCTCGCAAGCTAGCTCGGCTCATGAGCCTAATGAACCAAAGATGTTGGCCTTAAACTGTTACTAGTATAGTGCCCGTGCTAACGCTACGGTGTTTTTTCTAGGGAAAGTTGTAGAAATCAACCATATTGTTTTTTTCAGAGTTTAACATTTGCACAGTTGTATTTGAGTCTGTATATAATATTGGAGTCACCACTGCATATAAGTAGAAATATTTACATATTCTCTAACTT
Source organism: Themeda triandra (assembly GCA_018135685.1). Classification (NCBI taxonomy): domain Eukaryota; kingdom Viridiplantae; phylum Streptophyta; class Magnoliopsida; order Poales; family Poaceae; genus Themeda; species Themeda triandra. The sequence continues at coordinate 11,989 of JAENPR010000643.1, read as the reverse complement.
CTTAATCAAATATTGAATGTCTTCGGGGATGTTGTCATAAGATTCGTTTGCTTGACTTGTCAAAATGTCATCCAAGAACTCCGTCCTCAGTGATGTTGATAGCTGTGCATGGTAGATAAACAAATATTTATTTATTTTATTATTTGTGTATTGTACAAGCACTTCTCTGGGCATAATAGTAGGTAATGTAGTAGACGTGTTAAATATACTTACAGAACCATTGACGTGCTCACTCCCACTAAAAGGCAATCCATGTCTTGTCACTCTCCATGGCAATCATCGATTTGGACAAGCACATGTTTTTCATCTTTTATTGTTCTCATGTATTCTATTACCGCGGCGTCTTCGTTCGTAGACAAATAATCTGTCGAGGTTTTAGATGCTGGTGAATATTAAATACAAAAAATATAATAATTAAGAAATTAAAAAATAAATATCCAAATTATGAACTATGAAATCCCAATTGTGGAGGGCTCACCTTCCTTTATAATTTGTGCGTCCTTTGTTTTCTTTGGTTTATTATATTGAGGCAACACCATCACCTCAGCATTGGCACACACCGGATGCAAGTCATTTGCTTGTCGTGGAGTCTGTACGCCATCACCTTGGACTTGTTTTTGGTTTCATCTGCTCCTACCATAATGATCTGCATATGCAATATGCAATATTAGTTTGAGATGGAGTTGATTCAGAGATATTGGTGTACGTCATCCTCCTCTTTAGAACGTTTTCGCTTCTTGTCCATCTCTGTTTCTTGATGATCTACCATTTCAACAGCGTCATTATTTTCTATATGTACATCAATATTGCCCGGTTCTTGTAGGTGTGCACCTACAAACATCAATGTGTTAAGCACAGGCATTATACATACGTCTAACTACTTGATGTGCTAACCTGTGTCACTGGAAGTTAGCAGTGTAGCAGTAACACGTGGGCCTCAATGCATTGGAACATAACTATCGTTTCTATGTAGCCAGTCCACGGGCTCATCAAGTTCTATTTTAGACAAAAATCCATCTTCCAAATCAGCATCTTGAGGATACATTAGGTGATGGACGATTAACTTAGAGGATGGTTTATTTCTCACCTGAGGGCGCGGATGCCGATACTATTAATTCGGCAGTGTCTTTAATGTTTATTTTTTGGTTAGAGGATTCCATCATTTCCTCGCTCTCTAGATTCTTATTAATTTCCCCTGTATACAGGTAAACAAAGCATAAATACATACATACATTCTAAAACGATAAATAAATAATAGACATATAATAAATAAATAAAAGCATAGGAATAGTTTAAAGGTAGTAATCATAATTTTTTTTACTAAAAGGAGGAATAAACATTGTTCAATCTCTACTACAAGGAGGAATTACAGAGGTGAACATAATAGATGACTTCACCTGAGTCGTCTGGTAGGCTAGAATTCTCCTGTGGTCCTGGTTTGTCAACTGAGGATGCCGGTACTATTATCTCGGCACTGCCTTTATTTTCTTTTCCTTGGACAGATGATTCCATTTTGTCCTCACTCTCTATATCCTCATGATTTTCTTTTGTTTCCAAATAAAACAAATATAAGATATAAATAAAACCATGAGTTCCAGATTTTTTTACCGAGTAGAGAGCAGGCACGTACTTTTATTGGGCGTCAACCCAACTGATCCATTGCAAGATGGTTCTGGCAGCGTAGATTTTTCTTCGGCTATTGGTGTGTCGACTGATCCATTGCAAGATGGTTCTGGCAGCGTAGATTCTTCTTCGGCTACTGGTGTGTCGAATAAGGCATGATCATTTGTGATTGTGCTTTCTTTTAAAGTTATCACCTCCACTGAAAAATAATGGATATAAAGTTATAGGAGCTGCAAGATCCTGTATTAGCCAAGGCTGCAAATTTAGATAGGTACGTAGATAGGTTTATCGGAGTTCACCTGAGACACCTGAGACACTTTGTTGTCCAGTTTCTCCTTCTATTTCTCGTGGATCCGGTTCTTGTGACATCGTGGCCGTTGTTAAACTGTTGATATTGGAAAGATAAGAAATATATTAGACCTAGTATATGCAAATAGAATAAACCCTCGTTTCTTTGTGAAGATGATCCCACTGTCCACAGTTAGTCGACTCCCTATGGTGACTGCCGTGCCAATAACACCATGGAGATGATCCCCATCTTCAGCTGGTTGGACATTTTCCTTGTCCAAAAGAAGTGAGAAGTTTTCACTGTCCGTAACATGATTAGTACCTGTGATATATACAGTGATTAGTGGAAGTATTAATTGATTGACTAAATAATTCTTGGAAAAAATAGTACCAAGTAAAGAAGAGGTAGCGCCAATGCTTTGGGATTCTGCCCTCTGCTTTTCTCGTCTCTGACGCTGGTACTCACGTCCTTTCCTTCTCGCCTCCTCTCTTTGTTCTTCCGACATCTCAGCTCGCCGTCCCGTCGCCGCAAGTTCAGTTCTTCCCTCGTCCGTCCGGCATCATCTAAATATAATAAATAAATATGAAATAGATAAATAAATATGAAATAGACAAGGCACAATCCAAATGGTATATAAACTCATTTGAAAACATACATGTGATGTTAGTGATGTCGCTTAGTGCACCGGGCGTATCCCTTGGCATAGACATTGAGTGTGTGATGAGGCAGGAAGGCAGGAACTTTGTTTGCCTCAAAGGATCGTGGCCGGTGACTGAATCTCAGAACCTTCCATGGTTTCTCCTTTTACGGTTTTACCTGAAATCAAACCAATCGGTTGGCAATGGCACTACTGCAGAGTATTCAGCACCGACTGATAAAATCGATGGCTCTGAAATTCAGCGTTCAGCTTCCATCCCTCCCCCAGAATGAACGAACTGAAACCTTGATCGTACGCACAATGGCATCAAATTAGCAGCCACGTTCTTAATTTCCAGAAAATAAACATTAGCGAGACCCGTGAAATGACTTTCATCTCTCCCTAGAATCAAACAACATACAGAGGCATCGAATTCAATCACATCTGAAAATATATCGGCACCAACACGAACCAATATGGAAACATAAAAGCACACAATTTTTTATGATCCACAGGGGATTGTCAAAAGTAAAACTCAAGAACCCGGATTGGATCGACGATGCAACAGAGCAGCAGCGACGATAATCTTCAGGAAAACACAGGAACAAGTCGTCAGTGATCCGGAAGGCGGCAAAACCTTACCTCTCGCCGATCCTTGAAGATTTGACGGAGATTAAGATTTCGGAGATGCAGGCGCGACGGTGGCAGAGGCCAATCGACGGTAGCCGGAAGGAATGCCCTGGATGGCGGCGATCTGCCCACCCGCGCTGGGTCCCGGTGACCGTGGCGTTGTTGCGCATCCCGACCGGTGACCCAGGATGGCTAGCGATCCTTGGTGAAGAAGAGGAAGCGGCGATCTTGCCTGCGAGCGATCCTGGAGGCAGCCGTGCTAGCGATAGAAAGTTCACGATCCGGGAGAATCGAGTGTATACTGAAGGCAGCCGTGCAAGTTTGAATTTTGTATCGCTAGATGTTCTGCGAGCGATCCTGGCGGCAGCCGTGCAAGTTTGAATTTTGTATCGCTAGATGTTCTGCGTGATTGGAGGAAGCGGGTCGCGAGGACCTGGGTCGAGTGGACGCGGGGTGAGAGTGGGAAGCCTGACCATATATTTATTTGTGGCCCTTAGATCTATTGTAGGAATGTTTTAGACCTTTGATTTTGAAGAGGGGGAATGCCTTGGCAAGTATTCCATTATAGTAGAGATTAGTGTTATATGGTTTCATGTTTTACACTTTAAATTTGTTGATGACTAGACTTCGAATCTATAAACTTGGAATTAATGACTATTTTATTTTAAATGAATACATCGATAATCAGTAATAGATTATGGATGCATCATATATATTATGGAGTATGAACCATAAACGATATATGGTGTGGTATTATAATATACTAGTACATATTATTTTTGTTTGATTTGTTAAGACTTATGAATAGGCTAGTTTTATATTTATTGTCAAACTTTAGATAGTACAAATATTATATTTCTTGTGTTTTAGTATGACTTGTCTTGTGAGCTTAACGAGCAAGCTCGAGCTCGTAAATGGACCGAGCCGAGCCGAGCTGGCCTTCTGGCTTGTTAAGATAACAAGCCTCGCCGAGCTAGCTCGTTATATTATGGAGCCAGAACGAGCCGAGCCAAACAAGCAGAGCTGGCTCGTTAAGAAGCCTAGTTCTAACATAATAACATTGATCTTTCTGGAATCCAATTTTATGGTGTGATATTAAAAATTAGATGTTTTAAGAGGTGGATTCTAACCTTAATCAACCCCAACCAGTTATATATTATTCAATGACCGGTTCCAAAAGGCTCACTCTAGCGATCACACACATTTGGACGAGAACAACCACATCAAACAACAACGACGAATGTAATTAAAAAAACAACAACAACGAAGAAGAATGCCCAAGGACAGTACTGCATTAACATTTTCTAGAGGCGAGCAAAATATAGGTTTGTAGAGGTGGGCAACTTACCCTCCTCTAGGAAGTTGTCACTGTTTATGGAAAATAAAAGAGGCGGCAGCACCCCATATACCACGTCGTCCATTGGAGACTGCCATGGTCGTCGTCATCAACGATTTGGCCAAGGTCGTTCTCGCCAAATCCCGCATCCTCCTCGATGGATCCAGTCGTGGAGGCAGCACACAGTCTGAGACACGAGCGGTTGAGAAGATCATGCGCACCACACAGGTTGTTTATTTGGCAGGCTTGTCATCGATTGTCTTTGGCCAGAATTATAAGCTTATCCAAACAGGCCCGCAGTGTGATCTGCTGTTTTCTTCTTTAATTATTACTGTTTGCCACCATTTTAATTTGCACATGCATGCTTGCCGTCTTGTCGACATCTCGTGAACCATGTGTGTCGCTATTCATTTTTATAGTTGGATATATATACGTATATATATGTGTGTAACCTCCTTTCATTTCTTGCATCAAAATCAATGCAAGAACAAGTGCAACGTCGCAGCAGCACTTTAGTCTTCGATCTCCATGGAGTGCTCCCATGCTCAGGGCCATTATTATTGCCTCCTCCTCAGTGGCATTGCTGCTACAGTTTTTGTCGTCGTCGCGGTCGCTGTGATGTCGTCGTTTTTCTCCCCGCCCGGCATCTGCGGTGGCGAGGTCGTCGTGGATTCCCGCCGGGGCCACCGGGATTGCCCATCATCGGCAACCTGTTCGCCATGCACCAGTTCACCCACCGCGCCCTGGCCAAGCTCGCCAAGGTCCACGGAGGCTTCTTCCACCTCCCCGTCGGCTTCGCCAACGTCTTCGTCGTCTCCTCCCCGGAGACGGCCAGGGAGATCCTGCAGGAGAACTCCGGCGTGTTCTCGCACCGCCCCGTGACCGCCGCCATGGCGTACGTCTCGTACGACCTCGCCGACATGGCGTTCGCGCGGTACGGGCCGTTCTGGCGCCAGATGCGCAAGCTCTGCGTCGTCAAGCTCTTCAGCGCCCGGCGCGAGCAGTCGTGGCGTACCGTGCGCGCCGAGGTGGACGCCCTCGTCAGGTCCCTGGCGGAGCAGATGCAGGAAAAGGCTGGAGCCGTCGCCGGCGTCGGCGAACTCGCCTTCCGGTTCGCCACCAACACCACGCTCCGGGCCGCGTTCGGGGCGCGGAGCCAGGAGGACGAGGCGGAGTTCGTGGCCATCATCCGGGAGCTCTCCCAGACGTTCCTGGCCTTCAACGTCGCCGACTTCGTGCCGTTCCTCGGCTTCCTCGACCTCAAAGGCATCGGCAGGAGGACGAGAGCCGCTAGGCATGCCCTGGACGTGTTCATCGACCGCATCATCACCGAGCACGTCGCCAGGTGGAAGAAGGGCGACGTGTCCGCCGCCGACATGGTGGACGACATGATCGCCTACCTCGCCGAGACGCCGGGGAGGGACACGAGGGAGGACGGCGTCGAGCTCAAGGACCTCCGGCTCACCAGAGAGAACATCAAAGGATTGATCATGGACATCATGTTCGGCGGCACAGAGACCGTGGCGGCGACGCTCGAGTGGAGCATGGTGGAGCTCCTCCGGAGCCCCGGCGAGCTGGAGCGCGCGCAGGACGAGCTGGCCCGCGTCGTGGGTCTCCACCGGAAGGTGGACGAGAACGACCTCGACAAGCTTCCCTTCCTCCGGTGCATCTGCAAGGAGGTGCTCCGGCTGCACCCGCCGCTGCCGCTGCTCCTCCGCGAGTGCCTCGAGGACTGCGCCGTCGGTGGGCACGTCGTCCCGCGCAACTCCCGCGTCTGGATCAACATCTGGGCCATGGGCCGTGACAAGAGGCACTGGGGGACGACGCCGACGCGTTCCGCCCTGAGAGGTTCGCAGTCGACGGCGACGACTTCAGGAGCGCCGGCTCCGGCGGTGACGAGTTCTGGTACCTGCCGTTCGGGCACGGGCGGCGGTCGTGCCCCGGGATGCAGCTGGGGATGTACGCGGTGGAGCTTGGGCTGGCCAACGTGCTGCACTGCTTCAGCTGGTCACTGCCGGATGGGGTGGCGCCGAGTGACCTGGACGTCAGTGACATTTTTGGTCTGACGGCGCCCAGGGCCCAACGCCTAGTGGCGGTGCCGTCGCCACGCCTCTCTTGCACGTTGCTCTGAAATAATTGAGCGATATCGAGCAGCGGGTCCGTCCAGCAGAGCATATATACATACAGGGAGCGTATCGTGTGGCACGTCAGAAATTTAGAATAATCACATCACGAGGGGACATATGCACATGTTCTTGCACCAACAATGTGTAGAACGTAGCACAATTGGCTCCTCTGATTCATCACCTGCCAATTTATTTTTTCTGATACTGCGCTAACGCGCATGGTCTGTATTAAGTTAATAATAATGACAGCCCCTGTTCTAAGATTGATTTGTGAATGATATGGGTGTCTCCTTCTGCTGGTGACTTTTCTTTTGAGCGACAATACAACGGAGGGGAGGCTAGGAAGAACATGCCGTTGCGGGCACGGTAGGGTTTCACCAAAGCTCAAGGCCAAAGCTCCACCTGAGCTTTGGTGAAACCCTACCACACCGTGATGGGGGCGGTGAGTGGCACTGGCGAGGGCAGGGGCACGTGTTCACCGGACAGAGGCAGGGCTAAGGGAGCTTTGGCGAAACCCTACCACACCGTGATGGGGCGGTGAGTGGCACTGGCGAGGGCGGGGCACGTGTTCACGGACGGAGGCAGGGTTAGCGCAACGTCAGGTGAAGATGTATAGAAGACGAGCTAGAATGTTGGAAAAAGATTCAAAATTCAACGACTGAGATCAATCCCTTGGAAAATGAAAGAAAAAGTCAGGTACATGCAGAATAACAAATCTCTTATAATGTATACTTGAGTAATATATAGCTAAGGATGGAAAATAGGATTTTTTTTTACTCAAAAAATATATAACTCTGTAATTCTGTATGCACAACACGGGTTTCTTACAAATTACAAGAAGTCCAGTCTTCGTTTCACTCGGCCCAAATAAACTCCTTTGGACTGGCCCGTGCATAGCAAACATACAGTATGGAATAATGGGCCTGGTCTCCTAGCAGGCTAGCATGTGCCTTTCTCATATTTTGGGCCGATCAGGGTATTCTATTTCAGGCCACAAAGAACCTCGTAAAATTTGTGCTCGATTTAACTACACAGGATCTATTGGTATCGGTTCACGAACTTGCGTCACCTTAGGCCAGTCTATTGCATTGTATTATTTGATAACTTTGTCATGTTTTTTGTTTTCTATGCAACTTAACACCCAAAAAATGTTACATGCTCAGGCCGAAATCCCTTCCAAATCAAGTATAAAATGTAGCTTAGCTCAAATCCAAACTGGGTAGGAAAATGGTCTGACTTAAGTATATGTTGTTTTTCTTGGTCTTGGTGAAGGAAGGAAAACCAAGAGCTGAGACTCGTTTCTTTTTTCCCCTTTCAAATCGCATGCCTGGGCTAGTAGTCCACATCAAAGAAAATTGTCAAATCCTTTGATCCAAACACCTTTCCTTCAAAACTTTCGTATAGTTTTGTTTTGTGTACTATTCCTATGAAAATACTTCCTTCCAAATGGGGTCCTAGAATTACTTCCCCTTTGACAACTAGGAGGATACCCTGCGCGTTGCTGCGGGAACTACGATTTGGAATGAGATTAAACTATCCATACAATTCTTAGAAAATAATTAAGTATTGCAAACTAATGTTAGTGGATAGCATGGCACACTAATGTAGATAGCTAATAGTATGTTAGTGGATGATGTGTTGGATATCATAATTGGTGGGAAGCTGCCGGCTAGGGTTCGATCCCCGCACCGCACCCGGCCTCCCGGGAAGGCCGCGCCCTTTAAAGGCGCTTTCTAAAAGAAAAAAATTGTTTGCACTAGTGAATTTTAATTGAAAGTGTTAGTGGGCTGCTGATGTGAACAGTTTGCATGTCAAGAGAAATAACTTAGTAGAGTTTGTTTATATTAGAAGTATAGATTTATTCGGTTGTCAACAATAAGTTTACATTTTTCATGGAAGAAAAAGGCACGTTCCTTTATGAATAGTCATTTTTTTCCAGAATTGGACTCATCTTTTTTTAGAATAGAATATTGGACTCACCTTGAGTTCTTAAAATTGTCCACGCACATCTTCCTCAAAATGAATGACGACGACGAGAGCTAGGCCATCGACCAGTCCTTGGACGCTCGGTGTTTTCTGGGCATTTTGAGCTACGGTCACTTCCTTTAGAATGTATCACCGTTGGAGCCTTGCATGCATGAAAATGATCGTGCTGCCCTGTGTTGACTGACCTTGTGGACCTCCTTGTTTTATTCACTGTTCCCATAGCTCGTTTCTTTGCAATATGAAATGAAATTTTTTGAATATAGCACACACAAGATAACAGTGTAAAGCTTTAGGGACATTCTGTGTTTTCTGGGCATTTTGAGCTACGGTCACTTCCTTTAGAATGTATCACCGTTGGAGCCTTGCATGCATGAAAATGATCGTGCTGCCCTGTGTTGACTGACCTTGTGGACCTCCTTGTTTTATTCACTGTTCCCATAGCTCGTTTCTTTGCAATATGAAATGAAATTTTTTTGAATATAGCACACACAAGATAACAGTGTAAAGCTTTAGGGACATCATGAGATTCGCTTCTCTGGCCCAGCTTTGAGGAAAGGGTTAATTATTTTTGTTTTCCTTTCAACTTTTCCTGGATTTACAAACTAATCATGGATTCAAAATCTTTAAACCCAAGCTTTAAAAAGTTTCAAAAACTTTTGATCCTTATTTTTCAAAAGGATTCGTGTTTTGTTTGAAAAAAAAAGAATACAAATTTGGATGCTCGCACAAACACTCATTCTTATGACCACACTGCATCTATTCAAATTGATTCTATTTCTATAAACATCTTTGGTAATTGAACTGACAGATCTTGAGATTGAATATATCACCACTTGCATTTTACTATGCTACCATTTTGACAAGTCTAGTTTACAAAGCAATCTACATTGTCCAAACCCCTACCAAATTCAATTTGATTTACACCCCAACCTATTTCAATGATGCAATCCTTGTCTCTTTTTCTTTCTTCATCACATACAAATTCCGTTGAGTATGATTTATTACATTAAGAACTTTTTGCAGTTACTTTTTAACATGTTAGAACCATCTAATACTAAATTAACATTAAAAGATGCAAAATTATGTGAAAAACTCGAAACACATTTTGTTCTAAAATAGGATATTTTTTCTGTTAGGCACAAATTTGAACTTAGGACTCAAGTTGTACTAAAATAAACAAAAAAGATAAATCCTACTAATGGATACATTGGATCAATTAAAATAGTTTGTGGAGCAACTTCTTTCATCTATCAAGAGAGGACAGAGTGGATTTGAAATGTTCTTGTTTCCTTTTTGAACAAAACCTTACAAATTATATATGACCAATCTACATCCACGACTTGCAAAGCATGGATTCAAACTTCCGACAGCGAATCCAAAAGCTTTCAACGACATATATTCAAATTATAGCATTCTTCAATTTAAATCTATTATAGACGCTTACTATATGCAAACTTCAAATTTCCGTGTTTGATATCTATAAAACAAGCCTTCAAAACATGCGCAGATCCATGTTAAAAAGCTGCTCTCCTTCATGCCAAATACAAATACGAAATAATGTTTCATAATTCGCATTATCAGAACATCGTACTAGTACTACTAGCTTTCCTATCTTTGGTGAGCCCACGTCCAGTTTTGATGCGCACTTGCTAACACCGCTTTCAAAGAGCAACAAGTCCACTAGCTCTTTTCTGCAAACAGCGTTACATTCAAATGGGAAAGCACGCGGCTGCGCATTTCTGCAAAAAAAGCGATAAAAATGGGAAGGCACACATGCGCGGACGGCGGATCGGAAGCAAATACAATTGAAAACTTGCCCAGACGGGAAAGCACATACGACCTGGTCTGGTCAATCAATAATTGCTCACACGATCGATTTTTCAATGGAAGAAACGCGACAGATCGAAACAACAGGTGTGTATACGACGTTTAGAACTGTTGCTGATAATCCTTGTCGTCCACTCATTTTGTTTCCATGCCTGCTTGTGCATATCTTTTACTGAATCCATGGCGATGAAACCGATCTGCATGGTCGTCAGGATAATACAGCGGGCTCCTAGTCGTGCATGTGCCCTAGCAGTCTCCTAGCTAGCTAGAGGGCTTGCGCGAAGGAAAACTGTTGACGACCAAAATCTGATCGAAGCGTTGAAGGTAGATTGAAAACACGTGCAAGTAAGAAAAGAGCAAAACGGATCAAATTTGGAGCAATTTGAGCACAATTGGCATTATCGTGGGAAACCGGCGTATGCCAGTTTTGACTGTGTGCAGAGTGCCCCAATTTCATGTTTTTCTTTGGAAACTTAACCGATCTCATGAAAAACTTGTAATTACGTGTGAAGAAGGTTTTCTAATAGGATAAAGCCACAAGGACCAAGTTCCAATGAGTATCCATCTATCCAATCGGAAAAAAACATATACTATACTACAGCTTTTACCCTCTCTTTGCCATCACTGACTACAGCTTTTACCCTCTCTTTGCCATCGCTGTTGCTTTCTCGTTCTTCGTTGCTGGTGCATGGACACTGTGGATCAATGAGAACCTAGCTCTAGAACAGTCGGAGCTAGGAAGCCCATCACGCTACACATCCCCATGGAGTCCCTCCCGGCACTACCGGAACGGCCCTTTTTGCCGATGGCGGCCGGCCATCGGCAAAGGCACTTTCCCATCGGCAAAGGTTTGCCGATGGCAAGATCGTGGCCGTCCGCAAACCCCCATCGGCAAACAATTCATCGGCAAAGCCGGGTTTGCGATGGCCCACCGACATTGCCATCGGAAACCTTTTGCCGATGGCCACGCGTGCCATCGGAAAAGCCGCCACGTCGGCCCGACGCGCCGTCGGTGACGGTGGCTTTGCCGATGGCTGACGTGGCCCCGGCCATCGGCAAAGATTTTTTATTTTTTTTTTGAATTTTTTTTGCCGATGGCCAACACCGTCGGCGATAAATTTTGCCGATGGCGAGGCCGTGTTCAAAAAAAAAAAAAAGGCTTTCCGATGGCCATCGCATATCGGCAAAGTTATGGAAAGTTTGCCGATGGCGAGAGCCATCGGCAAACCGGGGATTAGCTGAATCATAACCCCCGAGGTTTGCCGATGGCTATCGGCAAACCTGGAATTTTTTTTTTATTTTTTTTTCTGTTTTCTTTCCATTTACATTACAATTTAGCACATGCATCATATATATATCAATTAGCCCACATATATAGCATATAATCCACATATATAGCAACGAAATACGGTTTTAAGCATCGATACATGTCCATCGGAATCCAAACATATCCGGGCCACAAGCAAAAGAGTCATACATGTCACAAGTCATCCATACATATCTCAAGCTACAAGACTAAACCTAGCTAGTGGCGC